>CM047580.1:35374133-35439911 GCA_026184515.1 Peronosclerospora sorghi | reverse complement strand
GGTGCGACGGACAGATCGCGACGGACGGATCGCGATGTCAAAACTGATCAATCAAGTTTCAGAGGGTGCGACGGCCAGATCGCGATGACGAAACTGATCAATCAAGTTCCAGAGGCTGCGACGGACAGATCGCGTCGGACAGATCGCGATGTCAAAACTGATCAATAAAGTTCCAGATGGTGCGACGGCCAGATTGCAACGGCAAATCTGATCAATCAAATAACAGAGGATTGCGACGGCCCCAGAGTCCAGTATTGAAGTCAGCGCTGAAGTAACCAAGAAGTAGTGGGTGAGAAAAGTGATTGACTTTGATGTAGGAGTTGGTAACACTTAATAGAACGAAATTTCCCCTGAACTAAGAAGATCTCTGGCGGCGATCAAAAACCTTTCTTTTTTTACTCTATACAAAAAGCAAGTGTAATACAAGGAAGTCAGTGAGCGCACGCCCTAGTGAGTGTAGCAGCAGCCATTTGAAGTGCGCTAGTGTTGGGGGCAGCCTGGAACAACCTTTTGAAGTTTACCCCAAGTGTGTTTGACTGATTTGTTGGTTCGGACGGAAGTATTAAGTACCCGGGAAGTAAAACAAGGAGGACTGGCTTATTACCTCTTTGTGTTGTTAATTAAGTGGAATTATAATAATTTTCAACCCCTTCACGACACATTAATGCTTACAGTACAGGAAGATACAGCGGACGGGCTGCCTTTTTACACACATGCAAAGCTATCTAGAAGTTTCTATGAAATTCTCCACTCCGCTCATCACGTCATTCTCCGATTCTCATCAGTTGGGTAGAAACTTTTGAGATGCATCAAAGTGTGAGAAAAACCCATATGCATATATATCATAGTCAGAGTCTTCTCAATTTAATCTGTTTTTGCCAAAATGGCAAGAATATACTCTTGTATCCTTGATATTCAGAACATATTCATAAAAGAGAAAATATTTGGAAAACGGCTCAAGCCACGGCTTGACCGGCTCGGCTGAAGCCGATCCATTTTTCAACACTAGTTCACGATTTCCTTTCAAAAGTAGACAAGTAAGAACGCACCCTTGCGCTATTGGTTCAGATGCAAGAGGGTCAACCAGGTCCCCTAAAGCTGTTTAAACCCCCGGTTAGCATAATATTGGGCTACCCGGAAGTACCCGACATGATTTACCCAAGGAATGCACGCTGACGTAACTCGCACGAGTTTGGATCACGGTTTCATTGTTTTGGGAGAGGAGGCGACGTTTTGGGGCACACGAAGAAATTTTTGCAAGTCCTTGTGCAGCTTACGGTAGATTGGAATAGTCCCAATCGTGGCTGACCTAAACGATCGATATTTCGCTCTGTCAGAGTCGTGGGTAACTGAGATCAAATATAACGGCTGCCCACACCCCGGTGAATATTTTCCACGCAGGAGCTTACCCCTGTCCGCATTCTTACCTGCGCGCTTTTCGTGCCGCATATATAATGGTAAAGAGTAAGTACGCAAAGTGGGGAGGTTGTCGAGGTCAATCGTCATGCTCCTCGCAATCTCGGAGACCGAGTAGTTCGTTACTGCTACGATGGAGAGGCTGAATAGCTTCTGGTATTGAGTCCTCTGGGTTCCCTGTGGGAATTGAAATCTTACGAACTGGACGACACTACATGCACCTAAAAAGAAAGCGCCGATTTCTTGGTGTGAACCGCCTTCGAGGATGAGACGACTCTGAAAGTACGCTGATATGATCGGCTTGATCCGCTTACCTTACTTAAGAGATCGACTAGGTGATCAAGCCAACCCTATCCGGTTTGTGTATCGGAAGTTACATAAGCCGCCGTAATCAAGCAGATTCGTGCCCCCTGAAAGGAAACTCGTGGTAAGTCTGAGATCTGATCATGTTTAGATGGAAAGAAGAGAAACAGTGGATTGATTATTCAAATGGCCCCCAGACTGCCGAATATCAAAGGGGGTCTCCGTTAATCTTCTTTTACTGCCAATCTACCCTCGCGTCGTCCTAGGCTGATCAACACGAAGCGGCCAAGATGGTCTTGATTCGCCAAGCGTAACTTGTATAAATCGGGAGGCTGATCATGCGGACATTCTTCACTTGATCAGTACAGTACTTGAGTTGGCATAGCCAACATCCTCCGGAGGTCTTGTAAACTAATTTTCCACGTATCAGCACCAGTAGTAGGCCATTGAAAATCCGATATTTCTTTCCCTGTGGAACCTGCCCCTGGCAGGTTAGTTGGTATTTTTGCGGACGATTCAGCTGACGTGGGCGTCGCCATGGGCAAACATACTTCCCGCCCGAACTGTTGCTGTCCCGGATACACCAGAGTTGAGGCCGTAAAAAGAGAGCAAGTGGTAAACTTTTCAATATATCGTCAATCAAATACGGAAGGAAGATAGTCAATGAAAGGAGGGAAAATGAAAAAGAAATTATCCAAGTGAGAGCAAATCGAGTAATAAGTAACTAAAATCGCATATCCACCAATTCCAACGGAGGTATCTCTTCCACACCAACCTTACTTCAATCACATAAATAATTAATAACTGATCGAAAATTCTCGCCATTATTTCTAACAGGGTGATTAAAAACGATTTGTTGCCAACTGAAATCAACTACTGCGTACTTGTGCCGACAACTTCCAGATCACTTTTTCATACAACATAGATGTGATGCATCACTACGTGTCGGTCTTGAAGAAGGACATAAATGGATCGGAATAACTTACCAGCGGATCCTCCAACATTTTCATTTGGCGCCGCATATATCGAACTGATTTTCTAGAGTCCGTCGAAAAATGTGTAGCCGACAAAGGGAGACCGATGATCAAGGCATAATCCCGGGTAAATCCAAGAGATATAACCGTTTTAAGTGATCAGGATTAATCACATCCCGTCCCTTCCTACGCCATTCAAGGAACATCGAGATACTGATTTGGGTCGATCTCTTCGCAGGTTTGATGATAGCAAAAGCTGGACCGCTCAACATGTTGTCGAGAAATGGTAATAGTGTGTCTTCCCTGGTTACATGCAGAAAAATTTTCGCGCGTTTAACTGTATGAGAGTCCATAGCCGAGTGCCACTATACCCTACAAAGCTAGTTTAAGAATTCCCTGTTCAACCAAGTACTTCCCAGAATTCAGATACAGCAGATCGCTTGGACTTTGACGAAGCGTTGTTACCGGAAGACAGGTGGGAAAAGCCGTTGTCTCCGAAAAAAATGAATAAAAAGTGTAGAAGATCGTTGATATCAGATTAGTACGAAAAATTCGGTGTGGGGAATAGAACGAGAGCACCAAGTATACTGAAAAAGATATGATCTACCCACTTGATTTGATAGATATAATCTAGATTGCCGACCACTACGCAAATATTTCAAACGTTTTCTCGTAATTAAGAATCTTACCACGTTATTGAAAGTCAGGAGAAAGCTGCGTCGTAGATTTTATTGACCTGATCATAGGTGACCACGTTCCAGATTCAACTAGATCGATGAATGGGTGAAATGTGCAGGATGAGTACATTAAGAAAAAATCCAGATCACATTCTCTCTATTGGGATGAGCGCACAGTGGCTTCGCCAACACGACTAACCGCTGCTGACACGCCTATCCGGACCTGCTTGTTGATAGGTACATTCTGCCATCACTTTCGACAAAACCCTGATATCTCTGTTGGAAATCTTCAAAAATTTCTAATGGCGGAAGTTGTTCGTCAAAATTAGAGTAGATAATATATCCCAAGTCAATTCCGAGGACATTAGACAGTGCTCGTGGATAACATCGATAAGGCCAAGAAGGCTAGACTGTAGACGGGTCAGGTGTAAGGGAATTCTATACCGTCAGACACACTATAATTTCACGCTATACGTTCCGATATACCTGTGCAGTACGATATGACACGACCATACACTACTTTGCGCTACCCTCTTATCAAAAATACGTAGGCTACCGAAGCAACATGTGTAACGTGTTAACTGCTATACTAGATTACTGTTCAGATGTTAGCCATTATCTGCTCGAGAAAATTCTAGAAGAAATGTGTACCGACATCCAAGAAGCCATAAACCTTCCAGCTGTTTTCTCTACAACAGGATTGGAAGCTGAATAACGCGTGGACCAATACGAATTCATGCTTTACATACGTAGCAGTTTACGTAGTGCGTAAGCAGTAGATAGGTAAAACAGAAATACGATCTTTTTCCAATCTGACACCTACCTTACAACGTGGCCTTTACTATGGGATTCTACTTTACTCCATGATTTTAGAAACCCTGTTTGGTAGTTAAAACCCTTAAATTGCGTAATTTGCATATCCACACGTCAGCTTCCGGGTAGTTTGAACGGACAATGGGACTTGATGTTGACTCCCTTCAAAGGCAGAGAAAGATGGAATACTATTTATCGAATTTTTTTTACCACTTTCTTATTATACGGTGCCAAAGTCCTCGGTTGCTGTCATCACCGTAACTACTACCCACTGAGTCTGACGAAAATTCCCTGTCATGACTGTCAATATCAGGACAAGATGTGACAGTCATGACAGGAAATTTACGCTGTAGTTTGGTTCGATGTATACCATCTTTGCAACATTTTCTTTAATTAAGGATCCAATGCTAGGTTTTATTTAAACTTAATACACTTTTAATTTAAACCAATCGCGGCACCCCCAATCTAGACCGACGTATGGGTCGCTCTACCAACCCTTGCTGAAGTCCTGCTCCCGTCTTTTATCCCCTGGTTCGTCACGCATGGAGGATTTGTTCCAAATCGCTCATTTTAGCCGGCGTACTTGTACGCGCGCGTTCCAACACAATTAACAGGTACTAGCGCAAGAAGTTCCACTGGTAAAAGACAGCAACAGAGGTAGACACGTAACGCCAATAATAAACCGCAAATAACTTGTATTATCCACGTTTTAATTATTGTATCCACTACGTGACTTGCGTGAGACCGTAAGGTAATCCACTATCCACAGTAATCGTAAACGAGAAACAAATTCCAGCTGCAAGCCCAGCGTACTCCAGTTCCAGTCGATCCACGTGAACGAGAAAAATTAAAATCCAAAGTGATTTTATTAGTGTTAAGTTAAGTACTTAAACTAATAATATGCATATATGCAATTTGCTAGGTTTTTACCGAAAAGTCATAAACCAAATAAAGTAACCGACGATGACGGGCGCTGCAGGAATTGCGCCCTTTTTTAACTCTCCTTCTTGACTTTCCGGCCACAAACACCTAGCTCGTCTTGATTGCCTTCAACCCGAGTCCCTCTTGCATCAACTTTAATTTCGTTGGACCCAATCTCTTGGTCAGCCCGTCCGCCAACATAGTATCCGTAGGTTCGTAACTTGGCGCGATTAATCCATCGCTTGTCTTTTATATAAGAAACTTCACCCGAATATATGCTTGGTTCTTCCAGTCTTTCCATTTCCGTCCATCACCGTAATCGCGCTTGGTTGTTGCAGCGCAGAACCATCGGTACTTTCACTTCAAAGCCAACTTCATTCTCCATCTCCATGAAACCGATCATTTCACATTCCACTACCGACGCAGCGTGCAACTTCGCTTCCATCGTCGATAGTGAGACACACGCCTGCCTTTAGCAGAACTGTGGTGGAGTCAAGTTCAGAATCGAACACCGTAGTGTCTAGAACATGACCACCATCGTGCCCAGCCTTCCAACTGACGGGGGAGGGTACCCCGCGAACCTTCGCCTGCGATCCGATCTGATCGTCCGCTGCTAGCAGACGAACGATCATCAGCATAGGACGCCTGGTCCGATTTCTGCGTCTCCACCTAACCTTGTGTACCCGATGGAATCGGCTGGTTACACACTTGGTGGATCGTCGCTGTAAATTGGTTCGGGTCTTAAATGCGAGACCGTGCTGGGTAGTGTACCCTGGGCGGAACTCTTCACCCTGGGTACGGGCAGACAAATTATACTCAGAGTAAGTATACTCCAAAGGACAGATCGCTTAACCGATCGTAGATCCCAACCCACGCGAGAATAAAAGACCAATATTCCAATATGGAGATCCAACGAGAACGTAACAAACTCCACGAACGATATCTCCACGTAACAATCCAAAAACTTATTTACACGTTCCAAACGTGTGTGAATTGGCTTGCGAAGCCGACCAATGCGTACTCCCGTCGAGGGACTTACGGCGGGCCAAGTGCGTCTGTAACGCGTCCCGGCCGGGTATAATGAGATAGAGGGGATTACTCGACCCTCTGCTCCCAAACACTCCGCGGCGTGCAGAGGCGACTAACGTACTTAGCAAAGATGCTAACGACTTCCTTGTTGTGAGTTAAAAGGCCAAAAAATAACTAAGCAATCATATCTCCCTACGGTCCCCAATATGTACAAACATGAAATATGTAAGTACACGCAATATCATGTGACTTACCAAAATCTGTGTTCTTGACACTTCTCGCACACGATAGGCTTAAAAGCCTCCTTGATTTCCACCAATCCGATCGCCGATAAGCTGACCGGCGTGCCGCTGACACAAAGTGACTGAAATTCTTAATTCCGCTTCACCACAGAACCAGTGCACTAGGCACCCATCCATCGTAATTATTCCACCACTGGTAGACTTGCTGTCATCCTTGAACCCACCGAAATCAGCGTCCGAGTTACCAGTAATATCAATTCCATATTTTTCGTCGATCTTTCGTCCTTGAAAAATCTCCATTTGTAACTTCAAGTCGATTGTTCCTTTTAAGAAACGCAGGATCCGCTTCGCCGTTTCCCAGTCCAATTTTGTGGGCGCATGCGCCCTGCGCGTGGCCTTGTGGACCGCGTACGCAATGTCCGTCCTGCAACAGCGTGCTATCCATAGCAAACTGCCGGTCAACGATCGAAAACTTTTGATTGACGGTTCATTTCCGCGTGCATCGTTGTTCAGTAATTTTTGGTCCTTGAGCGCTTCGTACTCGTACTCGTCCGCGATTGTAGTATTCACCACGTTTGAGTTTTCCATGCCATAGTTTTTAAGTAAATCAGCAATCATAATCTCCTGAACCATCATATAACCATTTTCGACATCGTAACTGATCCGCATGCCTAAGAATTTCGAAGCATGGCCGAGATTCTTGATCTCCAAATCTTTCAGACCGCCAAAAACTTTCAATATGATGCTGCGTCATCGCCGTCACTAGCAGGTCATCGTTTTAGACCCCCACAACCACAGTGCCGTCGTTAACCTTCTTGTAATATAAGCATCCATACGTGAAACTCTGTAGGAAACCACACTCAGTCAAGTTAGCGTGTAGAAGAAAATTCCACTGTCTCCCGGCTTGCTTCAGCCCGTAAAGCGACTTCTTCAATTTTAAAACGGATTGCTTGGAGTTATCGATTTCAACTGTTTCAACTTGTCTTCTTCGATTTTCATGCCACTTGGAACGTAGAGATAAATGTCGTGTTCATCCTCCAACGCTTTGACATAAGCGTTGGGGATGTCCCCGTGCATCGCCTGCACTTTCCACTTGCGTGATAAAGCGAAAATAAACCTCGCGGTTGTCATTTCCATCACTGCAGCGTAGGCGAACTCGTAGTCCACCCCGTACCGCTGCTCGTTGCCACAGGCAACGAGTCTCGCTTTGTAGCGCTCCAGCGCGCCATTTGCGTCCGTTTTTGTCTTGTAGACCCACTTCGTGTGTAGGGGTCTGACGTTATCCGGTTTCCGCAAGTGTGGTGAAGTGTACCACAAATTTGGTCACTTTTGGTCAAGTCAGTTGGTCGAGTTTCCGATTGGTCTAAACAAGGGGGGCTTTTTAGCCTATCAGATTCAAGGAGTATCAAGAACGCAGGTCTTGGGTGAGTCACCTGACATTGGGTATTTTACATAATTTTGTGTGGGTACATTAGGGACCATAGGGAAGTAGTATTATTGGTTAGTTGTGGTTTTTCCAAGTAAGAGTCTTTTGGTTACAGATTTTCCCGGTAAAGGTTTTTGGTCTAGCAATAAGTGGCAAAAACCTCTTCTGGTCTTGTTTCACACCGCGGCAAGGGGTCGCCGTTATTATTTTAACGTACACTAGTCGCCTCCGCCCGCCGCGGAGTTTTTGGGGGCAGAGGGTTGAATTATACCCTATTGCCTATTATACCCGGTCTGGACGCGCCGCACGCGCACTTTGGACACCGGAAGTCCCTCGACGGGAGTACGATTTGGCGATCTCGACACTTCAAGTCAAGTACGTTTGGAACGTGCTATTCACTGGATTGGTCTTTACGTGGAGATATCGTTTGTGGAGTTTCACGGGCATATTGGGTCTTCACGTGGACATATTGGCTCATTGTAACATTGGTTGGAGTTTAGACCGGTATTGGTCGTCTCTCATATTGGTCAGGGGCTAGACCGGTTGATTGGTCTACCCTCTATTATTTCGTATTGGTCAGTTCTAGATCGTTTGGACGATAGACCTATTGGAATTTATCTTTCGGAAGTGTTTCTGGTCTGTACGTACCTGGGGTGAAGAGTTCCGCCTTAGGTACACCTAGCCAGCACGGTCTCATATTCAAGACCAAATCAGATCGATCTGCGATCCCGATCCACCGAGTGTGTAACTAGCCCATTCCTTCGGGTACACAAGGTGAGATGAACTTAAGTGAATCGTACCAAGTGTCTTTGGATGATGACCGGTCGTCTGCCAGCAGCGCACGATCGGACCAGATTTCGAGTGGAGGTCCGCGGGGTACCCCCCCCCGTAAGTTGGAAGGCTGGGCACGATGGTGGTGGTCAGGTTGTCGATACAAATGTATTCGATTTCGAACTTGAC
The DNA here is from genome assembly GCA_026184515.1 of Peronosclerospora sorghi. Lineage (NCBI taxonomy): Eukaryota > Oomycota > Peronosporomycetes > Peronosporales > Peronosporaceae > Peronosclerospora > Peronosclerospora sorghi. The sequence continues at coordinate 35,431,150 of CM047580.1, read as the reverse complement.
TCCACCAGAATGGTGCGCGTGCACGGATCACTTGGTGATCGTGGATATCACCGCGAGGTGTCATCAAAGATTGAATTTGAAGATTTGAATTTGGAATCGTTCTGGAGAGGGCGTAAGGAAAGGCTATCACCTTACGTCTTCGTTCTCGATAAAGATGGCGATGTCCGGTCTGACCTGGTGGAGGACCAGATCGGGATTAATATTTTTTTTCCTCCCCAAAAGGCTCCCACCGGAGCCGATCGGGACTATAGCAAGTCCTGCTATAGTCCCGGAAAGGATCAGGACCTTGGTCCTGATCCTATGTATGTGCATAAAAAGTTGATGGAAAATCAAAAGACGAAAAATACTTGGAGGCTGATCAGAACGATCAGACCAACCTCCCCAAGGTCCCCAAGATTCCCAAGAAAGGGTTGGGAATGCCGGCCTACGAAGACGACCTCGAAGAAAAGTCGCAGGTCGGAGATGCAGGCATCACTGAAGAAGACCTAAACAAGATGTATTACATTTTTGAGCTGAAACGATTTGTTCGCTTTGACGTGGTCTTTCGGGTGTTGAACCTCCAGAGCCCCGACCATCTTCTCGGTCCCACTACCGAGCCGATCCAGAGTGATCGACCATTACTGTTGGTGAAGAACTTGGTGGCGATGTTGGCGGAGGTTGGCATTAAAATGAAGAACCCCGCCGATGTCCAAAAACTATTTGAATTTGAGAATTGGAGGGTGAAATCGTCGATGTCGACCTTCCACGACCATTCGGTCGCACTGGTGGGGGCGGTTCACCGCCCAACTCCCACCGCACAGTGAAGGTCGCTGAAGCCTCCACAGCGCTTGTCGACATTGGTTCTGATGACGAATCGGTTTATCAGTCTCCACCGGCCTCTAACAGCTCATCAGAGTTGGAGACCGGTGTCGAGCGGATGACCATGGGGGTGGACCATGCCCAGCCTGAACAAAAAAAGGGACATGCGGCAGCAAAGGGCTGCTAGCCATTTGGGCTCCAGCAGCCCCCACAAGCCTCAGTTCCGCAAAAGAAGGGTATCAACACGTTGCCCATGACTCCAGCTAACGTCCAAGCCATGTTTGAGACGATGATGCAACGTTTCATGGAAGACAGGGCTAGACAACCTCTGCGCCCACATGTCCAAGACCGGTCTACCCAGAAAAGTGCCAATGTTTGCCGAGATGTGGATATGGAATCGGTAACATCTGTGGACAAGCCCACTCGAAGTGATAAGCAAGTCGGCAAAGGGAAGCGCAAGCCGCAACCGTCCAGACCGCGTAGACCAAGCAAGACAAGCGACTGTGACATGGAGTCGGTCGGCGGTCTTGACGACCACTGCGGGTCAGAGGGTACGGGCGCTGGCAAGCCACGCAAGGATAACCTAGCCTCCACTATTGCTTACGACTTTGGATCTGATGCGATTCCGCGCATCCGTATGGCCGCGACAACCGACCTCAAGGACTTCACTGGCAAGGATGTTGATGAAGACCAGGCCTGGTCTTGGTTCGGTCGGGTCAAGTCGGCGTTCCTGCGAGACCAGAACCCGAAAAGTGAAAAGTGTCTGATCTTCCGGGATTTGTTGAAAGGACCGGCTGCCAACTGGATCCAACAGTTAGGTCGGGATGTCCTGTCTGACTGGGACCAGCTATGTACAGAGTTTGAAGGTCAATATTGTAACTCCGGATTTTCGAGTGCCCGCAAGTATCACCATATGCAGAAGCGGAACGATGAGAAACCGATCGAGTATTTGCATCGGTTGAACGTGGCCGCACTTCGTGTCGGCATAACAATTAAAGATAATAACCCGCCGAACGGTGCTGCTCTGGAACATGTGGGTCACTACATTAGTACCCTGGACGATCAAGAACTGGTGGACCAGATTACTCTGCTGCGTCTTAGGGACGCGGGTGAAGTTGAACAGACTCTACGGACGCTACAGCAGTCACGTATCATGAGGGCGAAGAGTGCTGGTGGATCAGGTCGTTACCTATCCAAGACCCAGACCCAGACCGATCCGGTCAAGAGACCCTGGACCAGACCAACCCGAGCGGTCAAGGCAATTGTAGCTGATGACAGCACGGGATCGGAAGGGGACAGTGGAAGTCCATCCAGCCAGGAGTCATCGGATGAAGAACAGTATCGTTACGTCTATGTTGCGGGACCTGCCCCGAAGACCAGGTCGAAGTCCGACCAGGTGGACCGGAATGGAAGGAACGGAAGCAAGTCCGATCCAGACCGGCCTCGTCAGAAGTGCTCCCACTGTGGGTCGAGCAAACATGATGGTCCGAACTGCTGGAAGAAGATGGTGTGCAAGAAGTGCAAGAGACGCGGCCACCCGAAGGACCCCTGCCTCTTCGTATGCAAGTCATGTGAAGAGATCCACGAGGCCGGCCACTGCAAGATTGAAGAATTTTTTAACATGATACGCAAGTGGTACGTGCCGGACAAGCACGCGGGGATGCTGCCGCCGGACGCAGAAAATATGTTAAGCTAGAACGCTCGCCAGGTTGGAATCTGGATCGAGCCGAGCGTTCTACGGTTCACATCTATGCATATGTCGGCAAGGAGGATAAGACCGACAATACACGTTCTATTCCAAATTGCGTCGACCGAGACCATCCGGTCTACAGTCTGAAGACCGATGAGTACTCCCGGACCAAGGTGGTTATGGAGTTGCACTTTCTGCCTGGAGAATCCCGCGGATACTGGAAGTATCACGCTCCTGATAAATGGTTCAAGCAGGCGAAAGCCTGTGGCAATATTAATAACCAGAAAGCGACGATGTTGTTCGACTCTGGAGCTGAAGTCTCGATAATAGACTCCGCCTTTGCTCGTAAGGTCGGATGTCGTATAGACGATACCCAGAGACAAGAATGCGTCGGGATCGGCGAAAACTCTTATATGACCGAAGGAAGAACGCGTGTGAAAATTACTTTGTCGGGATCGCTGGTCTACTTTTTCAGCGCTTGGGTTGGCAAGTTGGCTGGTCAGGACGCTTTACTAGGTATGGATTTCATGGTCCCAGCTGGTATTCGCCTAGACCTGTCACATGGAGTGCTTACACTCCCGGACGAGGTCCAGGTCCATTTGGATGGTCGAAGACCTCTGTATGGTTCGTATACCGATCTGGTCCGGTGGGACCAAGACCTCACTATCCCAGTCGGTCGGTCGGCCGATACCCCGGTCGAGAAAGGTTTTCGTTCGAGGAAGTTATGGTTGACCAGGGGCGATCGGTGGGTCCCGACCTTCGTAAAGAGTGCTGGTCGACGTGATTTTGTCCGTGTTACCAATATCGGTGACAAGCCGCTGACACTGGAAAATAACGCTATTGTTGGTATGTGGTTAGCAGAAGGGAAGGTACCAAGGAAGATGGGGTTCGTCTCGATTGGATCGAGGCGGTATGTCGAGTGGCAAAACCTGACGTACCAATCGACCACCGACCTTATCAGCGATGATGGGTCGGTGGAAGAGGATACCCCCCACCTTTAGTGGAAAGACCAAGTTATGTCACCCCAAAAAAGATGTTGGTCCGAAGAAAGGCGCCGCAGTCACCAGGAACGGTGTACCATCAAGTAGACGAGCCAAGGTTAGTCAACGTGGTGTCTTCACAAGACCAGGCGACAGCGGAACAAAAAACGGAAGAAGGGGAACATGAAATTGCTAGGTCGGACCATGACGGTGTTCCTAATCAGACCGATATCAGTGAAGGACAGCCCTTCGATCAAGACCAGGGGCGTTCAGCCGGTCCAGATGGTCTAGATGATATCACCCCATAAGATGAACAAGTCTGTATACATGAAGGCGGGGAACAGTATATTCAGGAGCTGAAAGGCCAAATGGCAGTCCTCCCTGAAGTGTCTGCCGACTCGCCCGAAGTTACAATGGATGATTTACAAGTGGGTGATCAAGACCTTAACGGTCCAGACCAGATCGAGCAGTTGAAGAATATCATATGGAAGAAAAGACATCTGCTGATCGGAAAGGGCAATGCCTTACCACCTGCAGCCCGTGGTGCGATTTGCGATATTGACGTTGGAGATGCCAAGCCGATTGCTCAGCGATGTCGACGCGTGGCGCCACAGTACCGGGAAAAGCTTTCTGATCTTATCAAAGGACTGTTGGCTACCAAGATTATTAGAACGTCGACCTCGCCATGGGCCTCGCCGATCGTAATTGTTATCAAGAAGAACGGCGTCTACATTAGGTTGTGCATCGACTATCGGCTGGTAATCGGTTAACTAAACTTATGGTGTACCCGATGCCGCTGATTAATGATCTGTTGGAAGACCTCGACAAGACCTTGTGGTATTGTTCGCTGGACATGGCAAGTGGATTTTGGGTGGTCTCGATGACTGATCGAGCCCGTGAGATTTCCGCATTTGTGACACCGTTTGGTCTTTTCGAGTGTAACCGTATGCCGTTCGTTCTGAAGAAGGCACCCCAGATCTATCAAAGGCTGATAGACAACGCATTGTACGGACACTTCAAAATCAAGACCGATCGGTACCCTGCCGAAAGCTATGATGTGTTTACAGAGGGTGAATCCGATCGGGAAAGAAGACCGTCCGTTCTAGGGAGGCGGTCGTACATCGACGACATTCTGATACCTGCCTCGTCATGTAACGATCTGTGCGAGAAGGTTGAACGATTGTTGGAGACATGCGACCGCTGGAACCTATCTATCAGTGCCATAAAAAGTTTTTGGGGTATGTCCAAGGTCGGCTATTTAGGTCATATGGTCTCGAACAATGGTCTAGAGGCTAATCCTAAGGACCTGTATTCGTTAAGCAACCTCCCGTTTCCCAAGTCTCTGAAGGCAATGCAGTCCTTCCTAGGAAGTTTAAACTACTACAGCCGCTTCATCAAAGATTTTTGCTATCTACGCGGCTGTGTTGTATGAGCTCCGGGAAATGGAATACCATATGTTGCGCGAAGAAGACCGGGCAGCTTTACATGGGGGCGCCGACTCTGGTCTTGCTGCAGATTGTCCGCAAGTGGAGGCCGAAGACCATATGAAGCGTGCAAAGTTTACTTTTGGTATGTTGAAGGCTAAGATGGTGACGGCACCGATTTTGAAGCATTTCGATCCCGAAAAGGTCCCTACCATTATTGTATATGCTAGTCAGTGGGCCATTTCGGCCACTCTAGTACAAGATCATGATGGTGTGTACCATCCGGTCACGTTCACGAGCAGAACGCTGAAGCCAAATGAATTGAACTATGGAATTGTCGAGAAAGAAGTTCTGGCGTTGCTACGAATTCTGGATGTGTGTTACAACCTGCTGGTCGGCCGACCTATAAAGGTCCTGTCAAGGCGGTCTACTTTGGACTGGCTATTATCAGCCAATGGGAAGGACAGACGTCTAGGCAGATGGTCGGAGGTCTTGTCGCAGTGGACCCTCGAGGTCGTTAAGTGCACCAGGGGAGAGGAAGAGATATTGGGCACATTAGCTGCCAGTATCACCCCTCGGTCTGAAGTGGACGAGGCATTGATAGCGATTGCCCCGAGGAAGCAACCTCGGCAGTCAGTTTCGATACCGCCACCGACCGTCGACCATGATGAAGAGCTCTTGGTCTTAAGTTTTGACGGATCAGCAAGCGTGAAGAAGAAGGTCGGCGCCTATAGTGCCATATTGTGGAAGTTGCCACAATGGTCTATAGTTGCAGCCGCTGCCGATTTCACGACGGATATTACTGCTAACGAGGCGGAGTACCGAGGTCTACTTCTATGTCTGGACCTGCTGTCGTCGCAAGAGAAGGGGCGAGTCATCATATGTGGTGACTCCAACCTAGTGATCAGGCAGATCACCGGGAAGATCGACTGTAAGGCGCCACGGCTGAAGTTGGTGAATGTTCGGGTGATGAAGGCACTGAAAGACTATCCCAACCACAAGCTATTGCACGTGAAACGGGATTGGAACAGAAGCGCCGACTACCTCGCGACCAAGGCCATGCAAGACCAGACCGGGGCTACGATCACCGAGGAGTCCGTTCTTGATGAATTGATGAATATAAACAGGCTCCCCGAGGTGATCGGACCCAAGAACGCTCCGGACCAGGTGCATGTGATGGTCGCGACTAGACCGAAAGCTCGGAAGTCCCACCAACCGTTCCCAAAGGAACGGTTGAGTGAATCTGTTGTGCAACGACTAAGGGCAGAACGGATCCTCAAGGCTCAGGACAAAGAAGAATGGATTGTGAATTTGAAGACCTACCTGCGCGGTGAATTGTCTAAGTTGACGAATGGCCAAGCGAAAGAATGTGCCAAGATCGCAGACAGTTACGAAGTGGATGAGGATGGTTTACTATATTACTGCCGCGATGCCGACCAAGACAGTGCAGACCGGGACCGATTGGCGAAATTGGTGATACCTGAGTTGCTGCAGCCGGATTTCCTCCATCACTACCATGTGAGTCTAGAAGGGGGACATCAGGGCATAGGCAGAACGTATCACAAGATCAGGTCCCACTTTCACTGTAGATGTCTTTTCCGAAGTGTACAGAAATATGTGGGTTGTTGTACGGATTGAGAGACCGGAAAGGGTAGACCGGTAATCAAGGGGCGATCGCCCGGAAATATCGAAGCTACCTACCCTTTCCAGATCATAGCGATGGACCACATACCGTCGCTGCCTAAATCAACATATGGCAATACTGAGTTGTTGATCTGGATAGACCTGTTCACCGGTCTAGTTATTGCGAAGGCAAGTGCGTCCAAGGTTCGGCGTCATCAGACACGACCGAGAACCCGGTTTCATGGCCGAGATGTTCCGGTCGTTTAACAATATGCTGGTACAGAAACAGAGCGCGACGATGGCATATCGTCCGCAATCGAATGGATCGGCAGAACGTATGGTACAAACTATTACAAGAGCAATCAAGATGTACGTTGCCGATCCAGACCAGCGCGATTGGGACGAATACGCAGAAAGGCTGGTGTTTGCACTCAACTCGTCGACCGATCGGGTCCGAGGAGAAACGCCTTTTTATCTTGCGTATGGATGGGACCCCCGGTCCACTCTTGAAGCCGCGATACCTATTGGCTGCACTCGGACCCGCGATCGTGATGCTCGACGTTGGCGCATGCAGGTCCAGAAACATTACCAGCATGTAAGAGAAATTGCCAACGAAAAGTTACGTCAAGCTACATAAGACCGGGCAGACCGGAACAACGACCAGGTCCAACCCCACGGTATAGAACCAGGGGTGATGGTATGGTTGTATCTAGACCGAGTGAAGGAGGGCTATGCGAAAAAGCTGGCTCACATGTGTCACGGTCCTTTCCGTGTTGCCGAGCTGATTGGTGAACACGCTGCCCGTCTAGTAACAACCGGCACGGACTACAAGGTCTTCCCGATCGTACATGTGTCCAAGTTAAAACTGGTCCGAGAATTTCCTGATTGTCCCAAAATGCCCTGTCTGGTAGACGAGGCAGAACGGTTTGATTTCGATGAAGCATTACTGCCGGAGGACAGTTGGGAACGACCGCTGGAGAAGGAGGAATTTGAAGTGGAAAAGGTCTTAGTTGTCCGATTGGTCAAGAAGACCAGGTTCGGCCGGACCCACCGAGAATATCTGGTCCGATGGAAGGACCATGATGAAACAACTTGGATCGATGAGTCCGACCTGAACTGTGGAGCACTACTACGAGAATTCGAACGGGTCGAGTCAGTAGGAACCGTTTCGCAGTGATGCAGACCCATGAAGACCAAGACCAAGACATGCAGTAGCATCGGTCTTCCCGACCGCTGTGAAGAGGTGGAAGGTCTTATGTCTTGTGGATTGTGTATTGTGAATATGTGACGAATTGGAATAGTGGAGTGATGAACGTGGATTGTTTTTGCGCGATGTAAGTGGAACGGTCGATGATAACGTGTCTAGTGCAACTCTGGAGAAAGTGGTGGAATTAGCTCAAGTGATTTTATGACCGAACATGTGAAAAAGAACGATGATATATATTAAGTGTTATCTGGTCGACTACTTACGACCTCACTCGCCATCACCCCACACACGGCCGACGGTCAACGACGGATGCTTTTCAACTTGGTCCTGGTACTGGTTACACCAAGGTTCTTGTTGGTCTAGTTGGACCAAAGCATCCTTGAGGTCCAAGACCGGTGTAGTGCACCCAAGACCGGGCCAGGAGCTGCTTGGTCAGGGTAGACCGGCGTTAACAACCGATCTGCCCTGGCGACCACGGCAAAGTATCCTCACGCGTTCGTGGCGGAAGGGAAGAACTGTCGATTGCCACGTTGGCCAACAAAGCATCTTTGTGGAGCTTGGACGTCCCAGGCAAGACCGTAGGTGTTGACTTTGTCGACGCATGAGGTGGTGGAACGCCACCATGCGGGACGGTCTTCTTGGTCTGCTCCGAAGTCGATGCAACTTGAACAAAAATTTCATGTGGACTTGTTCGCGACTTGGTTGGGATGGGGACAGCAAACTCCGAATCACCGGAGTCTTCGCCGGATTCATCCCAGGACGAGACCTCTGAATACTTGGCACGGTCAGCACCGGCGGTCGAAGGCGCTTGATTTTTGGAGATCTTACTGTCGTCATCCTCGTCCAAGCTTGGGCTCACGAGGGGCGCCTGTATATTGGCTCGCTTACGAGGCACCGCACGCTTCCCTTCGAATTCAGGGTCGCGCGCTGTGCCCCGCGCCTTCGAGGGACGCGGAGCGTCCGCGCGCTTCTTAGACTTTTGACGAATTTTGGGCTGGGGAAATTCGTCCAATGAACGGCCTTGATCTTGGTCCCGGTGTAGGTCCACCAAGGCGGCCGACGCAGACCGGTCTACGCTGGAGGCAGCAACCGGATGCCGATGAGGACGCAACAGGTCAACCAAGAGCTGATGACATTCTTTTAATACCGCCCGACGACCGTTCACTGCCTGCGTCCAATCGTTCGACTTGCGTTCACAAGACTGGACCTCCTCGGTCTGGTCTTGAATCGAAATTCGGAGCTCAGTGAGACGCCTCTCGAGGTCGTCGCTTTGAATGCTCAACGTGGTCTGGTCAAGAAGGTCTTCTGCTTGCTGATGTTGGACCATCACAAGCTGCTCCCGAAGATGAAGCTGATGAGCCTCCAAGCGGGTCAAGATATTGCGCGCGTTTATTAGTCCGGTAAAAATTTGACGCAGCTGGAGGTCATGCGTGTTCGACTGCCTATCGGCGGCAAGCAGGGCATTGATCGCCTTGCTGATGCCAGGAGGTATACGGGCTGGAGGTATACGGGCTGGAGGTATACGGGCTGAAGACAAACGAAGGTTAGAACAGTTCCAACGTGAAGACCGGACATGCATGCTTACGTTGTGTCGCCTGTTGAGCAATCTGCTCCTGGAGACGTGCGATATCTTCAAGTTCGTCTTGCAACTGCTCGTCGGTCCCGGTCTGATGCCCTGCCGATGTCTGAGGTGCAGTAGAACGATGGGGGCTGCCAGACCGGACCGACCGGACGGGCGAAGTGAGATGCGATGACGGGTATGCGAGGTGCCTACAAGAACGGTCTAAAAGAAATACAATAAGGTCAAGTCCAGCAGTGCAAGTACCTGGAACGGATGAAGAAGATGGTTGCTCCATTTCGGAAAAGTCTGAATGACCAAGGTTCAACTGAATTTGATGGACGAGGTCATACCGTTGTCGTTGTGCGACACGGTCTGACTCAGGGGCGGCTGTGGAGAAGCGTGCCCAAAATTTGGCACACTTCTGGTCAAGTTTTGTCAAGGCATTTGGTCTAATTTCGGATTGGTTTAAACAAGGGGGGCTTTTCAGCCTATCAGACTCAAGAAGTGTCAAGAACGCAAGTTTTGGTGAGTCACCCGACTTTGGGTATCTTACATATTTTTGTGGGGGTACATTTAGGGACTATAGGGTAGTAGTATTTTAGTTGTGGTTTTACCTTTTAGGACAGAGGTTATACCTTTAAGTAAGGAAATCTTTTAGCTTTCGGATAAGTGGCTGAAAGCTCTTCTGGTCTTGGTTCACACCACAGCTAGGGGTCGCCGTTCTTCCCTTTTCGTACACTAGTCGCCTCCGCCCGCCGCGGAGTTTTTGGGGGCAGAGGGTCGAAATATCCCCTATCGCCCATTATACCCGGTCTGGACGCGCCGCACGCGCACTTTGGCCCACCGGAAGTCCCTCGACGGGAGTACGATTTGGCGATCTCAACACCTCAACTCAAGTACGTTTGGAACGTGCTATTCACTGGATTGGTCTTGGCGTGGAGATATCGTTTGTGGAGTTTCACGAGGGTCTTTACGCGGACATATTGGCTTGTTTTAATATTGGTTGGAAACTAGACCGGTTTTGGTCTTATCTCGTATTGGCCAGGGGCTAGACGGGGACGGTCGGTCTACCCTCTATTATTTCGTATTGGTCAGGTCTTGATCGTTTGGACGATCGACCTATTGGAAGTTATCTCTTGGAAGTGTTTTTGGTCTGTTTGTGTCTGGGGTGAAGAGCTCAGCCCCAGAGATACCTACCCAGATCGGTCTTCTATATTCAAGACCGGTTCGATCCAATCTGCGATCCCGATCCACCGAGTGTGTAACTAGCCCATTCCATCGGGTACACAAGGTGAGATGGACACTAAACAATCGGACCAAGTGGGTTCTGATGACGACCGGTCGTCTGCTTGCAGCGGACGATCGGACCAGATCTCGAGTGGTGGTCCGCGGAGTACCCCCTCCGAAAGTTGGAAGGCTGGGCGCGATGGTGGTAGTCAGGTTTCGATGCTAATGTTTTCGATTTCGAACTTGACTCCACCACATACGCGCTCTGCTCTCGATGTGGTGCCGGAGAGAAATGCAAGCACAGCATCTGCATCCGGCGAACTCCCAGCTATTGGGAGTGAAGGGGCTTCTTCAGCCCCTTTGGTCGTTGACTCTCAGTGGGATTCTCCCGCTCGAAAGCGTCAACGACGTCACGGCATCCTGCCGCAGGGGAGTCTCGTACTCCCACGAGTTCTGGGAATGTGGATACCCTTTCCACTTCACCAGGTACTGGGTCTCACCCCGGTGATGGCGTTGTGGTGGAGCGGCTGATCGAAGTTTTTGAGACTTGATCAGGCGGTACCACGGCGCCCAGACTGCCGACTAACGAAGGGGTCCTCCGGATGTCTTCGACTGCTTGTGTTCTTGCTCACCTTGTGTACCCGTCGGCTAGGCGTGGGTCGCTCCTCAGGTGGCGGGGACAGCGCACGGCGAATTCTTGGTGCAATATTGAATTAACTAACTTGTGACGATACAACCGATGCGATCAGGAGTGATCACGTGCGATCAGGTGCTTAAACCACGTTAATTAACCGCGATCAGACTTGATAAAGTTCGGGCTGATGCTAATAACCGACGATCAGCAATATTCCGTCTTGATCGCAAGTGCGATCAGGCGGCAGTCCGATGCGATCAGGCGCTGAAACTATGTAGATCAGTGGTAATCAGGCTTGATCAGGCTTTGGCTGACGCTAATAACCGTCGATCAACAATATTCTGTCTTGATCGCAAGTGCGATCAGGTACTGAAAGGGTCGATCAGGGGCTAAAAACTGCTGCCCAGTCGTAATATACCTTGATCAGACTTGATCAAGCACCGGAAGTCATTCAAGTAGCAGTTGGCGCGATTTGCGATCAGCGATCACGATCACGATTCGCAAAAAGTGTCGATCAGGTGTTGATCGGTAGGGGGGGGTACTTGATCAGGCAGCGGAAGTCTTCACTGACTGATCGCGGAGCCTCTAAGCCGTCAAACAGCTAAGGAACGCCCAAATCAATGCGCTCCTAGCCTAGACTATACGAGGAATAGGTATTTATATTAAAATCCACCTAGAGTTCCCGTGGGGCGCTTAAAGCAGCCGAACTCTAGGGGCCAAACGTTAATTTCACGGGGAAGAGGTGAGAGCACTGCTCGATCACGTTCCCAAAACCAAAAACCTTTAAACGAAGAACCGCAGACACTGCGGGCGGAGTTGCGGGGTGAGTTCTCACACTCTACGCCAACCGGTGGGCCAAAAACGCACTTAGTGCTCCCGCCCGGGACGTAGAGGTTTCAATAAGGTGGGGGCGCAAAGGTGCCTTCCCAAAAAACGATCAGCGCGATCGTACGCAAAAGTAGAACTATATTAGCAATTAAACCCTTAGATCTACCCTGTTCCTACTTCCAACCAATCCGCATCGTCCATTCGGAACGCCTTCCGTCCATCAGTCGACCTGATTTTTCCGCTTGTTCCTTGTTTGTTCGCTGGTGTCCGCCGCGTACCTGTAAGTAATCAGCACATCTTCCGTGTCCCTTCTATATCCTGTCTATGTACACCACGGCGGTACGTACTACTGTACCCACCGTGGTACACATGGCGGTACCTAATTATGTACTACTGTATCCACTATCTGCGTCCACTATCAGGCCCCTAATTTAGGTCCTAATATTAGTCATAATATTAGGCCCCCTATGGGCCTAATAAAATGTCAACATTAGGCCCTATTTTAGCCTAATTAAAAAGTCCGCTTTACGACAGCGTCGTGCCATCAGGCTTTCCACATGATAATGTGGCGTACCCTCCGTATCGAGCACTGGAGGAGGGGGTCGCGCTATTGTGGCGTGACTTCCACGAGCGCTGTGATCGGCACAGCCTTCGCATCCAAGATGCTCAGGAGGAACTCCGCAACCAGGGGAGTGCGAATGAGCGCATCGAGGAGCGGCTTGCCTCTCTCGAGACTCTCGTTGCGGAGCTTCAGGGTCGTATATCAACCCTGTCGGAGATGTTCCGACCTGTTGCGCCTTTCGGCTATCCGGTTTCTCACCCTCCTCCGAGAGGGGACCCGCCTCCGGGCTCTGGTATGGCTTAAGCATACCCACATAAAAGGTTGGATGCGTACGCATCGCCTTCGGGATGTCTAAGGTGTACGACAAGCCCTTTCGGACAAACACCTTAAAGGGGCCCACAAACCTGGGGCGCAGTTTATTGCGCAACACATTTGAAACTGCATGTGTGGGAAGATTTTTAGCGTTTAATAAAACACCTTCTCCTACTTTGTATACCCTTTTGTTACGCCGCCCCTTTCGGTCAGCTTGCTCCTTCTGCTTGTCTTGGCTTTCCGCCACGGCATCGCAGACGTGTCGTAAGACACTAAGGCGCGTCGATAAAAACTTATCGATGTGCTTTCGCACAGATACAGGGCTGACATCGGGGAATCCTCCCCCCTCAAGCCCTGGACCACACACAGTGGCGTTAACGGAACCCTCGGATTCACCAATCCGTTAACGTAAAACGGGGTAAAACCCGTAGATGCATGTACCGAACTGTTGATAGCAAATTCAACCATCGAGAGCATCTCACTCCAACTCTTTGGAGAATCAGGACATAAACTCCGGAGAATATCCTCCACAACGCGATTAACGCGTTCCGTCTGACCGTCCGTCTGCGGATAATCCGCAGTGGACATAAGGAGCTTGGTGCCTAGCACCTTAAACAACGCTCCCCAGAATTGTCCCGTAAAACTGGGATCCCGGTACGACACAACGGAATCGGGTAGGCCATGCTGTCGAAAGACACGGTCTAGGAACACTTTTGCTGTTCCTTGTCCATCTATGGACTCTGACACCGCCGCCAGGTGAGTCATCTTGCTCAAACGGTCTACAAAGACCAATATGCCGGTGTTCCCGGCCTTATCCTTCGGTAAACCGAAGATAAAATCCATGCCAATGGATTTCCAACACTCCGTTGGAACCGATAAGCTCGCCAAAGGCGCAGCTGAACTTGCAGAGGGTTTAACCCTCTGACACGTCTCACAGGTGCGTATATACGCACCAACCCACTTATACATATTGGGCCACCAATACAAAGCACTTAAAGCGCTGTATGTCTTATCCCGACCTAAATGACCCCCGGTAGGGGCGTCATCTGCATCAAACAGGACTCTATACTTCAGTTCCTCATTATGAGGAACTACCACCCGCGGAGTGTCCTCCGCGCTCGTGCTATAAAATAGCAGACCGTTAAAGTACCTGTAACGGAGTAAACGAGCTCTAGCTCGACTTGACAGGGTTGGCTCAGACGAGCAAAGACCCTTTTCACCTAACGCACGGATAAGCGCCGTACATTGTGGGTCTTTCTCATACGCCTGGCGTATGAGATCCACCACGGACGTGGTGACGAATGTCGCGTGAGCGAGCTTGTAATCGGGACGACGCGACAACGCGTCTGCAAGCACGTTTTGCTTGCCAGGTTTATACTTAACCTCAAAGTTGTACTCCGCAAAGAAGGAAAGCCAACGGGCCATCCATTGCGAGAGATGAGGCGACTTTGTCGCTGTCCGTAATGACGCGTGGTCAGTATAAACCACGAACGGCTTAGAGCCGAGTAGGTGACCCTAAATTTGACAAGAGCATACTTCATTGCAAGTAGCTCCTTGTCATGAACGGGATAATTCCGTTCCGCAGCTTTAAGCTGCCTCGACTAAAACGCGATAACGTGTTCCCGTCTCGTGTCGTCTGCTTGTAACAAAGCACACCCGATTGCGAAATCAGATGCGTCGCAGACGACACTAAATGGTTTCCCAGAATCTGGGAGAGCAATAACGGGGGCTTTCAACAAGATCCCCTTAACCGCTTCAAAAGCGTTTTGGTGTTCAGTTTCCCAACACCAATCAACATCCTTCTGAAGAAGGTCGGTCAATGGCTTCGCCATTCAGCGTAGTTCTCGCTGTACTTGTGGAGATAGTTGGCTAATCCAAGCCACTTCCGTAAATCTCTAAGATTTACAGGCGAATGCCACTCCACAATGGCTTTTACCTTCGCGGGATCCACCCGCACTCCATCCTTACCGATGAAGCATCCGAGGAAAGGAATTTCCTCAGCACCAAAGATACACTTGGATGCGTTTGCATATAACTTATGCTCTCGCATACATTCGAGCACTGCTCGAAGGTGTATCAGATGCGTCTGAACATCAGACGAGTCGCCTTCCGAACGAATATGGACGAATATATCGTCGAAGTACGTCTGAGCGTACTTTCTGTGAGGGCGGAAGAGTTGAGTCACCAAGCGATTGAAAGTCGCTGGTGCATTTGAAAGCCCTTGTGGCATAACAATCCACTCCCACAGCATGCCACTAGGCGTGCTAACCGCTGTCAGCGGAATATCGGACGCTCGCATGAGCACCTGATAATACCCGTCCACCAGATCCAAGGCACTGTACACAGTACAGCCCGCCATATTGTTCTGAAGGACATCTTTCCGAGGAATCGGGGTCTGCATGGGTACAGTAGCTGCATTCAGCTTGTTAAACGCATGCACAATGCGCCACTTTCCGTTCGGTTTACGAACACAAAAAGTGGGAGATGAGTGGGGAGACTTACTCTCCCGTACCATCCCTGCCTCTTCTTTCCCCTTGAAGAATGCGTCGATGACGTCGCATTGCTCCTTGGGGAGAGGCCACAGCCTAGTGACGCAGTATTTGGTTCCGGGAACCAAATCAATTTCATGTCGGACTCCCCGATCCGGTGGTAACCCCATCGGCGGGTTGTCACTAATGACATCTCCAAATTCCTTTAATAAGGAATGGTAAGGGTCCTCAGGATCCGCAAGGATCTTGAGGCCGCTTCGAGCATTTAATGCCTGTTTGGTTTTCACCAAAACTGACTCGTCCATCGTGGATGAGGAGTTCAACTCCTCTTCCGGACGCAAAACGACGACCTCGTCGATTTCATCTGCTTTCAAAGCAGTCTCAAATTCGTTGAAGGACATCTCCTCCAACGACAACAGTTCGCCTACCCCAGGCAACCGTTCCAGGCTTACGACTTCTGTGACAACACCTGTCACACTATTCAGCATCCGATAGGACTGCTGACTACTGACCTCGGGACTCATCCCGGGACCCAGATGGGGGGAGTCAATTGCACCATCTATTGAAAGCGCATCGCGCCTATCCACTGAGGTCTCTACCTCTACCACCGGTGAATCGCCGGTCTCACCTACAACGGCGTGGTCGGAATCATTTCCGACGTGCGAAAGAGACGAACTACGGGTCTCTTCGCTTGGAAGCGCCTCGCGCTTAACCACAGGGTTCTCTACCCTTACCACTGGAGTCGCAACTTGTTCGCCGAACACGGCGTGGTCGGAATCAGTTCCGACCTGTAGAAGAGACGAACTTCGGGTCTCTTCTCTAAGCGCCTCGCGCTTAACCTCGGAGAAATCCACCTCTATCACTGGCGATTCACCAGTCTCGCCTATCTCGGCGCGGGGATTAATCGCCGAATCCCCCTCGTCAAGGAACACTTCCTTGACCTCATTGGAACTGATCATCTCAGAAATCCCAATCTCTGGCATCTCACGCCAGTATCGATTTTGCGATCGAGCAAAGGTGGGTTCATGACTCGCCAATGCTTCACCCGACCGCGGTTTCGTTGAGCCAATGGACTTAGACTTCCAGTCTATCCATGGATCGTGGCGTTCCAGCCACTTCCTGTCCAGAATGAGTCCAAATACAGGACTAGGCAACGTTCTAAGCTGTCGAAGTCTGCAAACTTCAGCTTAAGGTCAATCTAGACCTTGGGTACAGAAACCTGTACGCCCGTCGCAAGACAGACCGTGAAAACGTCACGATAACGTGCCTCTAGGGCCTCGGCATACAGACGACTCTTCACAAAACAAGCTCGTCTGACATAATTGTCAGACGCTCAAGAGTCTATCAAGACTCTCCAAGGCTTATCAAAGCCTTTTACGTCCGCAAGGACTACCAGCAACCATGGCTGGTACACCAACTCGGTTCTAGAAAGCACCGTTTCCTTCGGGGCTTTGTGCTGTCGTCACCTACGTGGGGTTTAACAGCACTGAGGGATCCCCAGTAGGGCGCCCCGCACCTACTGGGAGCCGTCGTTTCCCGACGGCTTGGGCAAGGGCTTCTTCCCAACACTTGGCCCCTTAAAGCGAATATCTCGCTGGGGGTTCCGCGGACATCTGTTCCGCAGATGATCCGTGCTTCCACACAGGAAGCATTTCAGCGGACCATGTC
Organism: Peronosclerospora sorghi; assembly: GCA_026184515.1. Lineage (NCBI taxonomy): Eukaryota > Oomycota > Peronosporomycetes > Peronosporales > Peronosporaceae > Peronosclerospora > Peronosclerospora sorghi. The sequence continues at coordinate 35,414,147 of CM047580.1, read as the reverse complement.
GCTGCAACAGTGCAAGAAGGTCCGCTTCGAAGCTCTGCGAAAAGGAGTCAGAGTGACTCCTAGCGGGAGGTTTCTCCTCCGCTTCGACCTGACTCAGGTCCATGGGTTCGGGAACCACCTTAGAGGAACGGAAGTTCCTCTCGGCGTTGAACGCCATCTTGAATGCCTCTTCCAGGGATTCGGGTCGGCATCGGAACAATTCCGAACGTGCTGGCCCTTCTCTCAGGCCTCCCATGAAGACGGGGATGGAAACATCGTCCGAATACGCTTTCGCGTACATCCCTGCCAACAGGGTCTTAAGCTCCTGGATATAAACCTTCAGGTCCTTAGTGCCTTGACGGCACCTCAGGAACGCCAGTTGGTTCTGGAAAACCAGATCAGGCGTTGCGTACATGTCCATAAGCTTCTGCTTAAGGACCTTCCATGTTGGAAACACGTCCTTGACTGATTCCGAGCATGTAAACGCCCATGTACGGGCTTTGCTCGTAAGATGGATCAATGCAAGTCCCACTTGCAAGTGATCAGCGGTCATGTTCGCTGTGGCGAAGGCCGTTTCGACCTCTCGCAACCAAACATAAAGGTTGTCACCCTTCTCTCCGGTGAACTCCTTTATCTTAAAGGATAATGGAGGGCGCACCCCCGTGGAATGACCTCCACCGCAACTCGCCTCATGAGCGATGAGGGTATTCACCCTTGCCTTTACTGCCTCAAGGCCCTGCTCCACTAGGAGCTTCATACCTTCTTCCCCCGTTAAGGGTAACAGACTTTTAAAGGCTTCCTGCTAGACGAGGGTCAAACTATCCCAATCGTCCTGATTCATCCTTTGCAGAGGATGCCTAGTCTACCAACACAGGTGTTGGATTGACTACAAGTGCTACCAGATGTAGCCGGTGCGTATACGCACGGTGCGACTAGAGCACAGAGGAAGGCTTTCCTTAAAGCGGCGTTCGCCGCTACTTAGTCGATACGCCCTTATTAAGGGCTTAGTAGGAGAGAGCTCTCCTACTCGGGGCCAAGATTCCCGGGTTAGTTTACTGTAGCCTTTGCTAGTGCCTTAACGGCAAGGCTCCCTTACTAAGGGTGTAGCTAAGGGGAGGGCTCCCCTTACGCTACGGCACTCACTACACGCACGACCGGTCGAGGTCGTGCGTCTGTACGAAAGAGAGGATAGTAAACTGAATATATTTAATATGTAATTATTTAAACTAATATAAACTATATGTAACACTAAGTAGAATATTCCTAATTCGTACCTAGCTAAAATGTAGTGTACACACCTGTGTACTGACACGTGGATGGCTGACACACCACCACACCAAGGGCCCATTCCCTGATTGGTTAAAATAACCAAAGGTTCGAAACCTTTCAACCCGGCCAATACTGACCTCAACCGTGGTGTACTCATGTACACCAACACTCAGTGTTACCCGAATGTTACCCCGTTACAGACCAAATCAGATCGATCTGCGATCCCGATCCACCGAGTGTGTAACTAGCCCATTCCATCGGGTACACAAGGTGAGATGAACTTAAGTGAATCGGACCAAGTTTCTTTGGATGATGCCCGGTCGTCTGCCAGCAGCGGACGATCGGACCAGATTTCGAGTGGAGATCCGCGGGGTACCCCCCCCCGTAAGTTGGAAGGCTGGGCACGATGGCGGTGGTCAGGTTGTCGATACAAATGTATTCGATTTCGAACTTGACTCCACCACACAAGATGTCCCAAACTTCATTGGCTTCCAGCGCTTGGATTTCCTCATCCATGGCTTGGGTCCACTTGTCGGCGTCATCTCTGTCGATTGCTTCTCGAAAATTCCTGGGATCGACCTCTGAAAGCATATTCACTTCGCCATGTTCGTCCAAATCACTATTGTCTTCACAATTTTCTCACTTTCAGCCTTCGATTTCGCGTGTTGACGCGTGGGATGTAGCTCCCTAGTCCAGTGCGGCTTCTTTCCCCTTTTTGATTTTTTTGAACATGCTTGACCTTGTTCTTCATTGTTTTTCGCTCGTTGTTCCGTGTCCAACGCGTCTACATTATCTTCGGACATTTGGACCGCTCCTTCTAACGCTTGAGCTGCTCCTTCTGAGCCTTGACTTTTTTTTAGTCCTTTCACCTTCCTTTTCCTCAAGCATATTCTTGAGCTGCCGATTTTTCGTATCGGTCAGCGTCTCTACATTCTTCACATGCTAGGTTATCGTGACCTTCTGATCCTTCTTCAAAAACACCTTATAACCCTTAGTTTCTTCGCTGTAACCAATTATCAATGCAACCTGGGCGCGATGCGCCATCGTGTTCGTCCCGGGATTCCGGTAGACGGTGCACGGCGATCCAAATGTAACAATTTCCTCCAAATTTGGCTTGATACCCGTCAAAGTTCCAGCGGAGACATTCGTTTTGCATTCGCGCTTGTGGGGGTGCGGTTCGGCACATACGCTGCGTACTCCGCCGCATCACCCCAAAATAACAGTGGTAATCCGCTTCCGAACAGCATGCACCGAGCCATATTAATGACGGTTCGGTGCATGCGTTCCGCCTTGCCGTTACTCGCTTGGTTTCCTGCCTCGCTGATTTGTCGTGCAATCCCGGTGCTTCGGCAGAAATAGTCGACGTTCTTGAGCTCTGCGCCGCCGTCCGTCCTTAGCACGTGAATGCAATTAAACTTGCGTTAAAAAAACGCCAAGAAATAATCAAACTTTTTTGCAGCGACGTCCTCTGTTTTCGCAAGGAAAATCCTCACGTAGTTACTCTTATAGTTAATTAAATTGACAAGGTAACGGTTTCCCAACCGATCTCTCGGCGTGATCGGACCCTTAAGGTCGGAACAGATCACGCCGCCGATGCGATTGATTGGCGCGTTCTTTCCGCTGTCATTCTTTGACTGCGCATTCTTTGACTGTTTACACTGCGCACACGTTACACAGTGGCGCCGGTATAGTCCGTAATCCTGATTCCATTGTGAGTATCCTTCGACAATTCCACGATTGTGTCGAAGTTCTAATGTCCCATCCGAGAGTGGAAGTGCATGAGACTTCCACTCTGAACATCTTGTGTGGCTACGAAATCAGAATCATTTGCTGCAGCCACGGACATAATCATTTCGAGACTTTCTTGGTCTATTCACTTTTCCTTGAATTGTCAACACATTATGCTCTGCGCTAACTTCGACGATCCCAACACCGGAATCACGCTTTACCAGCGTTCTTATTCCATTCTTGTAGGATAAAACCAGTCCTCCAACCTCGGAAATTCCGTATGAAAAGATATTTCTCGCGATGCCCTCGACGTAATATACGTCTCTAACCTTGATTCGCGTACTAGTATTTCCGCATACAAAGTTAATGAACAGCGTCCCTTTCTTCGTGATATTGACTCGTTTAGCGTCTGCCTGGTATCATTCCCGCGTATCACTCCTCACGTCAATCCGACACGTTAGGTCTGGCGTTATGTGCATACTGGCACCGCTGTCCAGCACCCACGTGTCCGATAACACTTCGCCACACGATTCGTCAATCATGAGCGCGAAATCTTCCTTCGCGCTCTTGTTCTTCGTGCAATATCTTTTGATATTCCCCTCTTCACCACACGAGTAGCACACTCGTTTCTTCACAAATTTCTTTGGCTTTTCAGCCACCAAATTTACTGCGCCACCATGCGCGAATTTCATCTTCCTTTCGTTATACTCCACGGTCGGCGCGAACTGGCAAAATTCCTCTGCGTACCGCAGGTAATCTTCGCGCGTGTTGTCGTATATGGAGATGAGGATCTGCCTCATCTCCGGGGTCGCGTGAAACACCACACTGTTTAGAACCAAATTCTGACAATTTGACCCGACTGCTTCTGCAACTGCAGTCAGGTACAGAAAGTGATCCAGCCACGACCTTCCAGGTGCCTTCCGGCCCATAAACAGTTTCATACCTTGGGCCGGGGTCACTTGCACGTGAAATACAAACAGTAACTTGTCCATCACGTACCAGAGGGCTGGTGTCTTGCACCACCAACCCTCGACCTGTCTGTTATAATATGACTCCGCTGGGCCCGCCAAATAATGGCCCAGCAGGTCGACCTTCACATCTTCAGTCCAATGAAATCCACAGGCAGCTTCAGCGAGATTAATTTTCCGTAGAAACTTTCGGTCCCAATCTTGAAACCCTGATCCCACTCCTTTGTAGGTTTCTTACCGTCGAACGGCCTTATCTGAAGCGTTCTTTGCTTTGGCGTGGGCGTACGAAACACTGCATACCATTGAACGGGCACTTGTCCAGGTAATCCGTATGCTTGTTGGTGCTGATTGCCATTGTGCGCATGCACCTGTGGCCTAACAGCACCAGAACTTCCAGCACGGGTGAAAACATCTTTTCCAGCGTGGTTTATCTCCTCGAAGCTCATTTTTCCTTGTCGCCCAGTCGCGAAGCTCCTCTTTTCCTCGTCGCTGTCATCAAGGGAGGCCATGCTCATTTTAGCATCTCCCCTGGACCTGGGCGGCGACTTTTCTCCCTGCTTAGGTGCGTTGCTCGCTACCTCCAGCCTTTCTAGGCGCGTCATTAGGTTTCCGAACAGCCGCATTACGTCCGCAGCCTTTTCTTCATCCGATCCGTTACCGCCCTCATTTGGGCTCATAACCTGTTCCGAATCGCTCATTTAGCCGGCGTACTTGTACGTTCGCGTTCCAACACAATTAATAGGTACTAGCGCGAGAAGTTCCACTGGTAAACGACAGCAAGAGAGGTAGACACGTAACGCCAATAATAAACCGCAACTAACTTGTATTATCCTCGTTATAATTATTGTATCCACTACGTGACTTGCGTGAGACCGTAAGGTAATCCACTATCCACAGTAATCGTAAACGAGAAACAAATTCCAGCTGCAAGTGCTGCGTACTCCAGTTCCAGTCGATCCACGTGAACGAGAAAAATTAAAATCCAAAGTGATTTTATTAGTGTTAAGTTAAGTACTTAAACTAATAATATGCATATATGCAATTTGCTAGGTTTTTACCGAAAAGTCATAAACCAAATAAAGTAACCGACGACGACGGGCGCTGCAGGAATTGCGCGGCCTTTTAACAGGATTCTCCTGATCCGGCTGTTAAAATAGCACAGAAAACGTTGCGTTCACTTCGCACGATCAAGACTCACCTGCTGATAAAGTTTCAGCGTGGGAGGATCAGTGGAAGGTGTCAAACAGGTGCGCGCGCGCCGTAGCCGTAGAGAAGTTCAGTAGGCGTACTCACTATATAAAAGCAAAAGGAAAAGTATATATTATTTAAGGTTACTTAAGTAGCTATCCGGTACCTAACGCGACTTAAATCAGTAACCGCCGTAAACATGCAAAATGTATACCAATGCAAACAGCCAATGGGATTCCACCATTCCGGAAGAGTGCAAAGCCAAAAATGGCTACACACTCTTCCAACACTCCTCCTGGAAGACCGGAGGCTGCACCATCGTCACTGCAATCCTAGCGCTGCACGCAACACTTGAATCCTTGGCGCATTGAGGTCCTTGGTCAGTAGATCGGCTAGCATATCCACACTTGGCACGTGACTAGCTGAAACAATGCCCTTCCTCGTGAAGTCCTTTAGAAATTTGAGCTTGATGTCGACGTGCTTCGTGCTAGCAGCGCTCGACTCGTCCTCCAATTGCTTGATGGCAGCTTGGTTGTCCATCTTGAACACTAATGGTGTCTTCGAGTGCATACCAATTTCCGCAAGCAACTCTCTCAGACCCAGCGCCTCCTTGCCAGCTACTGCAGCAGCAACAAATTCCGCTTCTGCTGTTGACAATGCCACCGCTGTCTGCTTCTTGCAGGCCCAGCTCACAAGCATACCATTAACGAAAAGCACCATCGCTGAAGCACTCTTTCTGTCTGCCTTGTCCGCCGCCGCAACGCTGTACACCATGATGCGTAGCGGCATCGGCAGATCATCGTCGTGCTTCAAAACCAGTTTCAGGTTGCTCGTTCCCTTGAGGTACTTGAGCACCCTTTTAGCAATCTTGTAATCACCTATGGTGGGTGCGTGGGTCTTTCTTGTGGCGCGGTGCACAGCGAACGAAACGTCAGGACGTGTGCACCTCGCGACCCACAGCAGACTGCCCACCAGCGATTGAAAGTGCTTGATACTGGGCAGTTGCCCCTTGGTTGCAATGGCAATCGCTCTTGAAAATCCTTGTCCTCATCGAGCATTAGCACCGGCGTGCGCACCGGATTTATTTTCTCCAGCTTGTGTGTGATCTGAATTTCTTTGATCGTCGACTCTTGGTCCAATGTATATCCATCCCTCGGATTCCCATCGATCCGAATACCGAGAAACTTCGTGACACGTCCCAAATCCTTTAGCTCTAACACTTGCATGTCCTTGAAAAATTCATTTACCATTTGCTCACTAGTGCCGGTGATCAGGAGGTCGTCAACGTACGCTCCGACCACAGCAGTTTCGTTTCCAACATGCTTTACGAAAATGCATGTGTCCGTGACACACTGCACGAAATCAAACTTCACCAATGTCTCGCACAGGCATTGATGCCACAGGCGTCCAGCCTGCTTCAAACCATACAGGTTTCGTCTCAATTTGAGCGCGAGCTCCTTTGGCGATTTCACACCATAATCATGTAATTTCTTGTCCGTGATTTCCATACCTTGTGGCACTTGCAGGTATATCTCCACATTGCTTTCGGACATCGCTTTGGGGTAGGCACTTGGCACGTCGCCATGGCGTGCCGCTACCCCCATACTTGCGCCAGCACCAAGAGCAACTTTACGTTGTTCAACTCCATGACGGTTGAAAACGTGAACAAGTAATCGTCCCCAAAAACTTGCTTGTCACCTCTGGAAACTAGCCTGGCCTTGTACCTCTCGACCGAACCGTCTGCACAGACTTTCGTCTTGTACACCCACTTGGTCGGGAGAGGCACCTTGCCGGCGGGACGGCGCACGATGTCCCACGTGCCTAGCTCTTCGAGTGACTTGATCTCCTCCATTTCGGCGTGTTTCCACATCACCGAATGAGGGCCACCATGCGCCTCTCGATAAGTCTTGGGGTCCGGCTGCATTGATAACGCACTTGACGACCCAACATCTGGTTCGCAAACAGCATAGACGCATAGAGCGTTTCCCGCATTTTTGCCATTTTCATCGGCTGCTTTCGAAACATCACTTCTTGCAACCGTCCCTTTTAACTTCGACGCTTCATAATCACGTCCTTTAGGCGTCTTCTTAGGCTTTCGGCGCGACTTCCTTGCGCCCTGACCATCGGTTTCCGTGCCCTTTGGCGCGGCTCCAGTCTCCGGCATTCCATCACTTGATTGCCCTGGAGTTGGTACATTTGAAACGTTCACCCTGGCACGAGATTCCGCCAAATCTTCGAGCTCTTGGCTGCATTCACCTTCCGATACCTTGGTGATCTTGTTGCTAGCCTCATCGCTTAGCGTCTCGATCGCTGTGACGTGCCTGGTCACTGCGACCACTCTGTCTTTAAGCAGCAACACTTTATACCCCTTGGTTTCGTCGCTCTTGCCAAGGATAAGTGCGCGTTCTGCGTGCTTCGACAACGCCTTCTTCTTCGGTTGCGCTTTCCTTGTGCCCTTGCCTTCAGCACAGGTCAGGCAATTCGGCCTACTCATGTCGGTGAGCACGATGCCTGACCTGGGGTCTTTCGCCAGCCTTTCGACAGTGTCGTAGGCCAGGTGACCCAGCCGCACGTGGAAGTGATGCAGACTCCCAGTGTGTGCGTCGGAATCGACATCCTCCAGCACACTGTTTACAACCATGCTTTCAAAACTTTTTGAAATTCCATCTGTTTTTTCGGCCTTCAATCTTGCCACAAAAACTGACCCGTGCGTCACCACATCGAGCAACTTCTGTCCTTTGACCATAACAAGCAGCTTGTGACCGTAGTCGAAAATTGCACAGCCCTTTTCGCGTAATCTACCAAGCGATATCAGATTTTTCGCGAGTTGCGGTGCGAAGTATACTTCGGTCAAAACAACGACCGTTTCACTTGCGTCGCACGTCCGCAACGTAAGGCTGCCGACCATAGCAGCTTTCAGGGTGCCACCATTAGGCAATGTGAACGTGTCACTAGGACCGCACTCCTTTGCATCATCTAGCAAATCAACATTTGAAACCAGGTGCCTGCTCGCACCGCTGTCAATGATCCATATATTCTCGTTCTCGTTATCGGTTCCACATGCATTAATATCAGCGTCTATGCTGGAATCCACAGTAGATAACACGAAACGCTTCGACGCCTTGTCGTTTCCGCCACGTTTCATTGCTTGGTTCCCATTTCCGTCACCTTTGCGACGCTTTTCGGGGCAATACTTTTGTATATGCCCCTCGTCACCGCATGTATAGCATGCCCGGCGACCCTTAACCGATGTTGCGGCATGCGCCTGCAACTTAACGGCCTGTCTGCCCTTGAACGCATCGTCTTCCAGTTCCTGCGCCCAGGCGATCAGTTCTTGAGCGTGGCCCAGGTAGTCCTGTCTGCCAGGATCATACCTGGCCATCAGCATCACCTTCAATCGGGGCGCAGCGAACTTGACGATATTTTCAACAATTAACTTTTCGCTCGACCCGCTTTCGCGAGCCAGAGCTACTAGGTATAGATAATGTTCGGTCCAGGAGCGTCTCGCATCCTTTTCCGTAGCGAACCAGGCCGCAGCTTGGTGGTGGGATATGTTAACCTTGAATCCCAACCACATTTGCTCCATGACGTAAGTCAGCTGCGGCCGCACCTGCCACCACGAACCAATGTTCGAGCGAAAATATTCCGCGGCAGTGCCTTCAAGATGTTCGCCAAATTTATTGACCTTGAGTCGCTCGCTCCATTGAAAACCGGGCGTCAACTCGCCGATTTCAACCGCTTCCATGAACAGGTACGCCCATTGGCGGTACCCTGCACCGAGGCCGGGATACACCTCGCGCCCCGAAAACTTCTCAATACTTAGTTTGGGTATTTTGTACCCGGCTTGGTGCACCGGCATATTTGCTTTCCCTATGGGTGAACCAGCCCCGCCCACACCTTGCATGCCGACCGGCACTCCGCGAGGTGCTGCGTTCACTTGCGGGTGTGGCCTAGCACCGGCCTCCACCCCTTCGTCCTCGGCCAAGTCGTTCAGAGTCATCTGATGGCCGAACGGACGGTAGTTTTGTAGGCTGTCCCTGAACCCGGCGTCCTGCACCCGTACTGGTGACCCTTTCCTGGACCCGGAGGACACACTCGGAAGTGACTGCCGGGCCTGTACATCCTCAATAGCAGTCAGGCGGGTCGCCACTTCCTTCAGACTCTGCACCAACGCCTTAAAATCACTGGCGGAGAGCACATCGTCTCCATCGGAGTCAACCATCTCCAATCAATTTCAAACACTTCAGTCAGTCACGTAATTCAACTGGCCCTGTCGACAGGGGACTTTCCACCAGATCCACGTAACGTAACCACGAAAAAATCCACGTAAGTACACTTGAAAAACCAAGAATAATTCACTTGACTACTTGGCACAACTTGGGCTCATAACCTGTTAAAATAGCACAGAAAACGTTGCGTTCACTTCGCACGATCAAGACTCACCTGCTGATAAAGTTTCAGCGTGGGAGGATCAGTGGAAGGTGTCAAACAGGTGCGCGCGCGCCGTAGCCGTAGAGAAGTTCGTAGGCGTACTCACTATATAAAAGCAAAAGGAAAAGTATATATTATTTAAGGTTACTTAAGTAGCTATCCGGTACCTAACGCGACTTAAATCAGTAACCGCCGTAAACATGCAAAATGTATACCAATGCAAACAGCCAATGGGATTCCACCATTCCGGAAGAGTGCAAAGCCAAAAATGGCTACACACTCTTCCAACACCGGCTTATCAGTGTAGTAGCAGTGATGGCATGATGAGGTGGCCTCGTGGTGCAAGGTGGATAACGCATGGTTTTGGGCACAGGTAGCGCTATCGACCATCGTGCGTGGCCGCCGTCGCTAGATCGTTTTCAGGTAATTCAATAGCCTCTCGTCTTCTGCCGAGAGCCGCTCTTGCTTCCCAGTAATACCGTTCTGTGCACAGACCAGAAAATCAGCGCGGTACGGACCAGAAGGTCTTCTGGAGTGCCTTAACTTCAACTTCAACGACATCAGCTCGTATATCGATTCGAGCTGTGCGAGCTGCAGCAACAAGTACATGGTGACAGCATCGCTCACGGGACCAAGACTTCCTTAAGTCTACATTACAAATACGTGAAAGACATGAAGTAAAAATGTTAGCGTAAACACATCAATTCACTGCTCGAGTCTACCCCGTCTTAACTTGCGACCTTGAGTTTATTCTATTTATACTACAGCAAATTAACTACTGTAGACGGTGTATTCAACGTCTCTCATCGTAAGCTTAAAGACATGTTGTAGGAACGCTTCAATCGCACCAACTGGCTTTGACGAGATTGACCTAAATCTCTCGAATCACACAACTATCGCGCTTGTTTAGACGGCATGAATTGCTTTGCCACCACGTACTCGGACTGATATATAGCCTGTTTATGCTGTAGATATTAAGCTTCCATCTTTATGATGATACATTACTGGCCTGTGCCCAATTTATAGGAATATGTGTCCTCCTCTTTGCTCTAATGGATAAAAAACCTTGAAGAGACATGAGCCTCGGTTTGACAACTTAATTGTAAGAGGCATACATTTGCCAAGATATTATGAGCCGAAGGGGGCGCTGTGCTCCAGTCGTTCGTTTTATTTTGGACTTTTCTTAGTTTCTTTTTGAAGACGGTGTCATTTCCTCTTTTGGATCCAACGAACTGACCCCTCGCACAATTTGACTAGCAACCATGGTAAGTGCCACAGAATATGGTATCCAAACCATACAACGACCTCTAAAGCAAACGGACTGATGCGATCCTCACACGTAACAGGTGAACTTTACGGTCGAACAGATGCGTGAGATCATGGACTACACGAAGAACATTCGTAACATGTCCGTGATTGCTCACGTCGACCACGGTAAATCGACACTTACCGATTCGCTCGTGTCCAAGGCCGGTATTATATCGGCCAAACACGCTGGTGAGGCCCGTTTCACGGACACGCGCGCTGACGAACAGGAGCGATGCATTACAATTAAATCGACGGGGATCTCAATGTTTTTTGAATACGACATGGACGCCGGTGAGCAAGCTACGGCCGCCGCTATTGCCAAAGAAAATGTTGAGGAGGCCGCCGCCGTTGAGGAAGTTACAATTTCGAAGAATTCTTACCTGATCAACCTCATTGACTCACCTGGTCACGTTGACTTTTCGTCCGAAGTGACAGCTGCATTGCGTGTGACGGATGGTGCCTTAGTCGTGGTGGACTGTATTGAGGGTGTCTGCGTTCAGACCGAGACGGTGCTGCGCCAGTCAATCAGTGAGCGTGTTAAACCTGTTCTCATGGTGAATAAGGTTGACCGTGCCCTCCTAGAGCTTCACCTAGAGCCTGAAGACTGCTACCAGTCGTTCACACGTGCTATTGAAACGGTGAATGTAGTTATTGCTACTTATTTTGATGAGAAACTAGGTGATGTCCAGGTATACCCCGAAAAAGGAACGGTTGCCTTCGGTTCGGGTCTACACCAGTGGGGTTTCACTTTGAAGAAGTTCGCCCGTCTTTACTCGAAGAAGTTTGGTATTGCTGAGGACAAAATGATGCAAAAACTGTGGGGCGACTGGTACTTTGACGCTGCTAACAAGAAGTGGACGAGTAAGAACAACGCTGAAGGCTCTCTCAAGCGTGCTTTCTGTCAGTTTATTATGGATCCTATCATCAAGATGTTTGACGCCATCATGAACGATAAGAAGGCCAAATTTGAGAAGATGATGAAAGCCGTGGGTGTTGAGCTTAAGTCGGATGAGAAGGATCTGTCGGGCAAGCCCTTACTGAAGCGTGTTATGCAGCGTTGGTTGCCAGCTGCCGATGCCGTTCTTGAAATGATTGTTGTGCACTTGCCGTCCCCAGTGACGGCTCAGAGATACCGTGTGGATACCCTTTACGAGGGTCCTCAGGACGATGAGTGTGCTGAGGCTATTCGTAAATGCGATGTTAATGGTCCTCTGGTTATGTACGTGTCCAAAATGGTACCGACGTCTGATAAGGGCCGTTTCTACGCCTTTGGCCGTGTGTTTGCCGGTAAGATTGCTACAGGCCAGAAAGTCCGCATGCTTGGCCCCAACTACGTGCCTGGCAAGAAGACTGATTTATGGGTGAAAAATATTCAGCGTACGGTCATTATGATGGGCCGTTACGTCGAGCAAACCCCTGACATTCCAGCTGGTAACACGTGTGCCCTGGTTGGCGTCGACCAGTATCTGCTAAAGTCTGGTACGATTACCACATCTGAGACGGGCCATACTATCCGTACGATGAAATTTTCTGTTTCTCCAGTTGTTCGTGTCGCTGTTGAGCCTAAGACCGCCTCCGATCTTCCTAAGCTTGTGGAAGGCATGAAACGTTTGTCCAAATCGGACCCCATGGTCTTATGCTACACGGAAGAGTCTGGAGAGCACATTATTGCTGGTGCTGGTGAATTGCACCTAGAGATCTGTTTGAAAGATCTACAAGAGGAGTTCATGGGAACAGAGGTTAAGATCTCTGAGCCTGTTGTTTCTTACCGCGAGACGATCACGGGCCCCTCGTCCAAGACATGTTTGTCCAAGTCACCAAACAAGCACAACCGTTTGTTCTGTGAGGCAGCTCCTTTGGGTGATGAGCTAACAAAAGAAATTGAGGAGGACAAGGAAGAGGTAAATCCTCGCTACGACCAAAAACTTCGTGCTCGTTACCTCGCGGACAACCATGGATGGGATGTGACTGACGCTCGTAAGATCTGGGGTTACGGCCCAGATGGTACGGGTGCTAACGTGTTCGTGGACGTTACGAAGGGTGTGTCGTACCTGAATGAGATTAAAGAGTCCGTGCTGGGTGGGTTCAACTGGGCCACCAAGGATGGTGTCCTCTGTGAGGAAGTCGTGCGTGGTATGCGCGTAAATTTGCTTGACGTCGTGCTGCACGCTGATGCTATTCACCGTGGAATGGGCCAGATCTTGCCCACCACCCGTCGTGTTGTATATGCATGTCAGCTGGTGTCGGAACCAGCTCTTATGGAGCCAGTTTTCCTTGCTGATATTCAGGTTCCTCAGGATGCCGTTGGCGGTGTCTATGGCGTGCTGACCCGTCGTCGTGGTCACGTTTTCGCCGAGGAACAGCGCCCCGGCACCCCGATGATGCAGCTTAAGGCTTACCTTCCTGTGAACGAGTCCTTTGGTTTTACTGCTGACTTGCGTCAGGCCACAGGCGGCAAAGCCTTCCCACAATGCGTATTCGACCACTATCAAGTTATTGCCGGTGATCCGACTGATGTGAACAACATGGGCGGCAAGTTGGTGAACGGTGTGCGTATCCGCAAGGGTCTTTCACCTGAAGTGCCCCCTCTGGATCGTTTCTACGACCGTCTGTAGGCTTCGAGCATGAGCGAAATCTTCTGGACTTGTGCTTTTGGCACGCTCGAGTCAAACAAGTACAGTTTGTCCTGGCTTTCGGCCTGGTTAGTTGAATGGAGATGGTTACCTTATAATCATTCAGTTAGCTAGCCTGATGAGGTCTTTATCTCAATCACTTGTTCACCATGTGAATGGAGTGTTAGTTAGTATTGTGTGATTTTTGCGCGTTTTACTTCGATAACATTATCGTTCAGGTGATGGGAGGTAGGATATTTTACATGCAAGTGGTTTAATTTGAGTTATGTACATATTGTGAACTTTTGGGATTTTGGGAATTGCCTTTGCTAGGCACCCTGCTAGCCCCCCGGATGTACTACTACTATCCATTGATTAAATATCATATATCAGCGATCGATTTTCATATATCAGTACTTCTCCATTAATAAACATCGCTGCGACAACAAAAAGCATATGCATGAAACATGAAGCTTTTACAGAGACATATCGTCATAACTCAGCTTGACCGATTAAAAAAGCATCTGAACAAGTGTATGGTGATACGTTAGCGTAGTTTACGAGTGTCTTTTGGTTCTTATGGGGTCTGAGCCGCCGCCATTTTCTCGTTTATTATGACGTAGTGGCACGATACGGTGTAGCTGTCTCACAAGGTGATGGAATGTGCAATTGGTGTAGCGATCCTTGAGAGTGACGAGAAGCAGGCTGTTTGTCAAACTTGCGCTTGAACAAAAATCATTCGGGGTTGCCAATACTAGGTAGGGGGCACAGTTTGAATGTATTCGACCAAGTTCCAACCAAAATCATGGTACATCATATTCAATGATTTAGAATCGAGATTCCGTGCCACGAGCTTCTTTCCAGCTTCTCGGTAACGTAATGCAACCTCACGCAATGCCGCAACCGCTGAGAAATCGTGTAAACTCAGTCGCGCATGTCCAAAATAATGACGTTTGGATCGTGCAAGACATGCAAAAATTCCCGAAACGAAGCTACGCACGAGAAAGAAAGTAACCCTCTAAATAGTACGCTTTTGCCTCTTCATGGGTTTTGACACGAAGAGGAGCTTGAAGAATGGCCATTAGAAGGTGTGAATAACGATCACCAGACGAGAAATTCCCATTAATAAAGGGATTTTTTTTGTTTTTGCAGCAGGATTAACTCTTGGTTTTTATTGGTCCGTGCGGGGGGCTACCAAATCCGTTAGTTAATTATAGCAATGCGGTTCTATTTTTGATAGGACTATTTCTGAGTCCCGAGCTTTAGGTTAACGCAGCGCCATGATCCAGTCCATGTTTATCCTGACCACCACCGGGTGCGCCGAATGACAACTCTCAACTCTCTCCATTATATTGATGCTGACACATTTCTTGCTTAATACAGTGAAGTGATCATCGAGAAGCATTCGCGCGGTCTAACAAATCGAAACGTATGCGACTTTTTTATGGAGGAAGTCAACAAGTATCGCGAACGCGAAGACGTGCCACCTATCATCACCACCAGCAAGTATTATCTCGTGAGCGTTTTCCGCGACGACCTTTTTCTGCTTGCAGTGGTCACCAACGAGGTTCGTCATTTATGAAGAGATTCTACTGCCTCGTTATAACTTGTGATTTGTGTCTTTAGATCTCTCCTCTTTTTGTTATCGAGTTCTTACATCGAGTGCTTGCAGTCTTCCGTGACTACTTCGGAAATTTTGACGAGAATTCGATAAAGGACAACTTTTCGACAGTCTACCAGTTGCTGGAGGAGATGTTAGACAATGGATATCCGCTAACTACTGAGCCAAACGCTCTTAAAGCGATGGTAGCTCCACCCTCCACTGCCAACCGCATTGCTGCAATGGTGTCAGGAAAGTCACGTGTAAGCAATACATTACCAGATGGTGCGATTTCCAATATCCCATGGCGGAAAAGCGGCGTGCGTTACACACAGAACGAAATCTACTTCGATATCGTGGAGGAAATTGACGCTATTGTTGACGTTGCTGGCCGCATGATTTCGTGCGAGGTAAACGGTTCTATTCAATGTAATAGCCACCTTTCAGGCGTCCCGGATCTCACTATGGTGTTCACCGACCCGTCTGTGATCGATGACTGCTCGTTTCACCCGTGTGTGCGATACTCACGATATGAGCGTGAACGGGTAATTTCCTTCGTTCCGCCGGATGGACAATTTGAACTCATGCAATACCGCGTGCAAGTGCAGGAGTTTGTTCCGCCGGTGTACTGTCAGCCACAAATTACGTACACGTACAATGAGAAGTGCAGTGGCACTTTGAATCTGGTGATTGGTACGCGAGGCATGCCCACATTGAATTCAAATGCAAAAAAGAGTCTTCAGATTGAAGATGTTAGTGTGGAAGTGACTTTTCCGAAAAGCGTGCGTACAGTTGATGTAAATACGGAATCCGGCACCTGCTTGTTCGATGAGGTGTCCAAAACTGTCAAATGGAACGTTGGTAAGCTAAGCAAGAAGATTTTAAATCCTTCGCTCCGTGGCAACATTATTCTCCACCAGAGTGCTGCAGTGCCCGACGAGAAGCCCATTGTGCTTCTTGGCTTTAAGGTGCCCATGACTACCGTTTCTGGACTAAATGTTGAAACATTGCTGATTTCCAACGAAAAATATAGGCCCTACAAGGGCGTCCGGGCAATGACGAAGTCAGGGCGATTTCAAATCCGCACATAGAACGATATGTAATGCATACCATTTGGTCCGCCCGTGATAAATGTTTGCACTATTCATTGCCACCGAAGTCCGTCCAACCGCTCGGTACTTCGTAACGAACTGCAAATCTTTCTTGGGTCGTACCATCCGTCACATCTTGCCTGTGATAAATGTTCGTCATACCGATAGAAATTCTTAAAAGATCTTACTGCGATAAACGTTACATCTACACGCAGATATTGTTCGCTCGTTTCACCTCCACCAGATGACCAAACTTCGCAAAGCATTACAAATGCAGACAACATCGCTCGTTTCACCTCCACCAGATGACCAAACTTCGCAAAGCATTACAAATGCAGACAACATCGCTCGTTTCACCTCCACCAGATGACCAAACTTCGCAAAGCATTACAAATGCAGACAACATCGTCGAGGCTGCAGAAGTCGAACCCAAGCATCCGGGACAGGGGTGCAACAAGAAAAAAAACGCAGTCGAGACAGAGCTGCATCGCGAAGATCCAATCGAAGAACAAGTGCTGTTGTTCTTCGATTGTATCCTCGCGATGCAGCTTGGCAGCTGTTGGAATCAACCGGGGATTCGTGCAAACACTTCACGAGATGGCAACCTACCTGCTGACAAAGTTTCAGCTCGTAGGGATCAACGTAAGTAGCCCAACTGGTATCCGCCCTCTAGCGGCGCGTAAGATTCGGTAGTAGGCGTGCTTAATTAAATGCAAAATAGAAAGTATATATTATGTAAGGTTACTTAGCTGACTATTCGGTTCCTAAGTGTGAACTTAATTCTGTAACCGTCAATAACATGAAAAATGTATACTACCCATGTCAGCCAATGGGATTCCACCATTTCGGAAGAGTGCAAAGCCGAAAGTGGCTACAGACTCTTCCAACACTCCTCCTGGAAGACCGGAGGCTGCACCATCGTCACTTTAGCCCTAGCGCTGCACGCAACACTTGAATCCGCTGCGCGCTTAGGTCCTTGGTGAGTAGATCAGCGAGCATCTCTTCACTTGGCACGTGGCTTGCCGAAACGATGCCTTTCCGTGCGTAGTCCTTCAAAAATTTCAGCTTGATATCGACGTGCTTGGATCCGGCCGCACTCGTCTCATTTTCGAGTTGCTTCAATGCAGCTTGGTTGTCCATCTTAAACATAATTGGTGTCTTGGCGTGCATCCCAATTTCCGCAATTAATTCCTTCAATCCGAGCACCTCCTTGCCTGCCATAGCTGCAGCAACAAACTCGGCTTCGGCTGTCGATAATGCTACTGCCGTTTGTTTCTTGCACGTCCAATTAACGAGAATTCCATTTACGAAAACCACCATTACCGAAACACTCTTTCGATCAACTTTGTCCGCCGCAAAATCGGCATCACTATAAACAGTGATTTGCAATGGCATCGGCAGTCCATTATCATGCTTCAGAGCAAGTTTGAGGTCACTCGTTCCCTTAAGGTACTTGAGGATCCTCTTGGCAATCTTGTAATCACCCAACGTGGGTGCATGGGTCTTACGTGTGGCTCGGTGCACGGCGAACGAAATGTCAGGACGCGTGCACCGGGAGACCCATAGCAGACTGCCCACAAGCGATTGAAACTGCTTGATGCTCGGTAAATTTTCCTTCGGCTGCGGTAGGAGAGGTTCTTGACACTCCTTCACTACATCCAGTGCCAGCACAGGAGTTCGTGCTGGGTTCATCTTCTCTAGCCTGTTCGTCTTCAATATGTCCTTGATGGTGCCCTCTTGGTCTAGCAAGTAACCGCTCTTCGGATCACCTTGAATCCGAACGCCCAGAAACTTGGTGACACTGCCCAAGTCCTTTAGTTACAATACTTGCATGTTTGCGAAAAATTCCCGGACGATACTCTCACTGGTTCCGGTAACCAGGAGATCGTCAACATATGCTCCAACTATGACGGTTTCGGCTGCTTGTTGCTTGACAAAGATGCACGTATCCGTCACACACTGCGTGAATCCAAATTTCAATAATGTTTCACAAAGGCATTGGTGCCAAAGGCGCCCAGCCTGCTTCAGTCCATACAGGTTGTGCTTTAATTTTAGCGCGAGCTCCTTTGGTGAATTTACACTGAAATCATGCAATGTATCCATCGAAATGTCCATGCCTTGTGGCACCTGCAGGTAAATCTCCACATTTTCCTCAGACTTGGCCTTGCGGTAGGCACTTGGCACATCACCATGGCGTGCCGCTACCCCCCACACTTGTGCCAAAGCAAGAATCAACTTGACATTATTCAACTCCATAAAGGTTGAAAATGTGAAAAAATAGTCCGAACCGTAAACTTGTTTGTCGCCACGGGCAACCAATCTCGCCTTGTACCTCTCGACCGAACCGTGTGCACTGACCTTTGTCTTGTACACCCACTTGGTTGGGAGAGGTACCTTACCCGGAGGGCGGCGTACAATTTCCCAGGTTTCGAGGTCTTCAAGAGCTTTGAGCTCCTCCGTTTCCGCTTGCTTCCACATTGTGGATTGCGGGCCGCTATGCGCCTCGCGATATGTCTTGGGGTCTGGCTGCATCACTGACCCACTTTGCGCTCCCGCACTTGACGCACAAACAGCATAAACACACAACACAACTTCCGCAGTTTTCTCATTTTCAACAACTTGCTGCGTGGTGTCACCGTGTGAAGCAACCCCCCTTGCCCTCGAAGCAGCATATTCTTGACCTTTAGCCGTCTTTTTAGGCTTCCGTCGGGTATTTATGGTGCCCTGGTTAGCGTTCCCAGCGCGTTCCGGAGTAGTCACCGGCATCGGCGTTTCACCACTTGCAGAGTTGGAAACCGTCGAATTTTCACTTCGTTTTCTTGCATGCGACTCCGCCAATGCTTCGAGCTCTTGGTTGCATTCACCTTCGAGGACTTTAGTACTCTTGTCACTCGTCTCAGGACTGAGTGTTTCAATCGCAGTGACGTGCCGTGTCACTACGACCACCCTGTCCTTCAGCAACAGCACTTTGAAACCTTTCGTCTCATCACTTTTGCCGAGAATCAGAGCCCGTTCGGCGTGCTTTGCCAATGATTTCTTCTTAGGGTCCCGCCAAACCATGCACGGGGACCCGAAAACAACAATATCCGTGACCACTGGCCGCTTGCCAGTCAACACTTTTAATGGCGAAATTCGCCCAGCATTCGATCGGGTCGGAGTACGATTGAGTATGTATACAGCATACTCAACCGCCTCCGACCAATACGTAAGAGGTACTCCGGACCCAAATATCATGCACCGGACCATGTTAAAAATGGTCCGGTTCATTCTTTCCGCCTTGCCATTCGAAGCAGGCGTTCCGGGATCGGTCACTTGGCGACGAATACCGGTCTGTTCACAAAACGGATCCACGTTCCGGTACTCGCCGCCACCATCCGTACGCAGCACGTGCACCCTGCACGAAAATTCATTTTCAAACCATGCAATGAAATGGCCAAACATTCGTGCCGCCTTGTCCTTGGTGCGTGCTGCGAACACTCAAACATAATTCGAAAAATGATCCACAAAAACGACCAGGTATCGGTTGCCACGCCTGTATCGGGGGGTGATCGGACCTTTGAGGTCACTGTAGATCACTCCTCCGATGCGGTCAATCGGTGCGTTCTTGCCCGAATCCGCCTTCGGCTGTGTCTTTCGGGTCGCTTTACCCTCGGAGCACATCAAACAATTTGGCCGATTCGTATCCGTTAAAACAATGCCGGACCTAGGGTCCCTGGCCAACCTTTCGATGGTGTCGTATTCCAGGTGACCCAGGAGAACATGGAAATGATGTAGGCTGCCACTGTGAGCGTCCGAACCGACGTCTTCCATCGCACTAATGACAACCATGTCACCGAAATCCGTCAAGAAATTGCTTTTCCTTTCCGTTTTCAAACGGGCGATAAAAACCGAACCATGCGTGTATACGTCAAAAAGTTTTTCATCCTTAACCATAACGCGAAGCTTGTGTCCATCATCGACAATGGCACAGCCCTTTTCGCGTAGTCGACCAAGTGAAATCAAATTCAGAGCCAATTGCGGTGCGTAGTATACTTCGGTCAAGAAAACGACCGTTTCACTTGTGTCGCACGTCCGCAACGTAAGCCGTCCGACCTTAGTAGCTGGTAGGATGCTGCCGTCCGGCAGTGCAAATATATCATTTGATCCACAATCTTTTGCGTCTTCCAACAAATTTGCGTTCGACACCAAGTGTCTACTGGCGCCACTGTCAATAATACAAACATTTTCACGTTCAGGATTACCACATGCATTAATGTACACATCTAGAGTGGAATCCAGAGTTGAAAGTACAAAACGCTTCGATGACTTGTCATCTCTGCTACGATTTGAACCTTGATTACCACCATCACCCTTTTTATTTTGCTTCTCGGGGCAATACTTTTGTATGTGACCCTCATTTCCACACGTGTAACAGGCACGCTTGCCCTTGCCAGATGTTGCGGCATGCGCCTGCAACTTAAACGCTGGCTTGCCCTTGACGACATCATCTTCTAACTCCTGTGCCCAGGCAATCAACTCTTGCGCGTGGCACAGGTAGTCTTGTCGGCAGGGATCATATCGCGCCATTAACATCACTTTCAACTTGGGCGCAGCAAACTTGACAATGTTTTCAATGATCAACTTTTCGCTCGATCCGCTTTCGCGAGTCAGAGCTACTAGGTATAAGTAGTGTTCGGTCCACGAACGCTTAGCGTCCTTTTCCATGGCAAACCAGGCCGCAGCTTGGTGGTGGGATATATTAACCTTGAATCCCAACCACATTTGCTCCATAACGTAAGTAAGCTGCGGCCGCACCTGCCACCACGAACCAATGTTCGAGCGGAAATATTCCGCGGCGGTGCCTTCGAGATGTTCACCAAATTTGTTTACTTTAAGGCGTTCACTCCATTGGAACCCTGAGGTCATCTCACCGATCTCGATTGCCTCCAAGAAAAGGTAGGCCCATTGGCGGTAGCCTGCACCCAAACCGGGATACAACTCCCGCCCCGAAAACTTTTCAATACTCAATTTGGGTATTTTATACCCGACTTGATGCACCGGCATAAACCCTTGCCCAGGTGGTGCATCAGTCCCGCCAACACCTTGCATGCCAACCGGCACTCCGCGAGGTGTCGCATTCACTTGTGGGCGTGGCCTTGCTCTGGCTTCAACCCCTTCGTCCTCGGTCAAATCATTCAGAGTCATCTGATGGCCGAAAGGACGGTAATTCTGCAGGCTGTCACGGAACTCTGTGTCCTGTACCCGCATTGGTGATCCCTTCCTCGAACCGGAGGACACACTGGGAAGTGATTGCCTGGCCTGCCCATCTTCAATGGCAGTCAGACGATTCGCAACTTCCTTCAGACTCTGTACCAATGCCTTAAAATCACTGGCAGTGGGTACACTGTCTCGATCTGAATCACTCATATTAAATCACTTGAAAATCCTTCAGTCACTTTCGTCAATCCACTAGCCCTTTCGAGAGGGGACTTTCCACTAGTTCTGCGTAACGAAACGAGACAAGGTATCCACGAAAACACACTCCAAAAACCAAGAACAATCCGCGATACAATCAGTTGAGCCTTGGGCCCATAACCTGTTGGAATCAACCGGGGATTCGTGCAAACACTTCACGAGATGGCGACCTACCTGCTGACAAAGTTTCAGCTCGTAGGGATCAACGTAAGTAGCCCAACTGGTATCCGCCCTCTAGCGGCGCGTAAGATTCGGTAGTAGGCGTGCTTAATTAAATGCAAAATAGAAAGTATATATTATGTAAGGTTACTTAGCTGACTATTCGGTTCCTAAGTGTGAACTTAATTCTGTACCGTCAATAACATGAAAAATGTATACTACCCATGTCAGCCAATGGGATTCCACCATTTCGGAAGAGTGCAAAGCCGAAAGTGGCTACACACTCTTCCAACAGCAGCAATATGGACAACATATAATGGCCCCGGAATTGCACAGTGCTCGATTCGATCATATTCGTAACCAAAGAATTGCGTTAAATATAAAAATAGCTGTTAGACATCTCCGTATTTCGAAGTGTTATACTAATACGGACTAGCTACGTCGCATAGTGCATAATCGCCTACAGGTAATCAGAAAACACAAGGTGTTCGTCAACATAGGTCATAAATGGAGTCTTCTGGTTGGCCAAATCGCGTGTAATAGACGTAAGTTTAGCCTTAATACGCCGCTTAGGCATGTCGAAACGCTTTCGAATGCGAGCACTCTTGGATCGATTCACTTCTACAATCATGCTCTCGGGAAAGGTGGACAAGGCGGAAGACGAAAGAGTTGACATAGCGGAAAACTTGTTTTGGCTGCTACAGTCTGCTATAACCATGCTGTCTGAGCGCCTGTTTCGTATCAGCCAATCCATTTCCGGCGCGGGAATCTTGTGAAGGGCCTTACGACCGGATGCTTTTTCCTTCAAAGTATCCATGAGCACTGTGACGTTGACGCGAAATTCACGCAGTAGCAGTTCAAGTGCAGGCACGTACTTGGATCGATTGTCTTGCTTCTGATTCGAGTGGCCTTCCTTGCTGATTAAATGTACCAGTTTCGCGAGCTGTGCCATGCCAGCATCACCTAAATCGACACGATTGCGGATGTGGCGACACTGCTGACGCTCTCTTGCGCTACGCTTCACATCCACTATAAAATTCTCGTCGAGTAAATCAAATATGGTATTCGCCGTCTGCTTCGAATTACCAAAAGCAAGCGAATCAACGATTGTAGCCGACTGTTTCGCGTTTGCGGTGAAGAACCGCTCAAACTCCGCATCTATTTCTCGCCCTTCCTCGAGTAGGTTTGATGTGGTGATACTTATCACGCGCCCCGCTAACGAAGTCGATACGGGACCGGCATTTCCAACTAAATCTGCAACCATGCTGAACTTCCTAGCAATAGTTTTTCTGCAATGCACTGACGTACTTTGCAAAACAGTTTTATCCCCAAATAGATTCGTGAGCGAAGTTTCCCACAGTAGACGCTGCAATCTGGTTATATTATATACGTCAACTAATCTCCTTGCATAAAAGAAACAATAATCTCTTGAGGGAGAACCAATATTTTGCACATCTTCCAAGGCGGCTGGCGACCGACTACGATCATTTTTCTCGTCTTCTGCCTTCCGCCAGGCATAAAAACTAGACCACTTTTCTGACGAAAAATCAAAACTTTGCGCAAAATTGGACACCGTCCTGAAAGCATAACCACTTATTGCCACGCGTCCAGCATAAAAGAGCTTGACCAAATCAGAGCTAGTAGCTTTACCTGAATAGACCCATAGAAAATCGTCCATTGAAATGGTCACTTCACACTTGGGATGAACATCCTTAGCGCTCACGTTCTTCCTTGTAGCTACTTGTCGCTCATGGTTAATCTTCACAGCGTACGTGGTATTTGGTTCACTATCGTTCGTGGTCTTAAAATTGAACAAGATCGTCCCGTCAAAATTCGTGCTCGGCTTGACGCTAAACTTGAGAAACTCCATGACTTCATCAATCTCACGCTCTTTTTGGGTATCCACTGAACAAGTTTGTCCAGAAGAACATGTATTGACAGCGCGGCTTTCATCATTCGAGAACAGTATCGTCATGTTCGCAACTAGTTGGTGAATGAAGTTCCATTGGCCAACATCAACGGCACACAAAAGGCTACCCTATCCCTTTGGAAGCTCTTGTTTTGTTCGTAGGCACTAAAATTGGGTACTTATAATTAGTGTCAGTTACATAACTGCCGCACTATCGCAGTAAGTTTCAACACATAGTCTCATGCATATTTACATGCTAGGAAAAATAATCACCTCTTAGCACACGTCCATTAGGGGGGTTCACACCTAGCGTTTTAAGGAAATCAGCATGCTGATTTCGTTAAAATCTTGCTGATTTGACTCGTAATTATAATCGTAAATCATGCTGTTCACACCCTGAGGTACCCTGCTGATTTCAATCGGGAAATCCTGCTGATTTGACGTAAAACAAATATACCCTCGTATCCTTTGAAACGGGCGCGGACACGTAACTATCCCGTAACATAACAAAGCAGAACACAACGAAACACAGCAACAACAACGACAGCAACACGGACGATAGAACAAATTCGATCCAACAAGACTTCCAACTCAACTCCCTCTTGACTTGGGAAGCGACGCCATGTGATTTAAAAGAGGTTTGGGAGGGTGAGACGCAGGAACCGGCCCATACGGAAATCGAGACGCCTTACCAGACCCAGCCGCGTGGCGAGGCCAGCGTCACCCAAAAAAAAGCGAACGCGCCAGACTAAAGCGCAGATCGCTGAAGACGAATAAAATGGCGTCCAAAAAAAGAAGAAAGCGCGATCTACAACACCCACAGCAACATCTGAGTCCCAGCGGCGGAAGGCCTACGCACTTCAACACAGTTGATTACGACAGAATCTGTTCGTACATCGAGAGCCCGGTGAACTACGAGAATCTGTTCGGGAGTGGTAAGACAAAGATCACGGGCAACGTCTTATCCAAAAACAAAGCCTTTGACGCTCTTGCCTATTGGCTAAACAAAGAGCGGAACAAGAAGGCAAAAAACGTCGCTATTCCACGGTTAACTGGCCGCCAGATGCAACAAGGGTTCGCCACCTACAAGCAGAAGTATCACAAAGCAAAATTGCTCCGGACGGGCGATGGCGTCACCGACGAGTACATAGCCAGAGGTATCCTCACTGTCGACCAGAAGCGTAACTGCATCTGTCCGCAGTATGCTCGCATGGACGCGGTGTTTGAGACCAAAGCAAACGTTACGGCTATGGCCGAATATGACAGCTGTCTTCTTGCCTCATCGGAGGAGGAAGATGACCGGGAAGAAAATGATGATGACGAAGAAGATGAGAATGAGTTTGACACGTTTCTGGCGACCAATTTCGAGGTACCTCCAGGTACCAATGAACTTAACGTCGCTTCAATACCGGAACCAATAGACATGGCGAGCCCTGCGCCATCGACTTCCGCCACCATCAGGCCCACCACAGCAGCAAAAAACAACCAAAAAAGCGTCAAAGAATGGAATCCCTGAACGTTTCTCGGGAGGAAGTTCGGCCTTCAAAGTACACCAATCCTGTTGCCTTGGAATATGATAGGGCCACAGAAAAACGCGCTGAAATGTCGGCGAAGTCTCTTTCCTGGGAGAAGGAACGATTTCAGCTGGAGATCCGCCTCCAGAGTCAACGTTTAGGGGAAGGACTACAAGGTAAAGCACGGGAACGCCAGGGAGACCGAGAAGCTAAGGAACGTAGGTCAAAAGAGAGAAGGCAGGAACGGGAGCAGAAGCGAGCGGAACGCCTGGAATTGCAGGAAAAAATGGGCCTTTGCGGCCGAATTGCTTGCAAACGGACCCCCCGCGGGCGATATTGCTGTTCTTATCAAAACTGGCTTTGGTTAGGTTGGTTGTGCGTAGATCCTTTATAGAAGCTTACTAATAAACAGCGCGAAGTAACCGGAATTTGCGCTATCCCAATGCCATCGTCTCCATGCTATCGCTGCTATCATGAAGGAGGAGAAACTGTGCCCAAGCGATCGAAGCGGTCAATCACTTTGTCCGGATGTGCAACATCGCCGCCAGTGTACGCAAACAGTCGCGTCGCGTTGACCTGATGATGATCCTCCTTTTGTGGCTGGACGCTACGGCACGTGTATGTTGTTTTCCTTGACACTTGACGTAGCCGGGTGCGTACACGCACGTGTGGTGGAGCGGCTGATCGAAGTTTTTGAGACTTGATCGGGTGGTACCACGGCGCCCAGACTTCCGACTAACGAAGGGGGTCCTCCGGATGTCTTCGACTGCGTGTGTTCTTGCTCACCTTGTGTACCCGACGGCTAGGCGTGGGTCGCTCCTCAGGTGGCGGAGACAGCGCACAGCGAATTCTTGGTGCAAGATTGAATTAACTAACTTGTGACGATACAAACGATGCGATCAGGCGTGATCACGTGCGATCAGGTGCTTAAGCCACGTCAATTAACCGCGATCAGGCTTGATCACGTTTGGGCCGATGCTATTAACCGACGATCAGCAATATTCCGTCTTGATCGCAAGTGCGATCAGGCAGCAGTCCGACGCGATCAGGCGCTGAAATGATGTAGATCAGTGGTAATCAGGCTTGATCAGGCTTTGGCTGACGTTAATAATCGTCGATCAACAATATTATGTCTTGATCGCAGATGCAATCAGGTGTCTTGATCGCAAGTGCGATCAGGTACTGAAAGGCTCGATCAGGGGTTAAAAAATGCTGCCCAGTCGTAATATACCTTGATCAGACTTGATCAAGCACCGGAAGTCGTTCAAGTAGCAGTTGGCGCGATTTGCGATCAGCGATCACGATCACGATTCGCAAAAAGTGTCGATCAGGTGTTGATCGGTAGGGGGGGGTACTTGATCAGGCAGCGGAAGTCTTCACTGACTGATCGCGGAGCCTCTAAGCCGTCAAACAGCTACGGAACGCCCAAATCAATGCGCTCCTAGCCTAGACTATATGAGGAAAATGTATTTATATTAAAATCCACCTAGAGTTCCCGTGGGGCGCTTAAAGCAGCCGAACTCTAGGGGCCAAACGTTAATTTCACGGGGAAGAGGTGAGAGCACTGCTCGATCACGTTCCCAAAACCAAAAACCTTTAAACGAAGAACCGCAGACACTGCGGGCGGAGTTGCGGGGTGTGTTCTCACACTCTACGCCAACCGGTGGGCCAAAAACGCACTTAGTGCTCCCGCCCGGGACGTAGAGGTTTCAATAAGGTGGGGGCGCAAAGGTGCCTTCCCAAAAAAACGATCAGCGCGATCGCACGCAAAAGGAGAACTATATTAGCAATTAAACCCTTAGATCTACCCTGTTCCTACTTTCAACCAATCCTCATCGTCCATTCGGAACGCCTTCCGTCCATCAGTCGACCTGATTTTCCCGCTTGTTCCTTGTTTTTTCGCTGGTGTTCGCCGCGTACCTGTAAGTAATCAGCACATCTTCCGTGTCCCATAATATTAGGCCCCCTATAGGCCTAATAAAATGTCCAACATTAGGCCTTTTTTAGCTTAATAAAAAGTCCGCTTTACGACACACGGTGCGGCTAGCGCACAGAGGAAGACTTTCCTTTAAGCGGCGTTTGCCGCTACTTAGACGATACGCCCTTATAAAAGGGCTTAGTAAGAGAGAACTCTCTTACTCGGGGCCAATATTCCCACTTTGGTTTACTATTAGCTTTCGCTAATGCCTTAACACAAGGCTCCCTTACTAAGGGGGTAGCTAAGGGGAGGTCTCCCCTTACGCTACTGCACTCACTACACGCGCGACCGGTCGAGGTCGTGAGTATGTAGTCGGTTGAGTGAAAATGTAAACTGAATGTATATTTAATATATAATTAGTCTAAATTAATTTAAACTAATGTAAACTATATGTAATACTAAGTAGAACTTACTAAATTCGTACCTAGCTAAAATGTAGTGTACACCACCTGTGTACTAACACGTGGCTGGCTTCCACGCCTCCACCAAGGGCTCCTGCCCTGATTGGTTAAAATAACCAATGGTCCAAAACCTTTCGGACCGGTCAATACTAACCCCAACCGTAGTGTACTCACGTACACCCCATACTAAATGTAACCCGAATGTAAACCTGTTACATCCTCCCCCATCAAGACTATTGCTTACGCAATAAATTAAATTTAGTTGGAGAGCTCCAACTGCCAGAACCTCTGGCTAAACAACCATGAGCACCATTAGTGATGCTAAGAACGGAAACTATTCCGATAACTCGGAGGTGGATGCCCTTGGGGATGTCTCCCCAAAAGCTGACCACTCCGACAGCGCCGAACGGCGTTGTCGGTCATCCAATCCATTCCCCACACGTGGGGAAATCGCGCTAACTCGTGCGCCACCTTTACTAACTACGGATGAAGTATCCGGGTCGCCGAAGGCGACCATCACCAATGAACCGAATACGGTTCGTGGATCCCGACATGCCGTACCGGCACGAAAGGTGTCACGGGGTTACATTCCGGTAACACTGAGTGTTGGTGTACATGAGTACACTACGGTTGAGGTCAGTATTGACCGAGTTGAAAGGTCTCGAACCTTTGGTTATTTTAACCAATCAGGGCAGGGGCCCTTGGTGTGGTGGTGTGTCAGCCATCCACGTGTCAGTACACAGGTGTGTACACTACATTTTAGCTAGGTACGAATTAGGAATATTCTACTTAGTATTACATATAGTTTATATTAGTTTAAATTAATTTAGGCTAATTACATATTAAATATATTCAGTTTACAAAAATACTTAAGACTGCCAGGCGCGCGACACGCCCGGTCGCGCGCGCAGTGAGTTTGTAGCCCAAGGGAGTTCTCCCTTACGGTACCTCCCTTTATAAGGGAAGTCTTGTTACAAGGGGTTAGCGAAAGCTATCTGTAAACCACCCCGGGAATCTTGGCCCCGAGTAGGAGAGCTCTCTCCTACTAAGCCCTTTTATAAGGGCGTATCGGCTAAGTAGCGGCGAACGACGCTTAAAGGAAAGTTTTCCTCTGTGCGCTAGCCGAACCGTGCGTGTACGCACCGGCTACATCTGGTAGCACTTGTAGTCAATCCAACACCTGTGTTGGTGATCAACATCCTCTGCAAGAGATGGATCAGGACGATTGGGGTAAGCTAACACCAGTCCAACAGGAAGCCTTTAAAGGCTGTTACCCATATTGGGTGAGGATGGCATGCGCCATCTAGTGGAGCAGGGCCTGGATGCCGTGCGTGAAAGGGTAAATGCACTTATCGCACATGGGGCGAGTCTTCGCGGTAGCTATCCCGCGGCTACGGGGGTGCGCCCTCCGATGTCCTTTAAGATAAAGGAATCCACCGGCGAGAAAGGTGAAAACCTTTATGTGTGGCTTCGAGAGGTTGAAACCGCATACGCCACCGCGAACGTGATCTAGGATCACCTGCAAGTGGGACTTGCACTGACCCATGTTACGGGAAAAGCCCGTACATGGGCGTTTACGTGTTAAGATTCGGTCACGACCGTGTTTCCGAACTGGGGAAACCTTAAGCGAAAGCCTTTGGACAGGTATGCAACGCCTGATCTGGTTCTCCAGAATGAGCTGGCGTTTTTGAGGTGCCGTCAGAGCACTAGGGACTTGGAGACATATGTCCAAGGACTGAAGACCCTGTTGTCAGGGATGTACGCGAAAGCGTATTCGGACGATGTGTCCATCCCCTTCTTCATGGGAGGCCTGAAAGAAGGTCCAGCACGTTCGGACTGTTCCGATGCCGACACCAATCCCTGGGGGAGGCGTTTAAGATGCCGTTTAACGCCGAGAGGAACTTTCGTTCCTCCAAGGTGGGTCCTGAACCCATGGACCTGAGTCAGGTCGAAGTGGAGGGGAAACCTTCCGCTAAGAGTCACTCTGAATCTTTTTCGCAGACCTTTGGGGCGGAGCTCTTAGCTATGATGCAGCGGCGTGGGCTGCTGAGATGCTTCCTGTGTGGAAGCGTGGATCTTCTGAGGAACAGATGTCCACAAAATCCCCAGCGAGATAGTCTCTGGAAGGGGCCGAGGGCGGCAAAAAGGCCCTCGCCCAAGCCGTCGGTAAACAGCGGCTCCCAATAGGTGCGGGGCGCCTTATTGGGGGACCCCTCAGTGCTGTTAATCCCCAGGGTAGGGGACGAGAGCACAAGTCCCCGAGGGAAGCGGTGCTTTGTAGCACCGAGTTGGTGTACCAGCCAGGTTTGCTGGTAGTACTTACGGACGTGAAGGCTTTGATAAGCCTTGGAGAGTCTTGATAGACTCATATAGCCGACTCTTTTCTGTGGAAAAGAGTCGGCTGTATGCCGAGGCCCTAGAGGCACGTTCTCGTGACGTTGTCACGGCCCGTCTAGCGACGGGCGTATAGATTTCTGTACCCAAGGTCCCGATTGACCTTAAGCTGAAGTTTGCAAACTTCGATAGCTAAGAACGTTGCCTGAGTCCTGGATTTGGACTCATTCTGGGCATGAAGTGGCTGGAACGCCACGAGCCATGGATAGACTGGAAGTCTAAGCTCATTGGCTCAACTCACCCGCGATCGGGTGAAGCATTGGCGATCATGAACCCACCTTATCTCGATCGCAAAAGCGATTCTGGCGTGAGATTCCAGAGATTGGGATGTCTGAAATGATCATTCCCAATGGCGTTAAGGAAGAGTTCCTTAACGAGGGGGATTCGGCGGTTAATCCCCACGCCGTGAACGGCGAGACTGGTGAGTTACCTGTGGTAACTCCAGTGGTAGGGGTAGAGACCCCTGTAGTTAAGCGCGAGGCGCTTCCACGCAAAGAGACCCGTAGTTCGTCTCTTTTGCACGTCGGAAATGATTCCGACCGCGCCGTTATAGGCGAGATCGGCGAGTCACCGGTGGTAGAGGTAGAGACCTCTGTGGATAGGCGCGTGGCGCTTCCAATAGATGGGGCAATTGACTCCCCCCATCTGGGTCTCGGGATGAGTCCCGAGGCCAGTAGTCAGCAGTCCTATCAGATGCTGAATAGTGTGACAGGTATTGTCACATAAGGCGTAAGCCTTGAACGGTTGCCTGGGGTAGGCGAACTGTTGTCGTTGGAGGAGATGGCCTTCAACGAGTTTGAGACTGCTGTAAAAGCATATAAAATCGACGAGGTTGTCGTATTGCGTCCGGAAGAGGAGTTAAACTCCTCATCCATGATGGACGAGTCAGTTTTGGTGAAAACCAAACAATGAACCAGCGATTTTTAATCACTTGGTGACCCAACTCTTCCGCCCGAATAGAAAGTACGCTAAGACGTACTTCGACGATATATTCGTTCATATTCGTGAGGAAAGCGACTTGTCAGATATTCAGACGCACCTGATACATCTTCGAGCGGAACTTGAATGTATGCGAGAGCATAAACTCTATGCAAACGCATCCAAATGTATATTTGGTGCTGAGGAAATTACTTTCCTCGGATGATTCATCGGTAAGGATGGATTGCGGGCGGATCCCGCGAAGGTGAAAGCCATTGTGTAGTGGCCTTCGCCTTTAAATATTAGAGATTTACGGAAGTGGCTTGGATTAGCCAATTATCTCCACAAATACAGCGAGAACTACGCTGAAATGGCGAAGCCATTGACGGGCCTTCTTAAGAAGGATGTTGACTGGTGTTGGGATACCAAACACCAAAACACTTTCGAAGCGCTAAAGGGGCGCTTGTTAAAGGCTCCCGTTCTTGCTCTCCCAGACTCTGGGAAACCTTTTAGCGTCGTCTGCGACGCCTCCGATTTCGCAATCGGATGTGCTTTGTTACAAGCAGACGACGCGGGACGAGAACGCGTGATTGCGTTTGAGTCGAGGCAGCTTAAAGCTGCGGAACGGGATTATCCCGTTCATGACATGGAGCTACTTGCAATGAAGTATGCTCTTGTCAAATTTAGGTTTCACCTACTTGGCTCAAAGCCGTTCGTGGTTTATACTGACCACGCGTCCTTACGGACAGCGACAAAGTCGCCTCATCTATCGCAACGGATGGCCCGTTGGCTCTCCATCTTTGCGGGGTACAACTTTAAGGTTAAGTATAAACCTGGCAAGCAGAACGTGCTTGCAGACGCGTTGTCGCGTCGTCCCGATTACGAGCTCGCTCACGCGACATTCATCACCTCGTCTGTGGTGGATCTCATACGCCAGGCGTATGAGAAAGACCCACAATGTACGGCGCTTATCAGCGCGTTGGGTGGAAAGGGACTTGGCTCGTCTGAGCCTACCCTGTCAAGTCGAGCTAGAGCTCGGTTACACCGTTACAGGTACTGTGACGGTTTGCTATATTATAGCACGAGCGCGGAGGACACTCCGACGGTGGTTGTTCCTCATGATGAGGAACTGAAATATAAAGTCCTCTTTGAGGCACATGACGCCCCTACCGGGGGTCATTTAGGTCGGGGTAAGACCTATGGCGCTTTAAGCGCTTTGTATTGGTGACCCAAATGTACAAGTGGGTCGGTGCGTATATTCGCACTTGTGAGTCGTGCTAGAGGGTCAAACCCTCTACAGATTCAGCTACTATAGGAAACAGTTGGAAATTGCCAACTGTTCGTGAGGACCAAGTCAACCTATATCATACGATTGGGAATTGCCAATTGTTCGTGTGGGCCAAGTCCATCTATAAATATGAAGGTGAGCCTATGGCGGAGTATCCGTTCCAACGTCGTGTTGAAAATCTATTTGGATTTTATCTTCGGTTTTACCGAAGGCCGGTTCCACCGGCGTTTCGTTCTTTGTAGACCGTTTGAGCAAGATGCTCACCTGGCAGCGATGCCAGTCCAGTGATGGACAAGACGGAACGCGTTAATCGCGTGAAATCCATTAGTATGGATTTATCTTAGGGTTTTCCGAAGTGAAAGGCCGGATTCACCGGCATTTCGGTCTTTTTTTACCATTTGAGAAAGATGCTCACCTGGCAGCGGTTCCAGAGTCCATTGATGGACAAGAAGGAACGGGTTCATCGCGTTGTTATGGATTTTCTCCGGAGCTTATGTCCGGATTCTCCAAGAGTTGGAGTGAGATGCTTCCTATGACCGAATTTGCCATAAACAATTCGGTGCATGTATCTACGGGGTTTACCCCGTTTAATGTGAACGGATTCGTAAATCCGCGGGTTACGTTGACGCCACGTGTGTGTGGTCCAGGGCTTGAGGGGGGAGGAGTCCCCGATGTCAGCCCTGTATGCTCCTGTCCGTTTGTTTGGCCTACCCGGCAGGGCGGCCGGCAGGCTACCCGACCGGGTGCAGCTCGGGTCTGCGCTTGTAGCCGCCACGGCTTGCGCACTGGGCGCCTTCCACGGCCCCCGTGACCTAGAAGAATCTATTGTTTGTTTGTTGGGCCTACCCGGCAGGGCGGCCGACAGGCTGCCCGACGACAGGACGGGGCGGAGCGTCTGATGGCACGACTCCATTATCGGGGACAAACCCAGTATTTGGTGAAGTGGAAGGGTTATCCACATTCACAGAGTTCGTGGGAGTTTGAGACTCCCCTGCGGCAGGATTGCCGTGACGTAGTTGACGCTTTCGAGCGGGAGAATCCTGCTGTGAGTCAACGACCAAAGGGGCGGGGTAAGCTCCTTCACTCCCAGTAGTTGGGAGCCCTCCGGAGGCAGATGCGTAACCCACACTGTGCTCCGGCATCCTAGTGAGGGCATGGGCGCTAGCATAGCGCATGAGATAAGGGGAACGTAACTGACCCATGGGTTTGGCTCTGGCAAACGCCAAGCACAATGCCCTCTATATCCGAACGTCACGTTCGGAATAGCTGTTGTACAGATTTAAAAAACTCGGGGAGACGTTTCTCCCCTCCGCCTAAGCGCGGAACTTCTTCCTGCCTCTTTGGCATATTCTCCTTGCAGGATAATGAAGGGAACCTCGCGGAGGTTCCAACAACGGCACCCTGTGCCTGTTTCTCGAGGCGCTCTCGATATGAGGTAGCAGTGAGCTGCTTCTGCGTGAGCAGTTTTTCCCGGAGTTGATTCCGGCGTGTGATGTGTTGCGGCTGTACAGTCGCGAGGCCAGTGGTATAGAAGACTAAACCCTTCTGTACCGCATTCCTGGCCCACTTTGGTAGGTCACGAGGACCTCCAAAACGATATACCGCCCGTGGATGGCGCATGGGGGGCGTGCAAGGAAGCTTGTAACGCCTGTACGGCATTTTGAGCCTCTTGAGCTGCGTCCAGATCATTAGTGGTGATCGCCTTCGGCGATTCGGATATGTCATCCGAGGTTGGTTCCGATGCGCAATTTCACGCGGCAGTATAGCCGCTGGACCAGGGGTATAGGAGGATAAACCCCTCTTGACCGCGTTCTTAGCCTGCTTTTGAGGGTCGCGAGGTCCCTTCCGTGCCCGTCCGGCACGTCGGGCCTCTTGAACCAAGGACGGTTCATTGTTGGTCGTTGTCTGTGGCAACCTGGAGGTATCACCCCAAGCGGGTAACGGTGGCGCACAAGTTAGTGCGTTTTCCCCACGTGTGGGGAATGGGTTGGATGACTGATAGCGCCGTTCAGCACTATCAACATGGCCAGCCGTTGGGGAGAGCTCCCCAAGGGCGTCCACTTCCGAGTTGTCGGAATAGTTTGCGTCCATAGCACCGCTGAAGGTGTACAATGGACAGCCAGAGGTACTGGCGTTGGAGTTCTCCACTAAGATTTTGATTATTGCGTAAGCAATAGTTTTGATGGGGGAGGATGTAACTGGGTTACATTCGGGTAACACTGAGTGTTGGTGTACATGAGTACACTACGGTTGAGGTCAGTATTGACCGAGTTGAAAGGTCTCGAACCTTTGGTTATTTTAACCAATCAGGGCAGGGGCCCTTGGTGTGGTGGTGTGTCAGCCATCCACGTGTCAGTACACAGGTGTGTACACTACATTTTAGCAAGGTACGAATTAGGAATATTCTACTTTGTATTACATATAGTTTATATTAGTTAAATTAATTTAGGCTAATTACATATTAAATATATTCAGTTTACAAAAATACTGAAGACTGCCAGGCGCGCGACCACGCCCGGTCGCGCGCGCAGTGAGTGCAGTAGCTAAAGGGAGACCTCCCTTTAGATACACCCTTAATAAGGGAACCTTGCCGTTAAGGTATTAGCGGAGCTAGGCGCGCGACACGCCCGGTCGCGCGCGCAGTGAGTTTGTAGCCTAAGGGAGTTCTCCCTTACGGTACCTCCCTTTATAAGGGAAGTCTTGTTACAAGGGGTTAGCGAAAGCTATCTGTAAACCACCCCGGGAATCTTGGCCCCGAGTAGGAGAGCTCTCTCCTACTAAGCCTTTTTATAAGGGCGTATCGGCTAAGTAGCGGCGAACGAAGCTTAAAGGAAAGTCTTCCTCTGTGCGCTAGCCGAACCGTGCATGTACGCACCCGGCTACAAAAGGGGCCTCGTGACCCTCAAAAGAGGGCTAACAACGAGGTTAAGAGAGGTTTGACCTCCTATACCCCTGGTCCAGCGGCTGTACTGACGCGTGAAATTGCGCGCCGGAAACAACTCCGGGCCAAACTGCTTACGACTAAGCATTTCACTGCCAAGTCCTACCGATTGCGCCTCGGGAAACAGGCACGCGGTGTCCTCGTAGATATCCTCCGCAAGGTTCCCTTCGTTCTCTTTCGGGACGAAAGCGTCGAGGAAGCAGAACGGGCATTCCGCGCTTGGGTGGAAGGGGAGAAGCGCCGCCCCAACTTTGATGCGCTGTACAACAGCTTTTCCGAAGCCAACGTTCGGGTAGAGATGGCGTTACGCTTGGTCTATGACCAGGCCAAAGCGCAGGGGCAATTACCTGCCTCTTACTACACGCGCCCTGCTCTCGATGTGGTGTCGGAGAGCAATGCAACCTCTTCATCTGCCTCCGGAAAACTCCCAGCTACTGGGAGTGAGGGTGCTTTTTCCGCCCCTTTGGTTGTTGACTCTCAGCGGGATTCTCCCGCTCCAAAGCGTCAACGACGTCACGGCAATCCTGCCACAGGGGAGTATCGTACTCCCACGAACTCAGGGAATGTGGATAACCTTTCCACTTCACCAGGTACTGGGTCTCACCCCGGTGATAGCGTCGCTCCATCAGACGTTCCACATGGTAGTGTGGAGTACCCTCCGTATCGTGGACTGGAGGGGGAGGTCGCGCTATTTCGACGTGAGTTACTCGAGCGCTGTGATCGACACAGCCGTCGCATCCAAGATGCCCAGGAGGGACTCCGCTACGAGGGGAGTGCGAATGAACGCATCGAGGGGCGGCTTGCCTCCCTCGAGTCTCTCGTTGAGGAGCTTCAGGGTCGCATTTCGCCCCTGTCGGAGATGTTCCGACCTGCCGTGCCTTTCGGCTATCCCACTTATCACCCCCTGCAAGAGGGGACCCGCCTCCGGGTTCTGGTATGGTTTAAGCATACCCACATAGAAGTTTGTATGCGTACGCATCGCCTTCGGGATGTCCAAGGTATACGACAGAACCTTTCGGGCTAGTACCTTAAAAGGCCCCACAAACCTGGGGCGCAGTTTATTCCACAATACGTTGGAAGCTGCATGGGTAGGAAGATTTTTTAGCGTTTAATACAACACTTTCTCCTACTTTGTACACCTTTTCATTACGCCGCCCCTTCCGGTCAGCCTGCTCCTTCTGCTTGTCTTGGCTTTCCGCCATGGCATCGCAGACGTGTCGTAAAACACTAAGGCGCGTCGATAAGAACTTATCGATGTGCTTTCGCACAGATACAGGGCTGACATCAGGGAATCCTCCCCCCTCAAGCCCTGGGCCACACACACGTGGCGTCAACGGGGCCCTCGGATTCACTAATCCGTTCACGTAGAACGGGGTAAGCCCCGTAGATGCATGTACCAAATTGTTGATAGCAAATTAGGCCATAGGAAGCATCTCACTCCAACTCTTTGGAGAATGCGGACATAAACTCCGGAGGATATCTTCAACAACGCGATTAACGCGTTCCGTTTGCCCGTCCGTCTACGGATGATCCGCAGTGGACATGAGGAGCTTGGTGCCCAGCACCCTAAACAACGCTCCCCAGAATTGTCCCGTAAAACGGGGATCCCGATCCGACACAACGGAATCGGGTAGACCATGCTGTCGAAAGACACGGTCTAGGAACACTTTTGCTGTTCCTTGTCCATCAATGGACTCTGGAACCGCCTCCAGGTGAGCCATCTTGCTCAAACGGTCTACAAAGACCAATATGCCGGTATTCCTGGCCTTATCCTTCGTAAACCGAAGATAAAATCCATACTGATGGATTTCCAACACTCCGTTGGAACAAACAAGCTCGCCAAAGGCGCAGCTGAACTTGCAGAGGGTTTGACCCTCTGACACGTCTCATAGGTGCGTATATACGCACCGACCCACTTATACATGTTGGGCCACCAATACAAAGCGCTTAAAGCCCTGTAGGTCTTATCCTGACCTAAATGACCCCCGGTAGGGGCGTCATGTGCCTCAAGAGGACTCTATCCTTTAGTTCCTCATCATGAGGAACAACCACCCGCGGAGTGTCTTCCGCGCTCGTGCTATAATATAGCAAACAGTCACAGTAGCTGTAACGGTGTATCCGAGCTCTAGCTCGACTTGACAGGGTAGGATCAGACGAGCCAAGTCCCTTTCCACCCAACGCGCTTATAAGCACCGTACATTGTGGGTCTTTCCTATACGCCTGGCGTATGAGATCCACCACAGACGAGGTGATGAATGTCGCGTGAGAGAGCTTGTAATCGGGACGACGCAACAACGCGTCTGAAAGCACATTCTGCTTGCCAGGTTTATACTTAACCTCGAAACTATACTCCGCAAAGAAGGAGAGCCAACGGGTCATCCGTTGGGAGAGATGAGGAGACTTCGTCGCTGTCCGTAAGGACGCGTGGTCTGTATAAACCACGAACGGCTTTGAGCCGAGTAGGTGAACCCTAAATTTAACAAGGGCATACTTCATTGCAATTAGCTACTTGTCATGAACGGGATAATTCCGTTCCGCAGCTTTAAGCTGCCTCGACTCAAACGAGATAACGCGTTCCCGTCCCGTGTCGTCTGCTTGTAACAAAGCACATCCGATTGCGAAATCGGAGGCGTCGCAGACGACACTAAATGGTTTCCCAGAATCTGGGAGAGCAATAACGGGGGCTTTCAACAAGCTACCCTTTACCGCTTCAAAAGAGTTTTGGTGTTTGGTTTCCCAACACCAATCAACCTCCTTCTTAAGAAGGTCGGTTAATGGCTTCGCCATTTCAGCGTAATTCTCGCTGTACTTGTGAAGATAATTGGCTAATCCAAGACACTTCCGTTAATCTCTAAGATTTACAGGCGAAGGCCACTCCACAATGGCTTTCACCTTCGCGGGATCCGCCCGCACTGCATCCTTACCGATGAAGCATCCGAGGAAAGTAATTTCCTCAGCACCAAAGATACATTTGGATGCGTTCGCATACAACTTATGCTTCCGCATACATTCGAGCACCGCTCGAAGGTGTATCAGGTGCGTCTGAACATCAGACGAGTCGCCTTCCGCACGACTATGAAAGAATATATCGTCGAAGTACGTCTGAGCGTACTTTCTATGAGGGCGGAAGAGTTGTGTAACCAAGCGATTAAAAGTCTCTGGTGCATTTGAAAGACCCTGTTGCATAACAAGCTACTCCCACAGCATGCCACTAGGCGTACCGACCGCTGTAAGCAGAATATCGGATGCTCGCATGACCACCTGATAGTACCCGTCCATCATAGCTTAGGCGCTGTAAACAGTACAGCCTTCCATATTATTCTGGAGGACATCCTTCCGAGGAATCGTAGTTTGCATTGGTACAGTAGCCGCATTCAGCTTATTATACGCATGCAAAATGCGCCACTCTCCGTTCGGTTTACGAACACAAAAAGTGGGAGATGAGTGGGTAGACTTGCTCTTCCATACCATCCCTGCCTCTACTTTCCCCTTGAAGAATGCGTCGATGACGTCGCATTGCTCCTTGGGGAGAGGCCACTGCCTAGTGACGCAGTATTTGGTTCCAGGAACCAAGTCAATCTCATGTCGGACTCCCCGATCCGGTGGTAACCCTATCGGCGGGTTGTAACTAATGATATCTCCGAATTCCTTAAGTAAGTAACGGTAAGGGTCATCGGGATCCGCGAGGATCTTGAGACCACTTCGGGCATTCAATGCCTGTTTGGTTTGCACCAAAACTGACTCGTCCATCGTGGATGAGGAGTTCAACTCCTCTTCCGGACGCAACACTACAATCTCGTCGAGTTCATCTGCTTTTACAGAAGACTCAAACTCGTTGAAGGACATCTCCTCCAACGACAACAGTTCGTCTACCCCAGGCAACCGTTCCAGGCTTACGCCTTCCGTGACAACACCTGTCACGCTATTCAGCATCCGATAGGACTGCTGACTACTGGCCTCGGGACTATTCCCGGGAATCAGATGGGGGGAGTCAATTGCACCATCTATTGGAAGCGCATCGCGCCTATCCACAGAGGACTTTACCTCTACCACCGGTGACTCGCCGTTCTCATTTTGTACGGCGTGGTCGAAATCAATTCCGACGTGCGGAAGAGACGAACTACGGGTCTCTCCGCTTGGAAGCGCCTCGAGCTTAACCACAGGGGTCTCTACTCCTACCACTGGAGTCGCACCAATCTCGCCTAACACGGCGTGGTCGAGAACCCTGACCTACAGAAGAGACAAACCTTGTGTCTCTTCTTTAGGACGCGCTTCGCGCTTATCCTCAGAGGAATCCACCTCTACCACTGGCGACTCACCAGTCCCGCCTATAACGGCATGCGGATTAACCGCTGAATCCCCCTCGTTAAGGAACTCTTCCTTGACCTCATTCGGACTGATCATCTCAGATATCCCAATCTCTGGTATCTCTCGCCAGAATCGCTTTTGCGATCGAGCAAAGGTGGGTTCATGATTCGCCAATGCTTCACCCGACCGCGGGTGCGTTGAACCAATGGACTTAGACTTCCAGTTTATCCATGGCTCGTGGCGTTCCAGCCACTTCATGCCCAGAATGAGGTCATACCTCGAGTCCAAATCCCGGACTAGGCAACGTTCTAAGCTGTCAAAGTCTGCAAACTTCAGCTTAAGGTCAATCGAGACCTTGGGTTCAGAAACCTGGACGCCCTTCGCCAGAAGGACCGTGACAACGTCACGAGAACGTGCCTCTAGGGCCTCGGCATACAGACGACTCTTCTCTACAGAAGCCCGTCTGACATAATTGTCAGAAGCTCTAGAGTCTATCAAGACTCTCCAAGGCTTATCAAAGCCTTTCACGTCCGCAAGGACTACCAGCAAACCTGGCTGGTACACCAACTCGGTGCT
>CM047580.1:35352305-35374033 GCA_026184515.1 Peronosclerospora sorghi | reverse complement strand
AGCACCGAGTTGGTGTACCAGCCAGGTTTGCTGGTAGTCCTTGCGGATGTGAAAGGCTTTGATAAGCCTTGGAGAGTCTTGATAGACTCTGGAGCTTCTGACAATTATGTCAGACAGGCTTCTGTAGAGAAGAGTCGTCTGTATGCCGAGGCCTTAGAGGCACGTTCTCGTGACGTTTTCACGGTCCGTCTTGCGACGGGCGTACAGGTTTCTGAACCCAAGGTCTCGATTGACCTTAAGCTGAAATTTGCAGACTTTGACAGCTTAGAACGTTGCCTAGTACGGGATTTGGACTCGAGGTATGATCTCATTCTGGGCATGAAGTGGCTGTAACGCCACGAGCCATGGATAAACTGGGAGTCTAAGTCCATTGGTTCAACGCACCCGCGGTCGGGTGAAGCATTGGCGATCATGAACCCACCTTATCTCGATCGCAAAAGCGATTCTGGCGAGAGATGCCAGAGATTAGAATGTCTGAAATGATCATTCCTAATGACGTTAAGGAAGAGTTCCTTAACGAGGGGTATTCGGCGGTTAATCCCCACGCCGTGAATGGCGAGACTGGTGAGTTGCCAGTGGCAGAGGTGGATTCCTCTGAGGCGACTCCAGTGGTAGGGGTGGATACCCCTGTGGTTAAGCGCGAGGAGCTTCCAAGCAAAGAGACCCGTATTTCGTCACTTTTTCACGTCGGAAATGATTCTGACCACGCCGTTATAGGCGAGACTGGTGAGTTACAAGTGGCAGAGGTGGATTCCTCTGAGGTGACTCCAGTGGTAGTGGTAGGGTACAGACCCCTGTGGTTAAGCGCGAGGCGCTCCAAGGAAAGAGACACGAAGTTCGTCTCTTTCGCACGTCGGAAATGATTCCGACCACGCCGTACAAGATGGGACCCGCGAGTCACCGGTGGGAGAGGTAGAGAACTCTTTTGGATAGGCGCGAGGCGCTTCCAATAGATGGGGCAATTGACCCCCCCATCTGGGTCTCGGGATGAGTCCCGAGGCCAGCGGTCAGCAGTCCTATAGGATGCTGAATAGTGTGACATGTGTTGTCACAGAAGGCGTAAGCCTTGAACGGTTGCCTGGGATAGGCGTACTGTTGTCGTTGGAGGAGATGTCCTTCAACGAATTTGAAACTGCTTTGAAAGCAGATGAAATCGACGAGGTCGTCGTATTACGTCCGGAAGAGGAGTTGAACTCCTCATCCACGATGGACGAGTCAGTTTTGGTGCAAACCAAACAGGCATTGAATGCCCGAAGCGGTCTCAAGATCCTCGCGGATCCCGATGACCCTTACCGTTACTTACTAAAGGAATTTGGAGATATCATTAGTGATAACCCGCAGATGGGGCTACCACCGGATCGGGTAGTCCGACATGAAATTTATTTGGTTTCTGGAACCAAATACTGCGTCACTAGGCAGTGTCCTCTCCCCAAGGAGCAATGCGACGTCGTCGACGCATTCTTCAAGGGGAAAGAAGAGGCAGGGATGGTACGGGAGAGAAAGTCTCCCCACTCTTCTTCCACTTTTTGTGTTCGTAAAACCGAACGGAAAGTGGCGCATTTTGCATGCGTACAACAAGCTGAACACTACTGTACCCATGCAGACTCCGATTCCTCGGAAGGATGTCCTCCAGAACAATATTGCGGGCTGTACTGTATACAGTGCCTTAGATTTGGTGGACGGGTATTATCAGGTGCTCATGCGAGCGTCCGATATTCCGCTTAAAGCGGTCAGCACGCCTAGCGGTATGCTGTGGGAGTAGCTTGTTATGCCACAAGGGCTTTAGAATGCACCAGCGACTTTTAATCGCTTGGTGACTCAACTCTTCCGCCCTTATAGAAAGTACGCTCAGACGTACTTCGACGATATATTCGTTCATAGTCGTGCGGAAGGCGACTCGTCTGATGTTCAGACGCATCTGATACACCTTCGAGCTGCTCGAATGTATGAGAGAGCATAAGTTATATGCCAACGCATCCAAATGTATCTTTGGTGCTGAGGAAATTACTTTCCTCGGATGCTTCATCGGTAAGGATGGAGTGCTGGCGGATCCCGCGAAGGGTTCGCAATCGGATGTGCTTTGTTACAAGCAGACGACACGGGACGGAAACGCGTCATTGCTTTTGAGTCGAGGCAGCTTAAAGCTGCGGAACGGAATTATCCCGTTCATGACAAGGAGCTACTTGCAATGAAGTATGCTCTTGTCAAATTTAGGGTTCACTTACTCGGCTCAAAGCCGTTCGTGGTTTATACAGACCACGCGTCCTTACGGACAGCGACGAAGTCTCCTCATCTCTCCCAACGGATGACCCGTTGGCTCTCCTTCTTTGCGGAGTATAGTTTCGAGGTTAAGTATAAACCTATCAAGCAGAATGTGCTTTCAGACGCGTAGTTGCGTCGTCGCGATTACGAGCTCGCTCACGCGACATTCATCACCTCGTCTGTGGTGGATCTCATACACCAGGCGTATGGGAAAGACCCACAATGTACGGCGCTTATCAGAGCGTCGGGTGGAAAGGGACTTGGCTCGTCTGAGCCTACCCTGTCAAGTCGATCTAGAGGTCGGATACACCGTTACAGTTACTGTGACGGTTTGCTATATTATAGCACGAGCGCGGAAGACACTCCGCGGGTGGTTGTTCCTCATGATGAGGAACTAAAGTACAGAGTCCTCTTTGAGGCAGATGACGCCCCTACCGGGGGTCATTTAGGTCGGGATAAGACCTACAGCGCTGTAAGCACTTTGTTTTGTGGCCCAAGATGTATAAGTGGGTCGGTGCGTATATTAGCACCTGTGAGACATGTCGGAGGGTCAAACCCTCTGCAGATTCAGCACGCCTTTGGCGAGCTTGTCGGTTCCAACGGAGTGTTGGAAATCCATTAGTATAGATTTTATCTTCGGTTTTCCGAAGGATAAAGCCGGGAACACCGGCATATTGGTCTTTGTAGACCGTTTGAGCAAGATGGATCACCTAGCGGCGGTGCCAGAGTCCATTGATGGACAAGGAACAGCAAAAGTGTTCCTAGACCGTGTCTTTCGACAGCATGGTCTACCCGATTCCGTTGTGTCGGATCGGGACCCCCGTTTTGTGGGACAGTTTTGGGGAGCGTTGTTTAACGTGCTGGGCACCAAGCTCCTCATGTCCACTGCGGATCATCCGCAGACGGACGGTCAGACGGAACGCGTTAATCGCGTTGTTGATATATTCTCCGGAGTTTATGTCCGGATTCTCCAAATAGTTGGAGTGAGATGCTTCCTATGGCCGAATTTGCTATTAACAATTCGGTCCATGCATCTACGGGGTTTATTCCGTTTTACGTGAACGGATTGGTGAATCCGCGGGTTCCGTTGAGTCCACGTGTGTGTGGCCCATGGATTAAGGGGGGGGAGGATTCCCTGATGTCAGCCCTTTATCTGTGCGAAAGCACATCTATAAGTTCTTATCGACGCGCCTTAGTGTCTTACTACACGTCTGCGATGCCATGGCGGAAAGCCAAGAGAAGCAGAAGGAGCAGGCTGACCGGAAGGGGCGGCGTAATGAAAAGGTGTACAAAGTATGAGAAAGTGTTTTATTAAACGCTAAAAATCTTCCTACACATGCAGTTTCAAATGTGTTGCGCAATAAACTGCGCCCCAGGTTTGTGGGAACCTTTAAGGTACTAGGCCGAAAGGGCTTATCGTATACCTTGGACATCCCGAAGGTGATGCGTACGCATCCAACCTTTTATGTCGGTATGCTTAAGCCATACCAGGACCCGGAGGCGGTCCCCCTACTGGAGGAGGGTGGAAAGGCGGATAGCCGTAAGGCACGGCAGGGCGAAGTAAGCCCGAAAGGGCTAAAATGCGACCACGAAGCTCCTCAACGGTCGTCTCGAGAGAGTCAAGCCGCCTCTCGAAGCGTTCAGTGGCATCCCACTCATCGCGGAGTCCCTCGTGGACATCACGGATGCGACGGCTG
This sequence comes from Peronosclerospora sorghi, assembly GCA_026184515.1. Lineage (NCBI taxonomy): Eukaryota > Oomycota > Peronosporomycetes > Peronosporales > Peronosporaceae > Peronosclerospora > Peronosclerospora sorghi. The sequence goes on along the minus strand of CM047580.1, from coordinate 35,370,074 downwards.
TGTACATCACAGCGATCGCGAATCTCACGTCGCAATTGCGCGACCTCCTCCTCCAATGCTCGATGCGGAGGGTACTCCACACTATCATGTGGAGCGTCTGATGGCGTGACGACATCATCGGGGTCAAACCCAGTATCTGGTGAACTGGAAGGGTTATCCACACTCACAGAGTTCGTGGGAGTCCGAGACTCCCCTACGGCAGGATTGCCGCGACGTCGTTGATGCTTTCGAGCGGGAGAACCCCGCTGCAGGTCAACGCCCAAAGGGGAACGAGAAGCCCCTTCACTACCAGTAATTGGGAGTTCGCCGGAGGCAGATGTGGCGCTCACACTGCTCTGGCACCGTGGTGGGGGCAGGGGCGCTGGCGTAGCGCGTGCGGTAAGGGGCACGTAATAGCCCCATCGCTTTGGCTCTGGCGAATGCCATGCGCAACTCCCTCTCCACCCAAACGTCACGACGGGAATAGCTGTTGTGCAGCTCATTGAAGCAGGGGAAAAGCTTCTCCCCTTCCGCCCAAGCGCGGAAATTCTTCTCCGCATCATCAGCACTTTCTCCCGGAGAAAGAACGATAGGAACCTCGCGGAGGTTCTCGACAGGGGCACCCTGTGCCTGCCTGTCTTGGCGCTCTCGGTATGAGACGCTAGTGAACTGATTTTGCGTAAGCAGTTGTTGCCGGAGTTTCTCCCGGCGCTCGCATTGATACGGCTGTTCAGCCGCGGGGGAAGGGGTACAGGATACTAAACCATTCCTTACCACACGCCTAGCACACTTTGGAAGGTCACGAGGACCTTCAAAATTATATGCCGCCCGTGGCGGGCGTTTGGGGGCGCGTAACGCAGCCCTTAGTGCCTGTGCGGCAAGTTGGCTTTCATGAGCTGCGTCCATCTCATTGGTGATGATCGCCTTCGGCGATCCGGATGTATCATCCGACATTGGCAGGGGAGGCGCACTAGTTAGTGCATTTTCCCCACGTGTGGGGAACGGATTAGGCTGCCGACATCGCCGTTCGGCGTTGTCGGAGCGGTCAACCTTTGGGGAGACATCCCCAAGGGCATCCATTTCCGAGTTCTCGGAATAGTCTACCTCTTCTAGACGAGACTCCATAGCACCACTAATGGTGTTCATGGATAGCCAGAGGTACTGGCAGTTGGAGTTCTCCAACAAAATTTTGTTTATTGCGTAAGCAATAGTCTTGATGGGGGAGGATGTAACAGGGTTACATTCGAGTCACATTTAGTTGGTGGTGTACGTGGGTACACTACGGTTGGGGTCAGTATTGGCTGGTTCGAAGGGTTTTGAACCATTGGTTATTTTAACCAATCAGGACAGAAGCCCTTGGGGGTGGCGTGTCAGCCATCCACGTGTCTGTACACAGGTGGTGTACACTACACTTTAGCAAGGTACGAATTTGGTAAGTTCTACTTAGTATTACGTATAGTTTACATTAGTTTACATTAATTTAGGCTAATTATATATTAAATATACATTCAGTTTACATTTTCACTCAACAATTGCAGACGCGCGACCTCGACCGGTCGCGCGTGTAGTGAGTGCAGTAGCATAAAGGGAGCCCTCCCTTTAGCTACACCCTTAGTAAGGGAGCCTTGACGTTAAGGCAGTAGCGAAGGCTACTAGTAAACCAAACCGGGAATCTTGGCCCCGAGTTGGAGAGCTCCCTCCTACTAAGCCCTTTATAAGGGCGTATCGGCTAAGTAGCGGCGAACGCCGCTTTGAGGAAAGTCTTCCTCTCTGCGCTAGCCGCACCGTGCGTATAAGCACCGGCTACAGCGTACGCTAACGGGAAACTGGGGGAATCTTGGCCCCGAGCGAGAGAGTAATCTCACGTTAAGCCCTTTCATAAGGGCTTATCGTCTAAGTAGCGGCGTATCACCGCTTAAGGAAAGTCTTCCTCTGTGCACTAGCCGCACCGTGCGTTTACGCACAGGCTAAAAATCGAGGACGCAATTGTCGCAATGATTGTTTCCTCGGACAAACGTGTTCCACGAGGGGCAAGGACGTGTCTTGTGCGACGATCGATGCGACGAAGATTCTCTGTGCACGTGCGTACTTCATCTGCGCAGGAAACTTTTGCGAAATGGCCAAGATCCTTGGCAATACGAGCTGCGCCGCGGTCGCCGAGATCTGTGCGCACTTTCAGATCAAGGATTGCCGCTTGCCCATGGTGCGTCCGTCCAACGATCAGCGATGGGCCCGATACTCCTGAGACAAAGTTCATGTCGTGCAGGCTCCTGCTCTGTCGAAAGCGCGACGCTCGCGTCGAAAGACCCCGCGCGTGTCCATTCGCCAGATCGAACGTACGCTTTTATACCAAAAGGGTATGATCTCCTTGTCTTGTAAATACGATGCAATGCCTCGAGCGCAACGCATTGTGGCCACGTTGAGGACAGACATCGATGGAAAAGTGATGAGGAAGCGCGTATTTCGTTCTACTGATTTTGAGGCAAGAATCCTGCTGATTGCGTTAAAATTAATGGACGAAATCAGCTACCTTTAGAGGTTGCTGATTTTGTTTAGATCCTGCAGATTTCACTTTAATTATAACTTTTATTTAACAAAATCAGCAGACCTAAATCAGCAGCCAATTTTCCTAGGTGTGAACCCCCCTATTGAGCGAGTCCCGACTTGGTTATATTCATCAAAAAAAAGAAAAAAATAAGATATGGATAAAAAAAGTTTAAATATAATTTAAAAAACTATCAAAAAAGCTGAATCTATTAGTTTTAGCTAATTTACATGTTATTGCAAATTTTAAAAATACTATTATTAGTTTAACAAAACGGAAATCTTTTAAGACAATGGTCTACTAAATCATTAAAAAACAAAATTTAGAAAAATACACCATATAATGTTCAATTAATTGTTTATAAAATTAATAAATATCTTTCTTTAAAAACGATTAAAAAATTAAAAAAAATATTTACATGGTACAGGTTTAGGTAGATATGATATACTATCTACAAACTTTCTTGTGGTGTAGTTTATCTCAAGAGCGGATAATTGGTTGCAACAAAATTCAATGGAGACAAACTCGGTATATTCAAGGTTAAAATCGACATCTATGACTCAAATTTCCTAGGTCCTTGCGCAAATGGACAACAAAACACTTAAACACAATAGATATACGGAATATAATTACAGTTGGATGTTTGAGTACGGATATATGTTTGACCGGATCGGAATAGGGTAGATCAACTAAAATTAGGTTAGCGTTCAAATACTGGGAAAGATCAATAAATGAGCTTAATAATCGAACTGATCGACGTGGTCTGTCATCAGTTGAAATTGGCTTCGATACGGCTCACTTAAAAGCCTAGATGACAGTGGGGCTATGGTGGCATCGATTCTACAAAGGATCCTGTCGATCAACTTCGATCAACGCTTCTCACAGAGAACACATCGAAGACTCGCACCCATATCCGGGATACCAGCACAGCAATCCAAGCTTCTCGACCCAATAGCGAGCAAGATAAAATAAAAGAAAATTTTCAAGGTCACATTGACCCGCTTGGATTCCTATCAGGACGTATCAAAAGAGAGAGAACCATGATTCCTGCGATACGGCTTCCAATTTTGTTGCAAATAGGCTAAATCTATATTTACATATCAGATAACGAGTTGATCCCCAGATCGTTTGGACATGTGTCTGCGTAAATTTCTGATCTTTTCACGGAATTCAATGAATCAAGGGTCGTTCGGAATACACATCGTCGGCATATCTTGACGATCCGATTTTTAATCTGAGCACGGTAATTTTGCGTGATAAGTGGATGCCTCCGTGGCAGACACAAAAACACGGAAACATCATGACGGACATGAAGTCACGAGAATAACTCCGCCTGCCCGTGGGTGTCACATCTGAAAGGCTGTAATGGATTTCAGCAATTACGACCTAGAATGAAGTGGCTTTTGGCTGCTCCATCACGTGAGATTCATCTCTCGCGTGTGGGTCACCTGGTGGCGATCTTTTAAGTGTTTTTTTTTCTCTGCGAAAACGCGAAGATGGCTACTGGCTGGAAGCGCTTGGCGATGCGAAAAAATAACGCCTATCCTACTGTATTTAGCAATATAATCGCATTTGGCACATTGGACTTGTAGTCCAGACATCACTCCAATATTTTCCACTCTCGTCTTTGCCCTCTCAGCTGCATCCACCTGGATAAACAAGTTGAGGAGTAGTCCACGAACGCTGACAAGTTCTGCGTCTCTTTCCCACCGCCTCTTCCTACTTCAATACAGTCCAAGTGTTCACCCTACTGGATTACCACACTGAGGCTTAACTGCAAAATTAAAGCAGTGGTGCGAGCGTACACTCTTGCAAAATTTCGGTTAAGATCGGGAACGAGTCGGATAGTTCATCATTCTCCAAAACTGCGCAGTTATTTCCTTCTGATGCCTGCTAATGAGGTCCGCGAAATCCTTGGTAAATCCAGATTTTTCCAAAACGGTCACGAGAGTACAAACGATCCATGGTATCATAAGCATTCGCAAATTAAAAATTAACGCCCCTTGATATCCATCTCCTGTGAAATCGTGGCACGTTGTAAAATATCCACCATTACTAATATCGAATAATCCATCAGTCTCTCATGAAAAAATCTTTTTGTGCTCCTATTTATCTTCCCAGAAAGCTTTGTAGTCTTCGAGCAAGAATATTGATGAAGATTTTATAAAGAGGTCCACTAAACAGTACCGTGTCCAAATAGGCTTATTTAGAACTCGATTTTACTCGATTTTGATTGGCTGTTTTCAGCCTGCATTTTTTGCATTTTTTTGGGGTCCCGCTCACTTTTGGCGCCTCTCCGCTGTCTCACATATAACCACCCCATCCCACCAAGAAAACAAGCAACCAACCAACAAACCAACCAACCAATTGACCTCGGAAACTTACCAAACAAACAAGCAACCCTAAACCGTAAACCCTAAACCCTACACTCTAAACCCTAAACCCTATAACCTAAACCCTAAACCCTGCAGGCTGAAAACAGCCAATCAAAATCGAGTAAAATCGGGTTCTAAATAGGCCTGTTTGGACATGGTACTGTTTAGTTTTTCCCTTTTATAAATCGATTAAAGAAGCGCGGAATGACCTATAATACATTTCACTGGATGAATCAGTTTTTTTTTGCGCAGCGTTATATCAAAATGCTCGTCTTAAGAATACTGCTGGTTTATCCCCTTGAAAGAGTTGGAGAGTGTTAGAAAGCGTAAATGAGGGCCACGTGGTAGAATAGGAACTAAATGTATTAGGAGCCAAGTTCTCTTACCTCTTTCTAGCTCCTTCATCATATACAGGGCCACCGGGCGACATTTCGGCATGAAACCCCCGCCCGGGCCACTTCGAATATAGGATGCACGTGAAACGGATAAAACATATCCGGTTTCTAACGCGCCCTCCTCGAAGCCTAACGCTTCGATCCTTACTCCATTGTCGAGACCCCCATCATCTTGCACAGAGTCTCTAGTCGCGTCTTGTCCAGCGGCTTCGTGAATGCGTCCGCTGGATTCTCCTCACCTTTGACCTTTACAAGCTCGATCAGTACACGCTGGACCTGGTCCCAAACGTAGTTCCTTCGCCTTCGATGTGCCGAGTGCGTCTCGAGTACTAGGGTTCATTGCCATGACGAGAGAAGCACTGTTGTCGATGTTGATAACCGGTCGGATCCTTGATCTAGGTGTGGTGGAGCGGCTTATCAAAGGTTTTGAGGCTTGATCAGGCGGTACCACGGCGCCCGACTGCCGACTGACGAAGGGGGTCCTCCGGTTGTCCTTGACTGCTTGTGTTTATGCTCACCTTGTGTACCCGACGGCTTAGGCGTGGCGTGGGTCGCTCTCCAGGTGGCGGGGATGGCACACTACAATTCCTTATGGCAAGACTGAGTTGACTTGTGATGAGTCTACTGATGCGATCAGGCAATGATCAGGCGCAATCAAGCTTGAACCACGTGCGATAAGGTGTGATCAACAGTGATCAGGATTGGGAAGGCTCTAAGAGTCGTCGATCAGCGGTGGTCAGACTCGATCAGGCGCGATCAGGTGCTAAAAGTCGCTGATCAGCTAGTTGGCGCGAGTTGTGAGCAGCTGAGTGCGGGTAGCGAGTCGCAGTGTGTCGATCAGGTGTTGATCGGCGAAGGGGTACTCGATAAGGCAGCGTAAATCTTCACTGCCCGATCACAGAGCCTCCTTAAGCTTAACCCGTCAATAGAATACCCAAAATACCTTTTATTCTAGACTTAAGCCTTAGAGGGACGGTCGATCAGCGCGTTCGACGGGCTGATCGACGATTACCACCAAAAATCCGCCTAGTGTTCCCGTGGGGCGCTTAACGCGGCCGAACACTAGGGGCCAAAACGTGGACCAATAGGGGAAGAGGTGAGAGCGCACTGCTCGATCACGTTCCCAAGACCAAAAAAAAACTTTAAAAGAAGAACCGCCGACACAGCGGGCGGAGTTGCGGGTGAGTTCTCACGCTCTACGCCTACCGGTGGGCCAAAAATGCACTAAGTGCTCCCTCCCGGGACGTAGAAGTATTTAGTAGAAGAAGGGAGGCCCTAAGTTGCCGTCCCTGTAAACGATCGGCGCGATAGTACGCAAAAAGAGAACTGTATTATTGCTTATATCCTAATATCTAACAAAAACCTAATATCAACCAATCATAACTACCCATTCCTACGCATTTTGTCGACCATTTAACCGCTTACCTTCGGGTTACCGTCAGGTAACCGTGCCAGTTGTCGCATCGTCTGAGACGTCCTATCCACGCCTCGTCCCTGTCCGCCACCGTTGTGTCAACAGTTGTACCGTCTGGGTACCAACTGTGGTACTGACTGTGGTACCCACTATCGTACCACCTTTTGTACCGACTATTGTACCGACAAAATTTGTGGTACCCTCTACCACAGCTACGCCTATAGGGGTGCCTATAATTATGCCCCTAATTACGTACCAATTTTGCGGTACGCTTTTCCACACAGGCATGATCTCCGACAGAATGTTGGCTTGAGCCATCGCCTCCATGCTCGCCTCGCAGGCCGCCACGTATTCGGCCTCAGCAGTAGACTGGGCAACAATGGGTTGGCGTCGAGACATCCACGAGACCGCTCCACCCGCGATGGTGAACACGAAGCCGCTCGTGCTCTTCCTGGTCTCACTGTCACTGCCCCAGTCACTATCGCAATATCCCACGAGATCAACTGCATCATCCTTGTAGCCTAGGGCATCGTTCTTGTACCAAATCCCGTGCGTGATGGTACCAGCCAGGTACCGGAGGACTCTCTTTAGAGCCCCAACGTGCTTCACCGTCGGTCGCGAGACGAATCGACTTAGATGACCGAGCACGTAGGCAAGATCTAGCCTGGTGCCCGTTGCTAGATACATCATCATACCCAGAGCACCACGGTAATCGAAACTGGTGTCCATAGCCTCGTCCATATCACTGGGTCTAAGTCGTGCATTCGTCTCCATTGGGGTTCCACACTTCTTTGCACCGTCATAACCAAACTTGTGCAGGATCTCTCTAGCATACTTCTGCTGGCAAATAAACACACCATGATCGTTCTGAACAATCTCCACACCGAGATATTCCGTCAGTAAGCCTTGATCCTTTAGACCATACTCGCGATCGAGATCCGCAAAGAGTTCACACTTGAACTGATCATCGTTCGTCGCGCATACAACGTCGTCGACGTACACGAGCAAATACATGATCGTCTCACCGTCAAAAAGGTAGTATAGGCAGGGTTCGGTAGCGCATCTCACAAATCCACGTTCAAGCAGCCATCCGTTAATTTCATTGTCCCATTCCCTTCCGGATTGTCGGAGGCCATACAGTGCCTTCTTCACAGCGTAGACATGCCCAGGTTCACTGCATGGGAATCCATCGATGGATTGGATGTATTGCTCGATCTCCAGAGTCGCATTTAAATAGGCTGTGTTGATGTCGCCGCCGTACAGACGGAGTCTTTTCTTCACCGAAATCCCGACTAAGTAGCGGAAACGACGACATCCTCTCCACCGGAGAGAATGTCTCCTTAAAGTCAATACCTGGTCTCTGCCAGTTACCGAGGGCGACGAGACGCGCCTTGAACCTGATTATGTACCCGTGGGCGTCCGTTTTCAGCGCATACACCCGTGTCGTTCCGACAGTTCGTGATCCTTTCGGCATCATCTTTGCGTCAATTTCTACGAGAACACCTTTGTCTTTTAACGCGTCCATTTCCAGCCATTATGCTTGTCGCCAGAAATCCGCATACTTGGAACGCATAGCTGAACGTCGGTTCTTTGGGATCCTAAGACTCTTAGCGTTGATCGCCTTGCCATTCTTTCCGATAATTCGTGTAGCCATATTAGCAAGTCGAACAAAGTCATCATATCTCGTCGGGGCATGGATATTTGACCATTCACGAAGTTCCGTACGACGTACCTTCGTGTCTATACCAACTCTGTTCCTCTCCAATTCGGATGAGGTTTCGCTGCGAGAGACGCGCTTACGCAGTCCTGGTGGGGGCACCGCAGTCTCAGGATATTGTGACGAGCCGGAGTCGCTGCTGCGTGGTGCTAACTCGCCCGCTTACTCTGCAGTTGCTACGGCCTCGCGCCACTTGTCAGCTCGTTCTGTTGGTGTGTCTTCTGTTGTCTCTTCGCGCCGCTCGTCAGCTCGTTCTGTCGGTGCTGCTTCTGTTGTCTCTCCGCCCCGCTCGGCCGAACCATCGACCGATAAGTCCGAGCGGTCAACACGACCATCACTTCCACCACATATTCTATCTCAGATCCATAGTGAGCAGACACGGATACGTCGTCATCTTCCTCGCCAGTAGCGTTCTCATGTTCACTTGTACTGTGGTCATCCTAGACGCCATGCTCGTCCTCCGCATTGTCGTTGACCTGGTTCTCGTCGCCTGGTTCGAGGACGACTGTGTTGACCTCAAATAGAACAGATGCAGTGACGCCTTCCTTGTCCTCCTCGTCATCCTCAGCCGTGCTCATATAGTCATCTTGGCTGGGGGCCTTTGTGACCGTTGAAACCGCTTCATCAACATTCTCGGGTGTCTCGCTTGATAGATGCAGCCACTCGCCGACGCCACGATCGGCAGGATCAACATTGTGACGATCCCCATACGTGATATCCTCACGTACGCGAACTCCAGCAACGAACTTCACCGTGTTCTCGCAGGGAATGTACACAAGACAGACAACTGTGTCCTCTAGATATCCAAGTAGGAAAGCAATCACAGCATTTGGATCATTATTGTACTTGTCCGGTGACACTGGTACCTGCACATACACGAGGCACCCAAATGGCCTGATGTGGTGTATGTCCGGGACCACACCGAACATTTGCTGATACGGGATCCCCTCGATTGCCTTGCAATAGATACGGTTCTTAATGTATACGGCGTTCAGCAACGCGTATATCCAGAATGACTTTGGAAATCCTGCTGATTACATGCCAGCCTTCATCATAGCTACGAGAGTTTGGTTTGTGCGTTCACACGCGTTCAGGTGTGAACTTTTCGGTCCCACTTTCACATGCTCTATGCCACGCACCGCGTACCATGCAGCCATTTCCTTGTTTACAAATTCACTGCCCTTGTCCGTGAGGATCTGGAGGACTGGGAACCGCGTGTTCTCGTCCATCTGAAACTCACGCTGTACGATCTTCTTGATGTCGCGGCCAGCCTGTCGCTCTGCCCATACCACGTATTGCTGGATGTGCTTGTTCACTGTTGCAGCAGACTTGTCCTTCAGTGATTGCAGCCTCACGTAACGACTCCACGCATCCACCAAAACGAGAACCGCCGTGTAATCCGTTCCATTGTTCTTTAGAGGAAACAATAGGTCTGCCTAGATCAGTTGGTTGGGTCCAGTCACTCCATGATCAATTTTCTTCTGTCATCCTTTGCGTTTCTGTTTTCCAACGTGACATGCATCACAAGCCTTTTGTTAACGTCGGCTGAGCATCATTCCTTTCACCAAGGCCCTGTCCACCATCAACTTCAGATACTGGTGGTTTGTGTGAAGCAGGCGCTTGTGCCAATCATCCATAGTCGCAACGCCATCGGTCACTGTGTAGTTGGCAATGATACGGCCACCATGGCCTGGTGGGGCGCATGGTTCGCGCCTTAAGCCTTGAACATCCAAATGCCCTGCACCACCACAGCACGGATCGCTTCCTGACCGTGCATCCTCACGATGAATGTGCATGTTTCTCGCTCAAAATCAATCTCGAATCCCTGTTCGATAGCCTGTTGCATGGAAAACAGCGCGTGGTCGGCATTCTCGACGTAGAGCACGTCGTCCACGAACAATTCGTTCTCCTTTTCACCCACTTGTGTGACAATTCTCACCGTACCGATGCCCGATGCCTTCGCGAGCATTTTACTTGAAACTCCGTACACACTTGCACCGACACTATCCGGGTCAATATCTTCCATGTGGACAAAGAGGATCTTGTCCCTCACAATGTGACTGTTTGACCCAGTGTCAAAACACCACCAAGACGTCCCGGCCGTGATCTCCACTGCACTGTCTTGATCTTCCGCGGCGTCGTTCACCGCCGGTGGAGACGACTCGACTGCCACACCAGTAGCAAACCCAGGCTCCTCTTCAACGATCACGGTCGCTCCTGAGTCACCATCCGGATGCTCGCGCCGCATTCCGTCGTTGCACGTGAAGTTGGCGCGATGTTGACGCCTCCCTCCACTTGAATTGCCATTGCCTTTGTCCTTTTCCGGACAATAGGCGCGCAGGCTTTTTGCACTTGTAGCAAATCTTTTCGGTCGTCTGAACATCATTCTGCTGGCCAGATTCGGCATTTCCGCGGTGGCCTCGACCGCCGCCACCATTACCTTGCTGATGTTGCCAGCGACCACCGTTATTCCCACCACCACGTCGACCGTTCCTCCCGGCATGTTTACGCTGGAGTTGTGGCCACCGTTCCTTGGTCGTTTCGATTGTCGCTCAGCAGCTTGCTCGATAAGAGTCCGCAGTCCCTCAGGTTGCAATTGGCCACCATTCCCGCCGTACTTAGTGACTCCTCGGGGTTTTTCAAATTCATTCAGATCTTGGAGCCCATTGAGCAACATCTCCTTCATGGTGATGTCGTTGACAATGTAGCTGTAGCTTGCCAGTTCGGTACGTAGTCGGAACATCTTAGTCAAGTACGCTTCGACATCCACCGTGGTCACACACCTTAGGGAACGCATCTCATCCGTCTTCGTCACGATGATGCTTTCTCGGATAGTCGGATCCGAGCGCTTTTCGTAGATCTCGCACGTCCTAGCCCACATGTCCGATCCAGACTCGAGATGGTCGACCTGCTGGAACTTGTCAGTCGGTAATGTCGTCCCGATCAATCGCATGATCGTGAACTGCCTTCTGTCGAAGGCAAGCCTGCCCTCCTCGCTGATGAGCTCCTCACGTGTGAGCTTCCGCAGAGCAATATCATCCAGGCCGTGCTCGCGCATGACTGTGAGCATGGTCCACTTGTATTTCCGGAAGTTTTTGACATCCAAGTTAGCTAGGAGACCTTCAGTCTTGATCTCTCTCGCCTCCTTGTACTCGTCGATTAGCCGCTTCTCGCGAGCGCTGATCGTCTGGCGGGGTTGGTGGCCGTGCGTCGGTGTCGATGGAGGCGACGGCGACGGCGGTAACGGGACGTTCGACATCTTTCACGACACTTTTGAGCTCGTAACCCTATTAGAAAGCGTAAATGAGGGCCACGTGGTAGAATAGGAACTAAATGTATTAGGAGCCAAGGTCTCTTACCTCTCTCTATCTCCTTCATCATATACAGGGCCACCGGGCGACCCTTCGGGATGAAACCTCCGCCCGGGCCACTTCGAATATAGGATGCACGTGAAACGGATAAAACATATCCGGTTTCTAACAGAGAGTGGTGGTTGGAGTAGATGTGGTGAATTCTCTATTTAACGCGTGTGTGGTGGAGTCCAGTTCAAAATCGATCACCGAAGTGTCCGGAACTGAACCACCATCGCGCCTAGTCGACCAACTAACGCGGGAGGGGGGGGGGTACCCCGCGAACCTTCGCCTGGGTGCCGAGTCCGATTTTTCTTACGTCTCACCTTGTTTACACATTGGTGTGGGTGGCTACACACTCGGTGTACCGTCGCTCAGTGAAGACCTTAGCAGGTATTAATATGGGTGTACCACTTCTGGGGTACTTGATCCAAAATTCCAACGAAAAGATAATCCAATGTAGTCGATCTGCAAACGGAGCGGAAATCGTCACTCCGAATGCGGTAAAATCTGACACTTGACTGCACGTAGCAGTGAGTAATCCAGCCAATAGGGTTTGTGGCGCTTGATTACCAACGCATGAGTAATCCAGCCAATAAGGTTTGGTACTTGAATGCAGATCGCAGTGAGTAATACAACCAATTCCTGGGACTTGACCGCAGATCGCGATGAGTAACCCAGCCAGGAAAAACATGTTCCAAACGTGGCCGAACTTGAGGGGGTGAGTGAACGTAACGAGTGTTCCCTGTCGTGGGGCTTCCGGTGGAGCTCTTTTCTGTCCGGGCTTAATAAGCGTGAGGGGACTCTGTCAGCCTCCCGCTCCCAATGACTCAGATCAGAGCCACTGGCGACTTACGCAACTTGATGTAATACGAACACTATATTTAATATCCAATATGTAAACTACATGTAAACCGTGTGCCTTACCTCAAATCTGCGTACAAAACACTCCAAGCACACGATTGGCCCAAAACACTCCGTCCTTTCAGCCAACCCGATCGATCCGCCTTGACAACTGGTACACTGCTACAAACAGGTCAATTATTTTCAGTACCACTTCACCACACGTGCTAGACGCGTTCAGCTACCGCCGGGGCCTCGTTAGTGGCTATGCCAATCGGGTAGTGATCTCTCTCCTCTATCTTGCTCTACTATCCTATCGTACTAGTCGAACCATCGCGCACATTCCCCGTGCCAATTCATCTTGCTGCCAATCGCCGCCTACTCACGTCCGCGGTCATCCTGTCGCCCTCGCGCACTTTCTGCTAGCCGTTTCCTGGTTATGAACAAACTCATCGGTCATTCGTGTCCACCTACCGCGCCATCATATCAACCGTACGTCCGCGGAGTCCACCACCCTCGCACTCGCCTTGAGCTTCCACACGTTCCCATCACCACGATAATGTAGTACTTCCGGAATTCACTGCGTAGCACCTCGCGCGCTTCCCCTGGAGAACAGAAATATGTCATTGAAAACAGCGCATAGGTCGTGAACCAGCCCTCCAGCATTTTTCTTATAAAAGTCGTTATAAAGTTCATTTGGCCTACCTATTTTTTCCTATTGACTTATAGGTCACTCTTATCATATTTACCCTTGTTCTGGATGAATTAGAAGATTCGATTCGGTTCTTGAAAAAGGACTAATTGATTCAAAGGTTTTCTAAAAACAATTAGAGCGCTCAAAGGTTTTCTAAAAGCAATTAGAGCGTTCAAAGGTTTTTTAAAGCCAACTAGAGCGTTCAAAGTTTTTTTTATAAATAATGAGCTCGTTTTTGATATTTTTAATTCATAATTGAAAGTTATTTTTATTCTTTAAAGATTTGATCATTAAAAGATGAGATAACGTCTAATATGCCCCTGTTTTCGCCCAAAATTCTAAAATACCCCTCTTCTTAAAAAAATCCTAAAATGCCCCTGCTTTTGCGGTGCCCTCCAATCGCTAATTTAAGGCGACTATTTAATGAAATAATCGCCATATAGTAGACAATATTATTTTAGTGAGGTAAAATTGCAGTGATAATAATATCGCAAAATTTTGACGATGCTAAGGCTAGTGCGCAACGGTGTGCTGATTGAAGCTGTTCAGCCTGAAAAAGAAATACTTTTTTGATATTAATTACGGTATTGGATATTCCATGGTTCCTACGATTCCTGACGGCACTATGATCTTCGTGGAGAGACTATCGCGATATTGACGGAGATGGGAGCGTGGTGACCTCGTTCAGCTGCGATCGCCCACTCGATGCCATGGTGCGACAATCACCAAGCGAATTATGGCTCCGGTTGGTTTATTTTAATTATGTAAGGTGAAGTTTTTGCTATCTGATGATTACGCAATTCTGCAGGAGGGAGACGTGGTGGAACTGCAACCGCGTTTTGATCAGGAGCGAAGGCGGACAATCACCGTTCCAAAGGGTCATGTTTGGGTAGAAGGTGACAATGCAACGCTCTCTGTAGACTTGAGACAATTGGGTGCTGTTCCTGTAGCCCTTTTAATTGGACGACCATTTTGATGGTACGTTTTGATGCTAAGGATGCTACAACAAAATGACTAACGTAATGATATGTGTAACAGTACTGATCCTGTTACTGGCTTACACTGTATCTTGCGAGGAAGCGCGCAATACAATTAGGGCAGGATTAGTTGGTAACAACTAATCCTATAATAAAAGTAAATATATAAATATTCACTTTGGTCTTAGAACGCAAAATTATGAGTGTTTATTTAATGGGTGGTTTAGAGGTTAATAGTATAGTAACTAACTAATTAATATAATAATATCAAGTCTTTAACTAACTGTACTATTAGTTAACCTGCAAGATTCGGTATTTATACCGAATCGACTTTTCCTTCTTAGATTATAATAACTTATAATCTCTTATTTAAATTTCAGACAACGCGTCTGAAATTAAACTGTGATATTCTAACTTGAATATCAATTATGTAATGGCACCCCATTACAATATTGGTCTTTAAACGAATATCTAATGCTTGCTAAGGAACTATTTTTTTTTATTCAGTGGGACTTCTTGTGGTTTGATGCTACCAAATGAGCATTCAGAGCTGTCAGTGCAATCAAGGTTCATTTACCTATTCTCACTCGTCGCAAGTAAATTACATTTTAGTGCATGTAGCACTTCTTATATATTTTCTAACATGAGATAACGTCTAATATGCCCCTGTAATACCGACATTCAAACTTAGAGATGATTGGCAAGCTAATATTTCATTAAATAGTCGCCTTAAATTTAGCGATTGGAAAGCACCGCAAAAACAGGGGCATTTTAGGATTGCTTTAAGAAGAGGGGCATTTTAGAATTTTGGGCGAAAACAGGGGCATATTAGACGTTACCTCTTAAAAGATAAAGACGATATATCGATATCCTTTTGGAGGAATAAATTAGATTATTTTGCAATGTCTTCAAATAACTCGATGCGTTCCCACACCGGGTGTAGAAGTAGCCCAATCGCTATTCGGTCGATGGTCCGATATAAGTTCAGATGATGATGATCGACAACGTATAGTTGGAAGTCTGAGCCAGTGGGAAATGGATTTCTGGGACTGGCGCCAAAATTTTGAAATCCACACCACCACACAGCCCGGTTGACTTGGACACCCTTGAATCTTGAACAATTATCAAAGTGTATGCTACAGTGGATGGGGCTTCATACCCCAGGCCCTTTTCCCGATAGTTTGAGACATTGGAATTTACGACAACAAAGCAGCGTTATTGTAGCCGGGTGCGTACACGCACGGTGCGGCTAGCGCACAGAGGAAACTTTCCTTTAAGCGGCGTTCGCCGCTACTTAGCCGATACGCCCTTATAAAAAGGGCTTAGTAGGAGAGAGCTCTCCTACTCGGGGCCAAGATTCCCGGGGTGGTTTACAGATAGCTTTCGCTAACCCCTTGTAACAAGGCTTCCCTTATAAAGGGAGGTAGCGTAAGGGAGATCTCCCTTGGGCTACAATACTCACCGCGCGCGCGACCGGGCGTGGTCGTGCGACTAGGTCCGCTAATGCCTTAACGACAAGGAGCTCTGCTAATGCCTTAACGGCAAGGCTCCCTTACTAAGGGTGTAGGTAAAGGGAGGGCTCCCTCTTACCTACGGCACTCACTGCGCGCGCGACCGGGCGTGGTCGCGCGCCTGCACTTTAGAGTGAAATGTAAACTGAATATATTTAATATATAATTAGCCTAAATTAATTTAAACTAATATAAACTATATGTAATACTAAGTAGAATATTCCTAATTCGTACCTAGCTAAAATGTAGTGTACACACCTGTGTACTAACACGTGGATGGCTGACACACCACCACACCAAGGGCCCATGCCCTGATTGGTTAAAATAACCAAAGGTTCGAAACCTTTCAACCCGGCCAATACTGACCTCAACCGTGGTGTACCCATGTACACCAACACTCAGTGTTACCCGAATGTAACCCCGTTACAGTTATAGTAGCATGTAAATTCATTTGCGTTGAAATGCCGCTATTGGGCAGATCAGATATATGCATGAAACCGGATCGGAGTGTCCAAAATCATGGAGAAGTTTAGGTTTTATACCCTACCGTGTTAGTAGCACGGACGAAGATGTCAAGACACACACGCATTAGATACGTTCTGGAGAAGGTAGATAGACAGTCACTTTGACCGTTTCTACATGCGAATGTCTTTGTCATGGGTGAAAGTACCACTCCCGAACATGTCGTGGGACCATGATGAAGTGACTTTACATTTACAAAATCCTACTATACCAAGACGGACCTGACACAAGCTACGGAAGTTACAATATCTATTAAGGGGTGGAGATAAGGACAAAGTCATTGTGTAATTCCAACAAGAGTGGCGTCATTCGATGTGATGGCGGAGCAGAGGCTCGTCGCGGATTGACATAGCATCTCTCGGTTAAGGCGATTGAAACGGTTCGTAAAACGTGCAAGAAGACGAAGAAAAGTACATACGTTAAATAATTCACTATTTGAAGCTGCCACGTCCAGGTCCCAATACTACAGATTGCGGCCAATGAGGTTACCCAAGTATGCCAGGACAACGTTGAACCAGACACTGGCCGCTGTCCGATAGATATTTAAAATGGACGCTGTATGGAAAAGGAATTAAACCGCGTTGCACGTTGATATTCCTCCAGGTGTGTCACTGTCCCATCTTACTGTTATATTTCCTAACAGATTTGTGCTAGTCTGAAATTCATTATCGGCTCAGTCACATAGGTAAGCTAAAAACTCCTAAGCTTGATAACTTTGCAGCCATTCCGAGGAAAATCAAGTGACGACCACATATCCTTCCAAGATTACGTATTCAAAATACGGACAATCTGCCCTTCATTGTGCTAAAAAATCCGTCAGGGGACTTCGGGAAAACTTTCCCCTGACAAAATTCACTTGGGTTTTAGTGAGAGACCGACTGGCGTTGAGTCGCCGAGGGCTAATACAATTACCGCCGGTTCCCTTTGCCTTCAACTAGTTAGTTAAAGCGCCCACAGCTAATATTTTAAGTGTTGATCCTTAGAAGAGGGAGAAAGGCCCCTTCCTAATATAAAAAATCAGATGTTATGAATTGGAGATATGGCCACCAAAATGTAGAAAGGATTTGTCTGATTGAATCTTAATAATAAACTGAGGGCCTAACTTTTCCTATCCACTGGATGACTACCAAAACCCGGATAAATCGATTTGACAAAAGTAGTTTGTTCACCCAGAACAAAACAAATTTATCATGGGCAAATTTATCTTCACGCGGCACCCGCGCACCACCGGCGGACGAAAAAGCTGTTTCAAAAATCATATCTGATATATAATTTGTATGCGGCGATAGGCAGAACGTATGTGGCAATAGGAAAAGCGTATGTGGCAATAGGCGTGTCCTTAGTAGATTACCTTTCCAACAAAAGTCGAGACAATTCGCGAGGCCACTTATGCTGGAGTCTGTTAAAAATAGCCCGTATACTTAATTACTATAATTAGGTAGGACCA
>CM047580.1:35338518-35352205 GCA_026184515.1 Peronosclerospora sorghi | reverse complement strand
CGAACCGGTCAATACTGACCTCAACCGTAGTGTACTCATGTACACCACCACTAAATGTAACTCAATGTAACCCCGTTACAGCAGATGCGGGGTCTTCGGTCTCTTTTCGTTTGCGCTGAGCGTTTCGTTTAAGCAGGTTTTTCATTGCAACTTGTTTACCAAAAGGTCGTGAAGATGTTGCTTCTTCTGTTCCACGTTTTTCATACGTCCATTTATTTCAGCCTATTGAGGCAGCCACTTTAAGTTATTATGTCGCTCAGATGAAAACTTGAAGACTACATGTAGCCTGTAAACGTAGACAAACCATAAGCATTTTCCATGTCATGTTGTTCGTTCGAAGGAAACCCTTTCCATCGGATTTCCTTGCGCTCTTTTGAAGTAATATTCATAGCCATAGTACATTCGGTGCGTCTTATACACGACGGCGAACATTTTTTTCATCGTAATCCTTTACAAAACACGCGAAAAGATCTAGCGCTGGATATACCCACAAGTTTTTCGACAACGTACGCAATCATTTGGGCGCATCGAGACGAACTCGCGCACCAGTTCATCAGCGACCTCATTCTAAGACGTAATGTACTTTTCCTCCACTTTTTGACATACTTTTATACTAAAATGACGTAGACCTTTGTTGATTTTCAAATATTTCTTCTTTTTGCAGGTGACCTGGATACGAGAACAGGTTTAAGTCTCTTCATTTTAGCTAGTGGCCTCAAACAATAAATGCAGAAACGCACGGGCTTGTGAAAGACGGACTTGCGAACGATGAAGCAGCTGAGATTGTGTTCTTTTCGATAGTCGGTTCCACAGGTGTTAACGGTGGTGCCGAAGAGGACGAAGACGGTGGCGCATCAACAAGAACACCATTCTTCAAAATTCCTACCTCTGTAGCCATCTTTTCGAGACCTTGAGACTTCATCATGTTCACAAAATCGTCATGAAGACTCTTGGGTGTGATCAACGCGCTTGCTGCGTCCACTTGAAACGGTGTATTTTCCGCTGTCATTCCGTTTGTCGCACAAATTGAGACAAGCTTTTAGTGGCCAATTGACTCCTGATATTTTGCGGTGAAAACTGAGAGTACGTTTTCTCAACCTAAGGTTTTGGTGGTCAACCTACTTATTAATATTTATTTTTGTGGCGACAAATCAGATTTGTCAGGGGAGGACAATAACTATTTGTTTTCCCCGTTTATCCGGGTTTTGGAAGTCATCCAAGACAAAACAAATTTATCCGCGAGGTTAAATTTGTTGAGATCAAATTTTCGTCTCCACAAATTTAGGAAAAATCTAATGCGCCCCCACATTTTGGCTAATGCGCCCCCCCCAAATGAGAATTTCGAATATTTTTCCACAAAAAAGTTATCCTTTTTTCGAGGAATGATGAAACCACTGGCAAAAAAGAGTAAATCCACTGGCAAATAAGATTAAATCCACTGACTGTTGACTCATAAAAAATAATGTGACCTAAACACAAAATATTAACTTAAAATAATTCTGTCCAGTCTTTCATTTTGCGGTTGATTGAAGTAGGAGACAACGGCAGCGAGCTCGTCCGGCGCGTACGTTCGCATGGTGGCACGAATCTTTCGGTAGTCGACCTCACGCTTAAAGTGAACCTTGGTCGGATTTTTTTTTTCGTCACGGCCGCGACAAAGAGACCGTTCGTCAACTTGGGCGATGAATCATAGCCGCTTTTTCCAATGTCTATTCGAGCGGCGATGACGAAAATATCATCCGTTTTAACGTCTTTGCCCTCGTAGCCGAAAACCGTTGGTTGGAACCACGTGTTGTAGTCGTCAATGGCAATGAGCACGGGATATTCAGTACACTGCACGAGCTCCTGTTTTAAGTCATAAACGGCTTGGCACGCCAGATCTTCATTGTGAATCCCGGCGACCACCAAACCACGCAACGTCAAGGAAGCATCCTTGAAGCTTTGGGTATTTTTTGGCGCTTTATCGTACACGTCCGTGGGATAGTAGCGTCCAGCATACTTTCCACGCAGGGGAATCGACCGTGGTTGCTCACCATGACAGTGCAAGAATTTTTGCAAGATATCGACACCGTAGACATCAACGTCAAACTTTCCCGTCTGGTACGGCGACGGCATCACGTACGGGGCTTCATGGCACCACGATCGGGGATTCGGGATGTAGAGGACTACCCAATAACTATCGCGTGCGTACTGCACAATCTGCTGCATTGCAAAGCTCTTGCCACTCCCGCGCTCTCCGTCGATTAAAAAAGCACCACTACAGTCGTTTTTGGCCGTTTTCCAGTCTACACACGTCCTGTATCAAATGATCCGAGCATCACTGTGTCGAAAAAAAACGCACCCTTCATCGTTGAGATGATCTGAAGCGTGGTGTCCCGCAACATAATGTGCCGATGGCCCACAAGGTCAAACGTGTACTCCATGCGCCGACCAATCCCCTCGGGAAATCACTTTTACTGTTGCTCCGTGGTAAATTCATAAAACTTGAGCCGGTGATCCTGCGTTGCCTGATGGGACAATCTCCGAGTCATTAGTTTTGGAACCACCTCAATCCACTTTCATGATTACCTGCGAGATCGGCACGCCTGCCAAGTTTCCCAAATCTTCCTCTACTTCCGCTACACCCTCCGTCGTCGTTTCTGGAGTAGAAGAAACTGGAACATGTTCCGTCAACAGTGCACGTAGCATCGACGCCTGCATACGGCGCACGAGTGGGCGCTTGGTCAGCAATCGCATGGCCATCCTCGTGATGTGTGTTGTGGTCGAAAATGTGTTTGGGTAACTGAAATCGAAATATTACAATACAAATCATTCAATTACAAATCGGTAGTCGCTACTATAAGTCAAAATCAAAGACTGGACAGACTTATTCTAAGTTAATATTTCCGTTTTAGGTCACATTATTTTTTATGAGTCAACAGTCAGTGGATTTAATCTTATTTGCCAGTGGATTTATCATTATTTGCCAGTGGATTTATCATTCCTCGAAAAAAGGATAACTTTTTGTAAAAAATATTCGAAATTCTCATTTGGGGGGCGCATTAGCCAAAATAGGGGGGGCATTAGATTTTTCCCAAAGGGAAAAACTAAACAGTACCGTGTCCAAAAAGGCCTATTAAGAACTCGATTTTACTCGATTTTGATTGACTGTTTTCCGTCTGCAGGGTTTAGCTCTTAGGGTTGATTGGCTGTTTTCAGCCTGCAGGGTTTAGGGCTTAGGGTTGATTGGCTGTTTTCAGCCTGCAGGGTTTAGGGCTTAGGGTTGATTGGCTGTTTTCAGCCTGCAGGGTTTAGGGTTCAGGTTTTAGGGTTTAGGGTTTAGAGTGTAGGGTTTAGGGTTTGGGTTGTTTGTTTGGTTGGTTGGTTGGTTGGTTAGTTGGTTGGTTGCTTGTTTGCTTGGTGGGATGGGGTGGTATATGTGAGATAGCGGGGAGGCGCCAAAAGTGAGCGGGACCCCAAAAAATGCAAAAAATGCAGGCTGAAAACAGCCAATCAAAATCGAGTAAAATCGAGTTCTAAATAAGCCTATTTGGACACGGTACTGTTTAGTGGACCTCTTTCCCAAATTTATCATGGACAAATTTATTTTCACACGGTGGCATGTTTCAGTTCTCGGGTCAACATCATTCTTCTGTTACCTTTTCCGCTCCTTTTCTTCCTGTGTTCATCGAGGTCGAGAATTATTTAAGACGAAGGATGAAGTCACTGGTGGAGCTAACAGTGGTGGTCGTGGCACATAACATGCCTGTTCAGGAGCTTCTTGCATACATCGAATACCTTCCCGCGGTAATTCGCGCCCAACTCTTCCGTCATATGTCCGTGTTCCGTCTACGCGAGATGGAATGAGCGTGGGAAGCTGATGTTAAGTCTGAATGGCAAGGACCACCGATGATTACGATCCACTGGCGGCGACAAATTTTTGCTAGACCGAGAGACACAGCACACGTGGAAAGCTCGACTGACCCGTTGTCACTCCGCGAAAGATCTAAAGGAAAGTAGCTATCGAAACATGTTTTGGGAGGATAAATTCCACATGATGTTAAGGCGGCGGGATCAGCAGCATGTAGGAAATGTGAGTGAAATGATGGAAAATCTAAAGCTATTTATCGATTGCATAGAAGTACTTAACTTGTCCGTTGACGACATCTGCAACTACAATGCAGATATAATATTGGCACTGTGACACTTCCGAAGACTGAACGTGCACCGTTTAGATACGCAAAACACTTCTTGGGATATAATGTCACGTGTATTGAAAGAGAATTGTCATCTTACAGAGCTAAGATTCTCTGGCGGGAGCTTTAGTGACAGTGTGTTTGGTCACCTTTGTACCTTGATTACCACTACAGTGAAGAATGGGCTGGATACATGCAGAATCACGAAGCTTGATTTAGCTTACGTGCAAATTCAACCTGAAGGATATCGCATGTTGGTGGCAATGGTGCGTGAGATGCCACAGTTATTGCAGCTATGCGTTACCGATTGCATCGGTGTGTTTGGCAAGAAACTGCTCGTCGATGCAGCACTTCGTGTCCCGACGCTGGAGCGACTCTTATTAGAAGCAATCTTGATGATAACGCATTCGATAGGCTCGCGGAAATAAGACAACCACTGGCTTTACGAGACCTCCGTCTTGAAAACACCAACGTGTGGCGTAAAACACTTGGAGCAATCTGTCGTGCGAGCACATATGGCGTACTAAACTTGTAACGTCTTGACCTAGATTCCAATACGCGAATCCATGACCCAGCAATACACGCATTGACCCCAATGCTAGATTCTCAGGTTGATGGATTGACGACGTGGTTGATTCGTTTGAATCTTGAGTCGTGCAATTTTGGTCTTGAAGGTGCCACCTGTTTGCTGCTCGCGCTGGGTCGCAACAAGACTGTCAAGCACTTGAATTTTTCTTACAATCATTTTGGCGTTGGTTTTGGGGATGTGCTGGTTCGTTTTCTGTTAGTTAATTCTTCCATCTAGGACCTAAATATCGGTGGTGTCAAGCTGGAGCTATCTGGTGTATCTGTTGGACTGTTGACAGCTCTCGAGAGTCATTTTACGCTCACATCTCTATCAATAGAGGAAAATGAATTGCAGGATCGTGGCGCGACTGCAATTTTCGAAGCACTTGTGAAACGAGCTCAATTGAAACCATTCAAGCTTGTGGACTCACGTTTCAATCAAATTACCTTGGACGGGTTTGCGCGTATTGCAGATATTTTCGATAGGTCAATCGATGCTAATGTGACACATGCTCATGTGGATAGTAACAATGAACGCAATGAAGTGAATGGGTCGAGTAGGAAGCGCCAACGATTTGAGAACTATGACAATAGTCATCGCCCCTCGAGCGCTAACATTGTACTGGTTGAAGAGTTGCGTCTGGTTAAGAACATCTTTCCTGCTAATGGCAGGTTTCTGCTTACATACGCAGTGCTAATTAATTCTATCCGACGCCACGTAGGCCATGTTGAGAGCATGGATGTCGATTCCATGATGCGTGCGGAAGACAAGCAGGATCTAGGTCGCGCTTCGAGAGCACAGCTTAGCCGACTGATCTCATGAGTCCGTTAGCAAGATAACAACTCAGTTTTGAACATTTTCATGGAGCTTGTTGGTTTCAAACGTTGTTGAGGAATCTGAAATGGACAGACTGACCCCCTAGTCTGTATTAATCAATATCTGCGTCGTTGTTATTTTAGATATGATTGGTCTCGTGTGAACTCTTAAACTATGCATATCTAACGATAGCAGAACCCGAAGGAGTAGGGGATACTATCATGGGGTACCTTTTTGAGGCGTGGCTCTCAATAAGTGAGTGAAACACGAGCATCAGGATTTATTGTAGTATTAAATCTCCTTTTCTGGCAAAGTCTTCAATCCACATCCTAAGGCGTAGATGTCCATATCAAGGGGCTGCAGATCAACATACACAAATAGACTCAGCGCTATCTATTTACCCAGCATCTCCTGATCACACCTGTGAGTACACCTTCGTAGTACACAAGGAGCATACATCCGACAAGACGATTAAACAGTATTACCTCGAGTAAGCGTATCAGAACGATAGAAAACTGGACCGCTGGAACTAAGGCAGCCCAAACTCCGTCCCAAACGCTGAATTTTCCAGACTGATATAGTCGCAACCATCAGGATTAGATATCGTACGGAGGAGTGCACTGCAAACCATAACCATATCATCCTCCACCACGTAGCTTTGTACTGCACCCACAAATATCATGAACTGTTGGTTCTTTTGTAGAGTCGCTAGGGCCCAATCGTATTGTACGGTTTGGGATGTGTGCGATAATTCTTACGTCGTCGCGAATGCAATGATTAAAGTCAATAAACATTAGTCACTTGCGTTACCCCCATACAAATTGAGCTCAGTTTCCAATGAAAGATTTCTTAACAAAGACACTTGTTATCACACATTAAAAGACAAGAATTTCATCGAAGTCGCAACTCGGATCGTTAAACAATCAATTTTTGCGTCAAATACATTGGGACGATTTGGCTTCCTGAATTTGCTGCACTCGCTGGAGTGCAAATCTTGACGAGTTACGTGGAGCTGGCTGCTCGCGGCTTGAAATCTCGAGCACATGCCGACGTTTACTTAAGCTGCAAAGGAATGATAATGTATACCATAACGTATCTTGGAATTATAAGCAAATATTTCTGCCATACGTGTAAGAATTTAGACGAAGTTGAATATTTGCATATATGACCCTCACGCCTAGGCCCCCTATTCAGATCCGTGATTAATGAATAAATGCTTGATTCAGATTCATGATTCATGAACCATCCTAACCCTACACCGCTAATTACAGTGAGCCAATATGCATAACTGCTAGCAGGCACATATATGCCATTCCATTTGTTGTGTGTAATGAATACAGGTCATCTGGGCCTATTCTCAGCTCCGCTCAGAATAGGTTGGTTGCCACTATAACTTTAATAACTGTTTTCATAAATAATGACACTCTTGTCACTTCGTTATTCCTTAATCTTATTGGTCATTGCTTCTTAAATCTCTTTTAATTCCGTCGGTTAATTCTGTAGTCGTAGTCGTCGAAATTAGCTCTTAGAAAAGTGTAAATAGCAGGATAGACGTGTTAAGAATAAACATTAAGTCCCTTGAAACCTAGAAACATTACATTGTGTGTCCCCTCTTAGTGTGCCTCAAAGACTTCTATATAAAAAAGGGTTTCCTTCAGATAGAGTGAGGCTGTTGAATTGGCTGAATTTATTATAGAGTTTATGGTTTCTGAATACACAATCTGTTTTTCTGTCATGAGTCTTTGTTATGCTAAAAGCCTGTAAATGCGTGATTTACTATATATATGGTGATATATGATTCATGAATCTGAATCATGAATCAGGCTTGATTAATGATTAAGTGATTCAAAAAGGAGGCCTACTCACGCCTAAAGGATGGCATGATGCTCCCCTATATAAATAACTGGTATTGACTACTGATATTTTGCGGTGAAAACTGAGAGTACGTTTTCTCAGCTTAAGGTTTTGGATGTCAACCGACTTATTAATATTTATTTTTGTGGCGACAAATCAGATTTGTCAGAGGCGGACAAAAACTATTTGTTTTCCCCGTTTATCCGGGTTTTGGAAGTCATCCACTAAAAAATCAACTCAGATACCAAATGTACTCCAACACCATAGGACCTACTACTTGATCAAATATTTGCCCAATACCTTCAAGAGGGTAACCAGGTGGTCTGGTCTGTAAAGGTGAAGACGGAATAAAAGAGTGTATGACAGAAGTGCAAGGTGGTAACATATATCCTACACAACGCCATCATATTAATCGAGCAATATGATCTATCAAAACAGCTCCCGAGGGAAAGTACTGCGTGCCAGCAGATGGCGGCACCCAAGCTCTGTGATATTAAAGTTAACTCATCAAAAACGGAAGAGAGAATTATATCAACTCTGTTTTATTGTCTAGAGGGTATTGCCCGATGACAACACTCTGAACAAGGATCGAAGAAAATCTGGGCACATGAGAAATAGCAGTGGTATCAATTTCAGATTGACGATTCCTTTCTGATTGGCCTCTGATGAGCCCCTTTTTAGTGCCGATGTAATTTCGGTTCTGATCCATACATTTCACCTATAATGAAGAGATTATTGGTACCATTGTATTCGGGTCTAGCGTCATACGCGTAATGCCGACGAATGAATCAGTCTATTCCTTCTCAGATGACGCGAACTTGTTGCAGATAGCTGTTTCCAATCGATTGGGTGTGCTTGGTGTAATCTAGTTGGAGGCGTTGACAGTTTGCGGCCAAGTAATGATCGCGTAACATAGTCATGGTTTCTTTAATACCGTTCACCCAGGTTATAGGCGCCAGGGAGGATTCCGACCTTCTTGATAAGAATGAATAGGCCCCTAATAAGGTCGGTTTCCAGACGTGATCATTGCAGTAGCTTGGCCCTTTAGTCCGCAATAATCTGAGGCAAATGATCTTCTTGACTGTTTGGTGGAGTCAAGTTCAAATTCGAACACCGAAGTGTCCTGAGCCCGACCACCATCGTGCCCAGCCGACCAACTTACGGGGGGGTACCCCGCGAACCTGCCTGGTCCGATTTGCGTTCACGTTTCTCACCTTATGTACCCATTAGTTTCGGTGGTTACACACTCGGTGGACCGTCGCGCGATATGAGTTTATTAGGGATCGATATGTTGCGATCCACTTCTGGGGTAGAGTGTACCTAGGGCTGAAATCTTCACCCTAAATACATGAATATATCAAATATATTTAGTTTCAGTATACTTCCAGGGCATATCGCGTATAGCCGATCGCAGAGCCCAACCAAAACGAGAGATCAATAAACCAATCGAGAACAACCAAACAAACGTATCCAAAAGCTTGAATTTTTCGCAAACGAGATCTCCACGTAAACCCTTCTAATTGATGAAGATAACACGTTCCAAACTTGTGCGATCTGAAGTGAGTGATGTGCCAAGTACGCGTTCCCGTCGAGGGACTTCCGGCGAGCCAAGTGCGTCTGTAACGCGTCCCGGCCGGGAAAGTTGAGCTAAAGGGGACCCTGTTAACCCTCCGCTCCCAAAGACTCCGCGACAGGCGGGGGAGACTTATGCGTAAGTAGTAGGAAAGCACACACTGTATTTATATCTGTGGTGGAGTCAAGTTCAAAATCGAACACTGTAGTGTCGAGAATCTGACCACTATCGTGCCCGGCCTTCCAACTGACGGGGGGGGGTACCCCGCGAACCTTCGCCTACGATCCGATCTGATCGTCCGCTGCTAGCAGACGACCGATCATCAGCATAGGACGCCTGGTTCGATTTTTGCGTCTCCATCTCACCTTGTGTACCCGATGGAATGGGCTGGTTACACACTCGGTGGATCGGTGCTGGGAATTGATGTGAGGTCTAAAACGTGAGACCGTGCTGGGTAGTGTACCCTGGGCGGAACTCTTCACCCTGGGTACGGGAAGACCAGTTATACTCAAAGTAACTATACTTCAAAGGGCAGATCGCTTAACTGTTCGTAGAACCCAACCAATACGAGAATAAAAGTCCAATACTCCAATATAGAGATCCGATGAGAACGTGATAAACTCCACGAACGATATCTCCACGAAATAATCCAATAACTTGATTGCACGTTCCAAACTTGCGTGACTTGAACTTGTGAAGCCGACCAATACGTACTCCCGTCGAGGGACTTCCGGCGGTCCAAGTGCGCCTGTAACGCGTCCCGGACGGGTATAACGAGCTAGAGGGGATTACTCGACCCTCTTCTCCCGAACACTCCGCGGCGTGCGGAGGCGACTAGCGTACTTAAGAAACGACTTCTTGTTGAGTTAAGACCAAATAACAACTCGGTAAAACCTAAATTTGGTAAAACTTAAACTAACCAATCCTATCCCCTATGGTCCCCAATATGTACAAACATGAAAATATGTAAGTACACGCAATATCATGTGACTTATCAAAATCCGTGTTTTTGACACCTCTTGCACACGATTGGCCCAAAAGCCTCCTTGATTTTCACCAATCCGATCACCGATAAGTCGATCCGTCTGCTGCTGACACAAAGCGACCAAAATGCTTGAGTCCCCTTCACCAGAGCCGCCCCTGAGGCTGGTCGTAGCCGCGCAACGTTAACGACCCGATCTCACCACATCCTAGATCTTTGCAGAAGCGGACTTCACCGTTGGGAGATCTTCGAGTCCACCTTCGCCAGGTACTTGCCTTGTACACCTGATCATCTTGTAACCACTCTTGACGTTTGTTGCTGCAGGTGCCCTGCGTTCCTCATCGCCCCATATCGATTCGCCTACCAGATCGGCCCGATCTGACAGCCCTCACAACACTCCAGAGTCCGACGCAAAGGATGGACATCAGCTCGAGGTCGGTCAGCTCCAGAAAACAGTCAGGGAGATCCAGTCGCAGTTGGTCGTTAAGAATACGTCATTCTTGCCACTGCGGAAGGAAGTGGATACCTTGATCCCCATGTCCGCGAAGTTGAAGGAGGTGATCGCCGAAAACGCACTCTCCGGGCCCAGATCGCCCAACAAACAACGCAAGGTAAGCTGATCGGTCTGCTTTCCGTCTTGGGTCTGGTATAACCTTCCTTTGCGTGCAGATCGGTTGTCCACCGAGATTGCCAAAACGTTAGACGCTTTATTAGCGGCTGATCGCAGTCGCGTGACCACTACGATCAGCTCCGACCGATCTTGGACGGGATGATCGGCGCACGACATGATCTGTCCCGCTTGGAGGCCTACAGGTCACACCTCCTGAATCAGATCGCGGTGGTCAACCGGCAGAGGTTGGAGGATCAGTCCTATCGGACTTTACTCCGCATCCAATATGGTGACCTGGAGAGGCAGATCGGCTAGTTGCAGGTCGTGGTCAGGGAGCAGATCGGGAAGGTCGAGTCCTTCCAGAGCCTATCGGACGCCTGGACCCAGGAGTCAGACCGTCGCTGGGCGGCCGTAAGTCGGTGCCACCAACAGTTGACCGACGTGTTGCACCGGTGTCCGGCTGCAGGCTCTAGCGTTGGCCGATCTTCATCGGCCGCTCTGATCGATCTGCACCAAGATCGGACCCGACGCCGCTCATTTGCTGAAAGTAAGCACTCCAAAATTCTGAAAACTTCCAAGAAACGTAAGGACGCGTCGAAGGGCTCAAGGGAGAGGGGCATAGCGCGCGACTCCGAACTCGAGGAGAAGCGAGCGGTGCCTAAGAACAAAGCCAAGACGCTGGCGCATCTCCCAAGCCCAATATCGGACGCAGGTGACACGTCTATCATCGCCAAATCGCATGCGCCCTTACGCCCCCGCGCTGCTCACACCTAGCGTATAGATATCTCCTCCGGAGAGGACTCGGGGGACGGATCGGGAGATTCTGAATTCTTGATCACTGCTTTATCCAAGTCCCGATCCAATCAACGCCGAGTACCCGTTCCTGCGAAGGCTGCATCGGGGGCTGATAAGGTGATCAGCTCCCAGGGTGATGGTGCTGCACGGACGCGCGAGTCAAACGGATTGGTGCCTTCGTTCCAGCCCGGCACATCTGGGCTGCGCAATCACGCCCGATTGAAAAGGTTGTCGATCGGAGGTCGACCTATTCCATCGTTGACTCCCGATTGAAAGGGTTGTCGATCGGAGGTCGACCTCTTCCATCGTTGACTACAGATGCCACTTCGCCATGGTCATCGTGGCAGATCGGTAGCTTATACCAATCAGCCCTGACCAAGCAGATAATAGCCCGGTCTCTATCGCGTACATACTCCTGGCTTTTTCCTCCATCTTCAAAGGCTCCTGCCGCTTCTGCATGGCGGGCGGACCTGGTCACAGCACCACAAATCACTCGTCTGTTTGCAGATGAGCCATGGAAAGTGTTCGTCCGCCCCAAGCTGGGGTCCATGTTTGTTTCGACTGCGTGGATCGACTCGTTCTTAGGTCGAGTGAAGGCCTTCAATGCAGCCTACAGCCAAGCGATCTGGGAGTCTACACACTATCTAGTGCTTCCTCCTGATCTATCGCAACATATATCATTCCAGAAAAACCGGAAGAAGCGCCGGAGTCGGGAGGGCGAGGCCTGGCAGACCCTATGCCAGTTCGTTCTGAGAGGGATGCTGGCCCGCGTGTGCGGCATCGACATCTTTTTATATACTATGGTTCTCCATATGGCCAAGCGTCGCGCTGAGAAAGCCGGGGTATCATCTGAAGACGGCGTCTGGTATCCCGGTCTTCATTGTGACGAGCCGATCACAGACCTGAAGGACGCTTTGATCCAGATCGATCGGAAGGAGCCCTGGCGCAATCAACACCAGAAACAGATCGGAGACCATCCGACGCTGACTATCGGCCGTCTGTGGGGTGATTGCGATTCTAGATGCGGCAGTTAGCTGACCAGATAATCCATAATACATGTCATAATTTTCCCAAAATTCATGATCACCTGATCCCTTAACCAAATTTCATCACATTCTCCAAACTTGCACCAACACGTTATCTACACAGTTTCCATCCACGTCGCGAAAATCATCACCACGTTCGTCATTCCACTACTCCAGTTCATCACAGTTCATAACAATAATTCAGACCTTACACATGTTCACACCGATCGGTATACTGATCGGTGCTACTGCGTGTCTTGATCTTCATCTTCATGAGCCTGCATCACTGCGAAGCGATTCCGACTGACTCGTTCTCGCTCGAAATCTCGTAGCAGTGCTCCACAATTTAGATCGAGTTCGCCGATCCAAGTTGATTCGTCATGATCCTTCCAGCGGACCAGATATTCTCGGTGGGTGCGACCGAAACGTGTCTTCTTGACCGATCTGACATCTAGCACCTTTTCCACCTCGAATTCGTCCTCTTCCAATTGCCTTTCCCAAATGTCCTCCGTCAGCAGAGCCTCATCGAAATCGAACCTCTCCGCTTCGTCCACCAGACAGGGCATTTTAGGCCGATCGGGAAATTCTCTGACCAGCTTCAGTTTGGACACGTGCACGATCGGAAAAACTTTGTAATCCGTTCCGATCGTGATCAGACGGGCAGCACGCTCACTGATCATCTTTGATACACGGAAAGGAACGTGCCACATATGAGCCAACTTCTTTGCATAGCCTTCCTTGAACCGATCGAGGTATAACCATACCCTCGCCCCTGGTTCAATACCATGAGGGCGGACCTGATCGTTATTCCGATCTGCTCGATCTTGCGTGGCCTAACGCAACTTTTCATTGACGACTTCTTTCGCATGATGATAATGCTTTTGGACCTGCATGCGCCAATGACGGGCATCGCGATCGCGGGTCCGAGTGCAGCCGATCGGTATCGCCGCTTCAAGTGTCGATCGAGGGTCCCATCCATACGCCAGATAGAAAGGCGTTTCTCCTCGGACCCGATCGGTTGAAGAGTTGAGTGCGAATACCAGTCTCTCTGCATATTCGTCCCAGTCACGTTAGTCCGGTTCGGCCACATACATCTTAATCGCCCTTGTTATTGTCTGCACCATGCGTTCAGTCGATCCGTTCGCTTGCGGACGATATGCCATCGTCGCGCTCTGCTTCTGGCCTAGCATGTTATTGAACAGCGGAACACCTCAGCCATAAAACCGGGTTCTCGATCGTGTCTAATAACTTCTCTGGCGCCGAACCTTCTGAACACGCATTCCTCGTAA
>CM047580.1:35281421-35317847 GCA_026184515.1 Peronosclerospora sorghi | reverse complement strand
TTGGATAGGCGCGAGGCGCTTCCAATAGATGGGGCAATTGACCCCCCCATCTGGGTCTCGGGATGAGTCCCGAGGCCAGCGGTCAGCAGTCCTATAGGATGCTGAATAGTGTGACAGGTGTTGTCACAGAAGGCGTAAGCCTTGAACGGTTGCCTGAGATAGGCGAACTGTTGTCGTTGGAGGAGATGTCCTTCAACGAGTTTGAGACTGCTTTGAGATCAGGTGAATCGACGAGATCGTCGTGTTGCGTCCGGAAGAGGAGTTAAACTCCTCATCCACGATGGACGAGTCAGTTTTGGTGCAAACCAAACAGGCATTGAACGCCCGAACTGGTCTCAAGATCCTTGCGGATCCTGAGGACCCTTACCATTCCTTGCTAAAGGAATTTGGAGACGTCATTAGTGACAACCCGCCGATGGGGCTACCACCGGATCGGGGAGTCCGACATGAGATTGACTTGATTCCTGGAACCAAATACTGCGTCACTAGCCAGTGGCCACTCCCCAAGGAGAAATGCGACGTCATCGACGCATTCTTCAAGGGGAAAGAAGAGTCAGGGATGGTACGGGAGAGCAAGTCTCCCCATTCATCTCCCACTTTTGTGTTCGTAAATCGAACGGAAAGTGGCGCATTGTGCATGCGTACAATAAGCTGAATGCAGCTACTGTACCAATGCAAACACCGATTCCTCGCAAGGATGTCCTCCAGAATAATATGACAGGCTGTACTGTTTACAACGCCTTAGATCTGGTAGACGGTTACTATCAGGTGCTCATGCGAGCATCCGATATTCCGCTTACAGCGGCCAGCACGCCTAGTGGCATGCTGTGGGAGTGGCTTGTTATGCCAAAGGGGATTTCTAATGCACCAGCGACTTTCAATCGCTTGGTGACACAGCTCTTCCGCCCTCGTAGAAAGTACGCTAACACGTACTTCGACGATCTATTCGTTCATAGTCGCGCGGAAGTCGACTCGTCTGATGTTCAGACGCACCTAATACATCTTCGAGTGGTGCTTAAATGTATGCGGGAGCATAAGCTATATGCAAACGCATCCAAATTTATTTTTGGTGTTGAGTAAATCCCTTTCCTCGGATACTCATCGGTAAGGATGGAGTGCGGGCGGATCCCGCGAAGGTGAAATCCATTGTGGAGTGGCCTTCGCCTGTAAATCTTAAGGATTTACGGAAGTGGCTTGGATTAGCCAATTATCTCCACAAATACAGCGAGACCTACGCTGAGATGGCGAAGCCATTAACTGACCTTCTTAAGAAGGACGTGGATTGGTGAAGGGAAACCAAACACCGAAGTGCTTTCGAAGTGGTAAAGGGGAGCTTTCTAAAAGATCCCGTTCTTGCTCTCCCAGATTCTGGGAAACCATTTAGTGTCGTCTGCGACGCCTCCGATTTCGCAATCGGATGTGCTTTGTTACAAGCAGACGATGCGGGACGGGGACGCGTGATAGCGTTTGAGTCGAGGCAGCTTAAAGCTGCGGAACGAAATTATCCCGTTCATGATAAGGATCTACATGCTATGAAGTATGCCCTTGTCAAATTTAGGGTTCATCTACTCGGCTCGGCACGCGTCCTTACGGACAGCGACGAAGTCGCCTCATCTCTCCCAACGGATGGCCCGTTGGCTCTCCTTCTTTGCGGAGTATAACTTTGACGTTAAGTATAAACCTGGCAAGCAGAATGTGCTTGCAGACGCGTTGTCGCGTCGTCCCGATTACGAGCTCGCTCACGCGACATTCATCACCTCGTCTGTGGTGGATCTCATAGGCCAGACGTATGGGAAAGACCCACAATGTACGGCGATTATCAGCGCATTGGTGACAAGGGACTTGGCTCGTCTGAGCCTACCCTTTCAAGTCTAGCTAGAGCTCGGTTACACCGTTACAGTTACTGTGACGGTTTGCTATATTATAGCACGAGCGCGGAAGACACTCCGCCGGTGGTTGTTCTCCATGATGAGGAACTGAAATATAGAGTCCTCTTTGAGGCACATGACGCCCCTACCGGGGGTCATTTAGGCCGGGATAAGACTTACAGCGCTTTAAGAGCTTTTTATTGGTGGCCCAAGATGTATAAGTGGGTCGGTGCGTATATTCGCACCTGTGAGACGTGTCAGATGGTCAAACCCTCTGCAGATTCAGCGGCGCCTTTTGAGAGCTTACCCGTTCCGACGGAGTGTTGGAAATCCATTAGTATGGATTTTATCTTCGGTTTCCGAAAGATAGGGCCGGTAACACCGGCATTTTGGTCTTTGTATACCGTTTGAGCAAGATGGCTCACCTGGTGGCGGTGCCAGAGTCCATTGATGGACAAGGAACAGCGAAAGTGTTCCTAGACCGTGTCTTTCGACAACATGGTCTACCCGATTCCGTTGTGTCGGATCGGGATCCCCGTTTTACGGGATAATTCTGGGGAGCGTTGTTTAAGGTGCTAGGCACCAAGCTCCTCATGTCCACTGCGGATTATCCGCAGACGGACGGTCAGACGGAACGCGTTAATCGCGTTGTGGAGGATATTCTCCGGAGTGTATGTCCGGATTCGGATTCTCCAAAGGGTTGGAGTGAGATGCTTTCTATGGTTGAATTTGCTATCAACAATTCGGTCCATGCATCTACGGGGTTTACCCCGTTTTATGAACGGATTGGTGAATCCGAGGGTTCCGTTGACGCCACTGTGTGTGGCCCAGGGCTTGAGGGGGTAGGATTCCTCGATGTCAGCCCTGTATCTGTGCGAAATCACATCTATAAGTTTTTATCGACGCGCCTTAGTGTCTTACGACACGTCTGCGATGCCATGGCGGAAAGCCAAGACAAGCAGAAGGAGCAAGCTGACCGCAAGGGGCGGCGTAATAAAAAGGTATACAAAGTAGGAGAAAGTGTTTCATTAAACGCTAAAAATCTTCCTACACATGCAGTTTCCAACGTGTTGAGGAATAAACTGCGCCCCAGGTTTGTGGGGCCTTTCAAGGTGCTAGCCCGAAAGGGATTGGCGTATACATTGGATATTCCGAAGGCGATGCGTACGCATCCAACCTTCTATGTGGGTATGCTTAAGCCATACCAGGACCCGGAAACGGGTCCCCTCGTGGAGGAGGTTGAACAGGCGGATAGCCGTAAGGTGCCGCAGGGCGGAGTAACATCTCTGACAGGGTCGAAATGCGAACACGAAGCTCCTCAACGGAAGCCTCATATCTCCCCTCAAAACGGCGAAAGCCGTCAAAGGCAGACTCGAGAGAGTCAATCCACCTCTCGAAGCGGTCAATTGCGTCCATGGCATCGTGGATTCCCTCCTGGACTTCTTCGATACGCCGGCTGTGTCGATCACAGCTCTCGTGAATCTCACGTCGGAATCTCGCGACCACCTCCTCCAGTCCTCAATTCGGAGGGGGTTCCACATTACCATGTGGAACGTCTGATGGCGCGACGCCATCATCGGGGTAAAAAAAAGTATCTAGTGAAGTGGAAGGGATAGCCACATTCACAGAGTTCGTGGGAGTCAGAGACTCCCCTGCGGCAGGATTGCCGAGATGTCGTTGACGCTTTCGAGTGGGAGAATCCCGCTGCGAGTCGGCTACCAAAGGGGCGGGGGCAGCCCCTTCACTCCCAGTAGTTGGGAGTTCGCCGGAGGCAGATGCGGAACGTGCACTGCGCTCCGGCACCACAGTGAGGGAATGGGCGCTAGCATAGCGCGTGCGATAAGGGTCAGATAATTGCCCCATCGCTTTGGCTCTGGCAAACGCCAGGCGCAATGCCCTCTCCAGCCGAACGTCACGTTCGGCATAGCTGTTGTACGGCTTTAAGAAGTCCGGGAGATGTTTCTCCCCTTCCGCCCAAGCGCGAAACTTTTGTTCTGCCTCTTCGGCATCCTCTCCTTGTAGGAGAACGCAGGGAACCTCGCGGAGGTTCTCAACAAAGGCACCCTGTGCCTGTTTCCCGAGGCGCTCTCGGTATGAGGTGGCAGTGAACTGCTTCTGCGTGCGCAGTTTTTCCCGGAATCGTTTCCGGCATGCGAGTTGACGCGGCTGTACAGCCGCAGGGCCAGGGGTATGGAAGGCTAAACCCTTCTTCACCTCGTTCTTAGCCCACTTTTGGGAATCGCGAGGACCCCCAAAACGATATTCCGCCCGTGAAGTGCGTTTGGGGGCGTGTGATGCAGCCCATAGTAACGGTTTGGAACGATCAAGGTTCTGAGCTTCGTCCAAATTATTGGACGTGATGGTCGCCTTCGGCGACCCGGTTTTGTCATCCGAAGTTGGCAAGGGTGGCACACTAGTTAGCGCATTTTCCCCACGTGTGGGGAAAGGATTAGGCTGCCGACATCGCCGTTCGGCGTTGTCGGAGCGGTCATCCTTAGGAGCTATCCCCAAGGCCCCCCTCCTCCGAGATACCTGAGTCGGAGTAGCTGGCATCCCCTTTTCGGGGAGAATGATCGGCACCACTAAAGTGTTCATTTGAGGCCAGAGTTCTGTCAGTTGGGGTCTCCAAATATAATTGATTATTGCGTGGCAATAGTTTGATGGGGGAGGATGTAACGGGGTTACATTTGGTTACGTTGGTGTACGTAAATACACAACGGTTAAGGCCAAGTATTGACCAGTCCGAAAGGCTCAGACTTATTGGTTGTTTTAGCCAATCAGGGCGGGAGCCCTTGGTGAAGGCGCGGCAGCTTGACACGTGTTGGTACACAGGTGGTGTACATTACATTGCGGCTAGGTACGGATTAAGTAAATTCTACCTAGTATTACATATTTTACATTAGTTAGACTAATTACATATTAAATATAGATCAGTTTCCATTTTACACTATCCAGCTAGACGTTCGAACGGGAAAAGTCGAGCGTGCTGTGAGTGTTGTAGCAGGGAATTTCCTTCCCTAGCTAGTCCCTACTTAAAGAAGCGTAAAGCTAAAGCGTTAGCGTGCGCTAACAGGAAACTGGGAAATCTTGACCCCGAGCGAGAGAGTAATCTCACGCTAAGACCTTTTATTAGGGCGTATCGGCTAAGTAGCGGCGTATCGCCGCTTAAGGAAAGTCTTCCTCTGTGAGCTAGCCGCACCGTGCGTTTGCGCTCCGGCTACAAAATTTACCGCGTTCTACAATTGTCCTCCCCATCCAAGCTTCTTCTATCACGCCAGCGGTGATCCGTTTCAGAGGGACTCTTCAATACATTCCTCCTTAGATTTAGAGGATAGGGTTATTAGGGGACGTTCTTGCTACGGAGAAGTGCATTTCCCCTTTTTATTTTGGTCAAATCTTCTTCACATTGGTTAAAATGCTTTTCACTTTGGCACAAAAGTTATGAAATTTATATTTTACTTCGCTACCCATTTCACATTGGTCACAAACTTTTCATTTTGGACGGGAAAAGGTGTAGAATATGAAATAGGTTGATTATCCGGTGCTTCCACCGATTAGCGCTTGGGTATCTTTTAGCCCTTGCAAATATGACACCTTTCAGTCCACCGTTATGTGAACAGATCACTTTCTAATACTTTTTGTGCTCAATCTACCCAGGTTTGCACGCGAGTAATCCAATTGCTGTTGTCAGTATCCGCTAGTGCAATTTACTAGCCAAATTCTGTGCTTTGGCTCTGTCCTCACTTGATTGGGTCTTTCTAGTGCTATTAGGTATGCCAGTCATTGACGGGGTTTGGGATCCTCCTAATACTGGTCAATAAGATATTCTGAATGAATATATTTTTAATGAGAGGAAAAATGAAGAAATCACTTGTCCAACTACCCCAGGTATTCCCGCACACAAATATTCGATAATGTATCGAGTCTTACGGGATTGAGTAGATCCTGTAAGACCCGATTGTTGATCCAATTTATTGGTGATCAGGTATCATCTGTAGCCAAGCGTAATCAACTGCCACGTACACATAATAAATACTTCCAGATCACTTCTTTACACGTCTTTGCATTATATTTTCCTCTAGAACCTTGGACTGGTTGCGTCAACGTTCGAGATCCTGCATCTGCAAAAGTCAGCATGTATCATGCTTCTTATCTTCTAGAGCTGAGCCAGGGCAAGGTTTCTTTTCAGATTCTTGAAAAGGGAGTTGGACACTCAAAACCTTTTAATCAAGATTTTCGCTCTAAGGTAGCGTTTTTGCATTGCGTATTGAAGTGTTAATTTCACCACGGGTTTATGT
The DNA here is from genome assembly GCA_026184515.1 of Peronosclerospora sorghi. NCBI lineage: Eukaryota > Oomycota > Peronosporomycetes > Peronosporales > Peronosporaceae > Peronosclerospora > Peronosclerospora sorghi. Next base: position 35,311,681 of record CM047580.1, on the reverse strand, counting down.
ACGTCTTGTGCTTTGATTAGTGGTGTACACCTGGTACAACGGACGGAAGATTCTATGTGACACCCCGAAAGTGGTCGGTAATCTCCTGCACCCGCTCGTACATAATCCAGCAAATTCGGGAGATATCGGATTCGCTTGTCTGCACAAGAAGTTCGAAAATTTATCAAAGCAGCTCGAAACATAGGATAGGAATTATTTACGATAAAGTTTAGAACGGGTAGAGATTTTGCATACACGAGTCGCAAGGTCTCTATAACATTGTGACCACTTTGAGATCATCCTTCTCGCTCACGTATTAGCTCGGCTACTTGATTTTCAATTTCCATTAATGCCATTTTTTCGCGGGAAACGCTTCCACAGCACGGTGCTCGGTCGCCTCTGTTCTGGACCTGGGCATCTTGCCAACAATCGAGGATGGATACATCATGTAGGGCAGCGATGCTGTCGGGCAGATTTGCTTGGTCGGCAGACGAAGGAGCGAAACTGGGCTACGTGTGTAATGGGGTGCCATTACGTAATTGATATTCAGGTTAGAATATCACAGTTAAATTTCAGACGCGTTGTCTGAAATTTAAATAAGAGATTATAAGTTATTATAATCTAAGAAGGAAAAGTCGATTCGGTATAAATACCGAATCATGCGGGTTAACTAATAGTACAGTTAGTTAAAGACTTGATATTATTATATTAATTAGTTAGTTACTATACTATTAGCCTCTAAACCACCCATTAAATAAACACTCTTAATTTTGCGTTCTAGAAACTAAGTAAATATTTATATTTACTTTTACTATAGGATTAGTTGTTATCAACTAATCCTGCCCTATTGTATTGCGCGCTTCCTCGCAACATACAGTGTAAGCCAGTAACAGGATCAGTCCTGTTACACCTGGTAGCACTTTGTGGTCCGTCTTAACGACCACAGTTCCGTTCTGCTAGTTAACTATCGCAGCGAAGATTAAGAGCCGCTCGGCATCATGTCGCGAGACATGACGCCTGCCGAGCGAGAGAGAACGCTGGAAGAGGTGAATAAACACTTCCCTCACTTCTCTTCACGTAGTAAAGACGCGACGGTGGAAATGGTTCCGTCTATGGGGACCTACATCATTACCTTCCTCCAGAGTAAGTCCCCGGAGGAAGTGATACAGGTGGTGAATCGCTTGAGGCTAAACCACCTAGAGAAGCCAGAACGGCCCGCGCCAGAGGCAGCGCAACCCTCAAATGCACCTACAACGCATAGCGTTGAAGTGGTAAAGGCGCGAGTACCGCCCTTTACCGGAGAAGGGGGCGATCCCGTTCGTAGATGGTTCGCAGAGGTGGAATATGCCATCTCTGCGCAAAATATTGTTGACGAACGTCAACAGGCGTACTTCGCCACAACATGTCTAGGCGGCAGAGCCAGGGCATGGGCGATGAGTCGCAGAGCCACTGATGACTCTGCGTTCCTTACTTATAAGGAATTTAAAGCTGAGCTAAAGCTCAACTTTGAAGCTCCAGAAATGGAGCTAAGTAGTCGGCAGGAGTTCATGGAACTCCGGCAAGGTAAGCTTGACCTTCATGATTACGCTCAGAAGACGCAATATTTGCTGTCAAATATTGTGTATGAGCCGGTGCCCCCTGCTATGCAGGTCACTGGCTTCATGAAGGGACTGAATGATGGTCCCGTCAAACAGAGTCTCTACCTGGCACCCGCCAGAGACTCTAAGGGATGCCATTGGTATGAGCATCCGTGAGGAGTTCATCATGCGATCAGCGTCATCGTATGCTGGGTACAGCCGAAGGGCTCAACAGCCCTTCGCTTTTGACATGCCGCAACGGCATGTCAACAATCAGCATTCAGGCAGACGAAGCTCACACTTCGTCTCAAGAAACAGCCACCCACGCGAGAGCATGGGCGGTGGAGGTCACGCGAGAGAATGGTCGGTGAGGTCCAGAGCCGATGGACCTATCGGTTGCGGTTGCTTCGAACACGAAGCAACCGAACTTTAAGAAGAATATTCGCTGCAATAGATGCGCGAAAATGGGGCATTTTTCCCATGAGTGTATGGCACCGCGCCCGGTGCCACGCAGTCAGCGGACGGAACCGTCCGCTGCACGGCTACACCAACAGGGACACCAACCTGTTGGTGCAAAAAACGTAGAACACCAGTAGGGGCGGGGCGCCCTACTGGGATTGTTATTCCACATGCAGACATAGGGCATGTGAGGGTAATAGCCCCAGACGGGACTATGTCCTGTAAAAAGTTGCAGGGTGATGTTAAGCCTCTTATCACCCAGGAGGTTAAGCCGCACGGGAGCGATGTCCCCATGCGAGCTTTGTTTGACACAGGAGCATCAAACAATTTCGTTAGAACTCAGAGTCTAACGCTTTTGAGCTTCGTGGAGGTAGAAACCCCACGAAGTATGTTGTCAGTCCGGTTAGCAACAGGTGCAACGGTGACCATTCCAAAGCGTGTGATTAAAACACGCTTCGAGTTGAATGATTTGTCATTCGAGGATGAATTCATCGTCCTCGATTTAGATGACAAGTTCGATGTGATACTTTGAATCCCATGGATGTCCAAGTTTAAACCTTCGATCGATTGGGTTAACCTATCGATCGACTGCGGCGGACGCACAGGATCCGATCACCCTGTGTTTAATCCGGCTGTATCAGAGGATAAAACCGCAGCGTCAGACAGTCTGACAGTCTGGTGGATAGCGATGGCACCACCAGTTCTGTTCTGACACGATCAGCGGAAGGTACCTCCGCTGGTGAGAGTCCAGAGGGACTACCACACGCAACAGAAGAGTCGTTGCGTGTTGGAGAGAAACAATTCACGGGTGATATAGACCACCGTGATAATGAAGTAATATCCACGGTGGGAAACACCCACCGTGAGAATGAAATAGTATCCACAGTGGGAAACACCCACTGTGCGACCGAAGGTTCCAACACGACGAATGAATTCCGTGTTGATGAGAGTGAACTCACGATCAAGTGCAATCGTGAGCACAACTCCGTGGTGGCCAGTGCCCACCACGTTGCGTTAGCCATGCACACGGGTGATAAAGACCACCGTGTTGCAGAAAAGGCGGCCGATCAGACGAGCACATCTGATCGCCAAAATCCCATGGTAGGCAGTGGCCACCATGATGATGAGTATTCGCACACGGTGAATCGTAATCACCGTGTAGCAGTCAATCATACGAGTGAGTCTGATTGCATGGGCAGTTCCGTCGAGACGATCAACGTCTTGACGCAAACGGATACCGGATTAGCTACCCAGTCTCTGTTGATCGAACACCCTCCGAAAGAAGGTTTGGAGGTGATGGATCTTCCAGCGTTAAGCTGGAAGAAGGTTATGAGAAAATTGCACGATGGTCAGATCGAACAGATCTGTATTATCGTTGTAACAGATGATTTAGTGGATATTCGTGAACGAATATCCACATTACAAGTGGAAAACATTGGGAAAGAGGTTCCCAATGATCAAACAAGAGTTCAGCGCTTTGAAGCGCAGAGCTGGGAGTCGCTTAAAGCGAACTCCCCATTTTATGAGGTACTTCAAGAATACGCTGATGTATTCCCAGAAGAAGTACCAAGCGAGCTCCCTAAGGATAAGCGAACTAGTCATGAGATTGACCTCGTGCCAGGCACGAAGAATTGTGCTACGCAGCAATGGCCGTTGCCGCGTGATCAGGTAAAAGCGATCGACGAGTTTTTCGAAGCTCGTCGTAAATCAGGCAAAGTGCGGGAGTCTATCTCACCGCACTCTAACCCCACCTTTTGTGTGAAAAAGTTCACAGGTGGGTGGAGAATCGTTCACGCTTACAACAAGCTGAACGCAGCGACGGTACCGGCACAGACGCCGATACGCGAAAAGATGTCATCATAGATGGCATGTGCGGGAGCACCATCTTTAGTGCTCTCGATCTAAAAGATGGATTTTATTAAATCCTAATGCGTTAGAAGGATATCCCTCTCACGGCGGTAAGCACCCCAAGCGGCATGCTTTGGGAGTGGCTTGTTATGCCGCAGGGGCTTCGAAATGCCCCTGCTACGTTTAACAGATGCGTAACGCATCTATTACGCCCGGTGCGAGAATTCGCACTGAGTTATTTCGATGACGTGTTCATCCATAGTAAGAGTGAACACGATAAAAGCGATGTAGATGTCCATAGGGAGTATCTACGTCGAGTGTTGGACCTTATGCGTAAACATAAGCTCTATGAAAATCTGAAGAAGTGCACCTTTGGTGCACCTGAGATACCTGTTCTTGGATGCTTTTTGGGCAAGAACGGGGTGCGTCCTGATCCAGAAAAGATCAGGGTGATCGTTGAATGGCCTACGCCAAACAACGTTAAGGAACTTCGAAAGTTCCTTGGGTTGGCAACATATTTGCACAAGTATTCGTGCAACTCTGCTGGGTTAATACGACCTCTTTCTCAATTACTTAAGAAAGATGTCGAATGGCATTGGTATACCCAATGCCAAGATGATTTTGATGCAGTCAAGCAAAGCTTGACTGAAGCGCCTGTCTTGGCTATAGCAGATAACGAGCGTCCGTTCCACGTCGTTTGCGACGCGAGCGATCTCGATATCGGCTGTGCCTTGATGCAGCGTGATCACGATGATCGTGATCGCGTAATCTGCTATCAATCGCGTCAGTTGCGCCCAGCCGAGAGCAACTATCCAGTGCATGACAAGGAACTCCTTGCCATGAAGTATGCACTGGCTAAGTTTCGGATCTATCTATTGGGAGATAGACCGTTTGTGGTTTACACGGACCATGCGTCGCTACGCACGGCCGTGAATTCACCACACATTTCTCAAAGAATGGCTCGATGGCTGTCATTCTTTGCTGAGTACAACTTTACGGTTGAATACAAACCCGGAAAGTTGAACGTGATAGCGTATGCGCTATCATGAAGGCCCGATTACGAGACGAAACCATCCGTAACCGAAGGGGCCAGTGCAAACGCGATCCGTTGCACTGCTTTGTCGTCGTCAATTATACGACAAGTACGCGAGGCGTACAAAACAGACGAGGAGACACGTCTGTTGATTGATTACTTAAGTAATCAATCAAGTGAGAAGCGCGACGAACTCCCAGAGTTCCTCCGCGCTTGCGTGCATCGATATCGACTGCACGATGGTCTGCTGCTTTACAGCACAGACCAAAAAGATGAAAGTCGCATCGTCGTTCCAAACGACGATGATCTCAAACATCAAATTATGTTTGAGTATCATGATGCACCGATTGCGGGGCATCAAGGTCGAGAGAAGACATACGCTTCTCTCGCACGTGACTTTTACTGGCGAAACCAGTACAAGTGGGTACGGAAATACGTACGCGCTTGCGAGATTTGCCAGCGCGTTAAGCCTGAGCAGTCTTCACAGGCTCCGCTGCAATCTCTGCCGGTTCCGACAGAGTGTTGGAAGTCCATTTCAATGGACTTCGTATTCGGTCTTCCACCCGACAATAGTCGGAAGACTGGAATAGTGGTCTTTGTAGACCGTTTCAGTAAGATGGTACATATTACTGCAGTATCAGCGAACGTAACCGCCGCTCAAACAGCGCGGATATTCGTTGATACAGAATTCCGTTTGCACGGAATGCCGGAAGACATTGTCTCGGATCGAGATCCGAGATTTACAGGGCGTTTCTGGCAAGAAACGTTCTCATTGTTGGGATCCCAGTTGAAGATGTCAACTGCGGACCATCCGGAAACGGATGGGCAGACGTAACGGGTTAACCGCGTTCTCGGATACATGTTGCGATCATACGCACATGCCTTTGAACAGTGGAGTGACTACCTGTCACTCACTGAATTTGCGATTAACAATTCGGTGCATGCTTCAACTAAGCATACACCGTTCTACGTGAATGCCTTAAGGCATCCACGAACCCCAGCTTTACTTGGCGGTACGCCAAATCTAAGTGGGGGAGGGACCCGCTCAAATTTTGAGCGAGTCAATGCGCAAGTTGCGACTGCAACTTGTGAACAAAACGATGGCCCTTCTACTGAAAGTACAGTAGAAAGGGAAGCAGCTTCAATTGAAACTGAAGCTGCATACGATGAATATATGTCTGCAGCCATTGCTGCAGACAACGAGGACAATGCACCTACTGCTGATAAAGCAGTAGATGAATTCTTATTACAACGCCAAGCTGTAATACGCTATATAAAAGATGCACTTGCCTCTGCTTTGATAAGCAGAAGCAAACTGCAGACAAACAAGGAAAGAAGAACAAAAACTCCTTTCTGAAAGGTGAATTGTTATTATTAAGTACTACCAATTTGCCTACATATGCAATAAGCAACTTCCCTACACGGAAGTTGCTTCCTAAGTACATTGGACCTTTCAAGGTCCAAGAGATTCGGGGGAATGCCTATACCTTAGTTATTCCCACAGCAATGCGGCTTCACCCAACATTCTATGTTGGGCGGCTCAAGCCATATCACTCGTCTTCGTCTTACGACGAGACGAAGAAACCACGGAAGATACTGTCGTGGAGCGGCTGATCGAAGTTTTTGAGACTTGATCAGGCGGTACCACGGCGCCCAGACTGCCGACTAACGAAGGGGGTCCTCCGGATGTCTTCGACTGCTTGTGTTCTTGCTCACCTTGTGTACCCGACGGCTAGGCGTGGGTCGCTCCTCAGGTGGCGGGGACAGCGCACAGCGAATTCTTGGTGCAAGATTGAATTAACTAACTTGTGACGATACAACCGATGCGATCAGGCGTGATCACGTGCGATCAGGTGCTTAAACCACGTCAATTAGCCGCGATCAGGCTTGATCAAGTTTGGGCCGATGCTAATAACCGACGATCAGCAATATTCCGTCTTGATCGCAAGTGCGATCAGGCGGCAGTCCGACGCGATCAGGCGCTGAAACGATGTAGATCAGTGGTAATCAGGCTTGATCAGGCTTTGGCTGACGTTAATAACCGTCGATCAACAATATTCTGTCTTGATCGCAGATGCGATCAGGTGTCTTGATCGCAAGTGCGATCTGGTACTGAAAGGCTCGATCAGGGGCTAAAAACTGCTGTCCAGTCGTAATATATCTTGATCAGACTTGATCAAGCACCGAAAGTCGTTCAAATAGCAGTTGGCGCGATTTGCGATCAGCGATCACGATCACGATTCGCAAAAAGTGTCGATCAGGTGTTGATCGGTAGGGGGGTACTTGATCAGGCAGCGAAAGTCTTCACTGCCTGATCGTGGAGCCTCTAAGCCGTCAAACAGCTAACGAACGACCAAATCAATGCGCTCCTAGCCTAGACTATATGAGAAAAGGTATTTATATTAAAATCCACCTAGAGTTCCCGTGGGGCGCTTAAAGCAGCCGAACTCTAGGGACCAAACGTTAATTTCACGGGGAAGAGGTGAGAGCACTGCTCGATCACGTCCCCAAAACCAAAATCCTTTAAACGAAGAACCGCAGACACTGCGGGCGGAGTTTCGGGGTGAGTTCTCACACTCTACGCCAACCGGTGGGCCAAAAACGCACTTAGTGCTCCCGCCCGGGACGTAGAGGTTTCAATAAGGTGGGGGCGCAAAGGTGCCTTCCCAAAAAAACGATCAGCGCGATCGTACGCAAAAGGAGAACTTTATTAGCAATTAAACCCTTAGATCTACCCTGTTCCTACTTTCAACCAATCCGCATCGTCCATTCGAAACGCCTTCCGTCCATCAGTCGACCTGATTTTTCCGCTTGTTCCTTGTTTGTTCGCTGGTGTCCGCCGCGTACCTGTAAGTAATTAGCACATCTTCCGTGTCCCTTCTATATCCTGTCTATGTACACCACGGAGGTACGTACTACTGTACCCACCGTGGTACACATGGCGGTACCTAATTATGTACTACTGTATCCACTATCTGCGTCCACTATCAGGTCCCTAATTTAGGTCCTAATATTAGTCATAATATTAGGCCCCCTATGGGCCTAATAAAATGTCCAACATTAGGCCCTATTTTAGCCTAATAAAAAAGTCCGCTTTACGACAATACCGTGCTTCTCCAAGTCTCCCAAGAGAGACTTGTAATCGGCTTCCAGCCGTTGGTGAGCAGAGCGGAGAGTCGTTACCTCCGCCTTCAACTGCTCAAGATCAGCCGTGCGCCGATCGAGCTCTCCCTTATAGCGGGAGAGCACTGTGACGGACTATAAATAGTCTAGTCAAAATATATCACTTTTACATTTTCTTCTTCCTGTTAATTAACGTTAACTACGCGCCCGTTTTCTTTGCGCGCATTCAAGTGGAGTGATTGTAGAGAGGGGCACTGATTATCACGTGGAGTATCAAGTATAAATTAAGTGGATACATTTCGATAAATGTGGCACAGGCCTGGATCAATTGATTACGCATATTCAAATGGAGATATACAGAGTCTGGGAGAGCAAGAACGGGAGCTTTTAACAAGTTCCCTTAACCGCTTCAAAAGCGTTTTGGTGTTCAGTTTCCCAACACCAATCAACATCCTTCTTAAGAAGGTCGGTCAATGGCTTCGCCATTTTAGCGTAGTTCTCGCTGTACTTGTGGAGATAGTTGGCTAATCCAAGCCACTTCCGTAAATCTCTAGGATTTACAGGCGAAGGCCACTCCACAATGGCTTTCACCTTCGCGGGATCCGCCCGCACTCCATCCTTACCGATGAAGCATCCGAGGAAAGGAATTTCCTCAGCACCAAAGATAAACTTGGATGCGTTTGCATATAACTTAAGCTCTCTCATACATTTGAGCACTCCTCGAAGATGTATCAGATGCGTCTGAACATCAGACGAGTCGCATTCCGCACGACTATGGACGAATATATCGTCGAAGTACGTCTGAGCGTACTTTCTATGAGGGCGGAAGAGTTGAGTCACCAAGAGACAATGCACAGAAGATCATTCTTCTGCTGGAGGGCAGTGTGCGCCCCGAGGATGTCGCGGACATCCTCGCGAAGAGACCGATATGTCTTCACACAGTGAGACATATCGCTGCTCAAGGAGGAATAACCCTCCTCGAGCTTGCGGAGCAAAGAACCATGCAACAACAACGGCGAGGGAATTCTCAACCTCCGCCGCCCCTGATTGATAATCAGGGGAACAAGCATATATCCTCGAGCGCTTGATCTCTAAGCGCTCGGTGCCTTTGAATAAGGGGCAGCTTACCGAGTACTTGGTACGCTGGATGGGATATCCCCAAGAGTTCGACTCTTGGGAGCCGATTGAGGTTCTGAGGGCCGACGCCCCAGAACTTTTGACTGAGTTTGAGAAGAAGTCTCAAACTCATAATGCGAAGTAGCATCAACAGTAGGTGTTGATGCATTCAGGGTATCAATTAAACCCTGAATTTCGTCGGGTACGGAAAAACCACCGTACCCCCGCAGCTCCTCCTCTGACAGACGAGGAGCGCCCTCCGTACACCGCGGACAAACGAGGTGAGAAGGGACACCACAGTTTAACCCTTCTTTGATGCAAGCAAAATGGATGTATTATATTTTGCCTGTTCGTGAGTGCTTTAAAAAACGCTCGCGCATTACGTGAACTTTATTCACGTAATCATCTGGGCTTTTGTTGTAGTTGTCAGCAAAAGCATTCCAAATCTGAGTCAGGGCGTCTTTATCGTCCTTGTTCTTCCTTGACCCTTTCCGGCTCGAATAATACCGAACCTGGAAAAAGAGGTCAATAAAGTACAGACGTCTATCGTCTGTACTTCGATCGAATAGACGTGACTGGATGTCTTCGCAGTCATCCAGCACGTTGATATCGAACAACGCATACTGGCAGTCCCGTTTACGGTGACCGCCACTGTTGGGGGCAATAGCCCAGCCAGGGGTCCAAAACCCCACTCTGTACGGAACATGTGGTTACGTACGATGATACGCTTTAGAAGCGGCAGGCGCCGCTTCTGTTCGAGCTATTTTAGCAGGCGGAGCACCGCCTGCTTCAACACCACGCGCCGGGGTTAAATCACCCCGACGTGGAGAAGTACTTGGTCCAGGTGGGGCTCTGCGTTCCCGCAACCACCTGTGATGATCATTGTCGCTGTCATAGCAGACAGCGACACCAGAGTCGTCATCGCTGTTAGGCGATGGGCACCTAGCGAGTTTCGACTCGCTAGATCCTTTAGTGGGGACAGCTGTATCCCCATCACTTTGTTCGGAGTCAGAACTCCCGAACATGGCCCTCTTGGCAACACGCCATTCGGAAGTTGCCATCGTGCGAGATGTTGCATTAGCAACATCTCCCTGTTTCTTGCCAGATGCCGCCTTAGCAGCATCTGTGGTCGAAGACGGTACGTCTTCCGACCCTTGCGTAGTTGACGCTGCATTAGCAGCGTCACCGTTGTCACTCAACACCTCAGCACCTAGTGCTGAGGCGGAGGAAGAAGCTCCTTCAATGTTTTCAGCAGCGCTCTTTAGAGCGCCGCCGTGTGCTTTGACCATCGAGTCGATGGTCAATCAGTTGGTGAATGAGAAATTCCGACCAACAAGTGCCACCCATTATTGGCCAAAATAAGAATTATTATTGGCCAACCACCTTAAGTGGGGGGGTGATGTAATGGGGTGCCATTACATAATTGATATTCAGGTTAGAATACCACAGTTAAATTTCAGACGCGTTGTCTGAAATTTAAATAAGAGATTATAAGTTATTATAATCTAAGAAGGAAAAGTCGATTCGGTATAAATACCGAATCATGCGGGTTAACTAATAGTACAGTTAGTTAAAGACTTGATATTATTATATTAATTAGTTAGTTACTATACTATTAGCCTCTAAACCACCCATTAAATAAACACTCTTAATTTTGCGTTCTAGAAACTAAGTAAATATTTATATTTACTTTTACTATAGGATTAGTTGTTATCAACTAATCCTGCCCTATTGTATTGCGCGCTTCCTCGCAAGATACAGTGTAAGCCAGTAACAGGATCAGTCCTGTTACAACGTGAATAACGCACTGGCCGGTCCTAGGACTCATCAGAGAACTTCGGGTTGGGATTTTTTTCAGTGAGCTCTGGTTGAATACAGGCACCTAACAATGCTTTCGTATTTTCCGAGAGATAGTCCGCGGGCCTACTGACGAGCTTGAAATAAGGCAAGGAGTCTCTCAGGTGGTGTAGATTGTAGATGCTAAATAGGACAAGGAAGACAGTAGCCGGTGGGTTTGCAAAAGCGCAGCCCGGTCAAACCATGACCGATCAAGTGCCTACTAGGATAAGTGTGAGAACCTAGTTTCTCTTAGGGGCGCGCTAGAGCGAAACCAAAATATGATAGAGAGACACCAATCGCGATCCCGATTTATTTTTCGGTTATATTACTTCCTTTTTTGTGCCGTCCGGTATATGTTTGTATCGGTGCCACCGAAATGAGAAACTATGAACAGCGATCGAATTACGCTTATTCACGCACATACTATCTGATCAAAAGTGTCAGATCAGAAAGTAAACACTGCGTAGCCTCTTACTTTTCCCAACAACCTGATCCCTACGCCCTCAGCATCTGGGGCTTTATTTAATTGAGTCTAGCTGCGAGTGTCATCGAGGACTGCTTCTGGCCGACCGTCTCCTTGTACTCAAATGCCCCAAATGCTAGCGTCTTATGAACTTTCTTCACTTGATCATGATTTATGAATATTGCGTGGATTATCTTTACTAACGAGTTGGCGAATATAGCCACGCTCGCGCTTGTGGTACTGTGATTTTCACTGTTCGTCCTTTATGCGTACGTCGTGACGGAGCGTCGCGACAGTGGCTTCGGACTCGAACGCGTTTTGCTCAGTGAATTGGGTCTAGCACTATATTTTGTCTGGAGCAGCGCCGCCATACTCATAATCGTTGCCGCGTCGGCGCAATATATCGTCAGCGACTACTTGTCTTTCAATCTTTATGTAGCGCTACTATCCTCACTCGCGGTGGCCGCGCGGTCTACTGTCATTTACGATGGCGGTGTAGTCTTTGGCCTGGTGGTTAAATGGGCGCTGATTGGTCTAGCTGCAAAGAACACGACTTAGAGCCGCTAGTTGAAATTATCGCAATAAACATTTCGAGTCTGCGCCACCCAATAGTACTGCTATTATTGCTACGTTTGCCGTCATCTCCGCTGTCCAGAAACTGCTACCTCCACCAGCGTTATAACGCGTACGCACTTTTTATCATGATGAATATTGCTAACTCTGTTTTATTTGCAATGAATAGTCAATTGCAGGATTTGCAATCGAGCGCCCCGATTTATAGAAAGAAGTCATTGCCATGGGTGGACTATGGTACCACGGATACCTAGGTGATATATACGCTGAGCTGGTCAAGATTGTCCAACATAAATATACCAAACTAACTCGTGTAACATCAACGAACGATTAAATTACATCGAGTGCCAACATTAGGAAAAGAATCCAATGCTATGTAATATCATTGTTTATTTCTTCTTTGTCATCATACGATCGTTGCGGTAAAGGCCAGAAAACAGCAGTACAAGTGCCGTGCCCGTGAGCATCATGTACGCCAAGCGAATTTTGATCCTCTTCTGCTGCTCTGCGATCGAGAGATGGGAAAAATCTTCTGGCACTTTTTCTTCTTCTCAAGCCACTATGATGATAAACGTGAAAAGAGTTGTGTACATGACCTTTACCTTATTTGTTGAGCACTCTTTCCTTTCACCATGTCGTAATTAGGGCTCCGCATACGGACCTGTCTAAAGTTACAATATGTTAGAAGGGATGCGCAATAAAATAGGCACGGCTTGCTACTGGACAAAAAAGAAAGTAATTTAACCGAAAAAAAAATCGGGAGCGCGATTGGTGTCGCTCTATCATATTTTGGTTTCGCTCTAGCGCTCCCCTTTCTCTTATCTGTTTTTTTCTATTATTTCAGAGAAATCTTATTTACCGCCACACTTTTTTCTTTGTTACCGACACACTTTTTTGTGTTTCAACTTTTGACAAAAAGAACGCAGTATCAATATGGACAGTGCGCAGCAGCTAGTACAGGAGAAATACTCATCCAAGCATGACATGGTCAACCGTTTGAAGCAGCACTTCTCTGCGTAGGAGACGCCGAACGCTCCGACCGCTGGAGGGTTTTTCTCAACTGCTACCTACCGTAACGCCCTTCACTTGACTGAAGAGTCAAGACGGATCAATACCACTCGGATATACTTTCAAGGCCATTGTTTTGCATCGACAATAAATGGCACAACAACATGGCGCGTGAATACTATAGAGTACTGTCATGAGCACCACGACGGGATTGTACCAAGGGACAAAAATGACGGAAAGGCAGCGTGACTTGGCTGCGCAGCTCCTGAAGCGTGGAATGAAGGCGAATACCGTCACTTTGTACTTAAGTAGACTAAGATGTTGTCGCAAGAGACGTGTAAAACGTTAAGTCACAGGCTCTGCGCAAGACGTTGTGTGACCAATCGACGACCGAAGCGTTGATGGACAAGATTTGCAATCAAGGCTCTGAATATCGCACCAAATTGGACGACAAAGGTGCGATCCAAATCTTGTTTATTACAAATCAAGATTGCCGTAGGACTTGTTTTTCGCGGTTTGGTCGCGTCCTGCTAATTGATTTCACCTACAACACCAAAAAATATGGTATGCCATTTATAAACATCTCAGGAGTGGACTTTTGCGGTCGTCATTTCAGTGTCGCGTTCACTTTCCTGGAAGTCGAAACTCAAGAGCACTACTACACGTGGGTTCTGGAGAGGCTCAATCTGCAAATAAACTTCGAGCCGGGAGTGATTGTAACCAACCGCGAACTGGACTTTTTTTATGAAAGTTGTCGCGCGGTTCTTCACAGGAGCACGCAACCTTCTTTGCCGATGGCATATCAACAAGAACGTCGTAGCCAAGTTCAAGAAGATGTATGCGATGCGGCCTCGTTTTACGAATTCTACGGCGAGTAGAAGACCGTAACTGCTGCAAAATATCAAGGCTCTTTTGTGGCGAAGTGTAGCACGCTGTGGAGCAATACCGTTGTTCCGTCCCTGGCACGTAACTACGTCGAGGAGACGTGGATTGTTCGCAAGGATAAGTTTGTGGCCGCTTGGGTGGACCAGTTGATGCAGTTAGTTTGCACAGTGTCGAAGGCTCACACGATATTCTAAATGAGTGCGTGCGCAGCTCTGTCTGCGATATGTATTCGGCTGTGGGGTGAAGTGCTATTGAAAAATATTGACTAGAATGTACCAGTGTACCAGTTGTCAAGACGGATCGATAGGGCTGGCTAAAAGGATGGAGTATTTTGGGCCAATCGTGTGCTTGGAGTGTTTTGTAAGCAGATTTAAGGTAAGGCACACGGTTTACATGTAGTTTACGTATTGGATTTTAATCGGTTATAGAATATAGTGCGCGTATTACATTGGGTTGCATAAGTCGCCGCTCCGTAGGAGTCATTGGGAGCATAGGGCCAACACGGTCCCCTCTTGTACATTTAATCCCGACCAGGACAGAGCTCCACCGGAAGTCCCACGACGGAAAGCTCCCATTACTTTCACTCACCCCTCAACTCCCGCCACGTTTGGAACGTGTTTTTCTCGGCTGTGTTACTCGCTGCGATCTGCAGTCAAGTCCCAGATATTGGTTGGATTACTCTCTGCGACCGGCAGTCAAGTTCCAAGAATCTATTGGCTGGGTTACTCACTGCTTTTGCAGTCAATCCCCAGAACTTCTATTGGCTGGATTACTCACCTCACTGCTGCGAGCAGGCAAGAGCCAGATTTTACCCGCATTTGGAGTGACGATTCCCGCTCCATTTGCAGATCGACAACATTGGATTATCGTCTCGTTGGTTTTGGATCTTTTTTTGGATCAAGTACTCCAGAAGTGGTACAACCATATTAGTACCTGCTAAGGTCTTCACTAAGCGACTGTAGCGGGGTTACATTCGAGTTACATTTAGTGTCGGTGTACATGAGTACACTACAGTTGAGGTCAGTATTGACCGGTTTGAAAGGTTTTGAACCATTGGTTATTTTAACCAATCAGGGCAGGGGCCCTTGGGTGGTGGCGCGTCAGCCATCCACGTGTCGGTACACAGGTGTGTACACTACATTTTAGCTAGGTACGAATTTGGTATGTTCTACTTAGTATTACATATAGTTTACATTAGTTTAAATTAATTTAGGCTAATTATATATTAAATATACATTCAGTTTACAAAAATACTTAAGACTGCCAGGCGCGCGACCACGCCCGGTCGCGCGCGCAGTGAGTGAAGTAGCTAAAGGGAGCCCTCCCTTTAGCTACACCCTTAGTAAGGGAGCCTTGCCGTTAAGGATAGCGGAGATCCTTGCCGTTAAGGCATTAGCGGAGCTAGGCGCGCGACCACGCCCGGTCACGCGCGCAGTGAGTATTGTAGCCTAAGGGAGTTCTCCCTTACGCTACCTCCCTTTATAAGGGAAGCCTTGTTACAAGGGGTTAGCGAAAGCTATCTGTAAACCACCCCGGGAATCTTGGCCCCGAGTAGGAGAGCTGTCTCCTACTAAGCCCTTTTATAAGGGCGTATCGGCTAAGTAGCGGCGAACGCCACTTAAAGGAAAGTCTTTCTCTGTGAGCTAGCCGCACCGTGAGTGTACGCACCCGGCTACAGCGACGTTCCACCGAGTGTGTGTTGCCACCCACACCAATGGGTACACAAGGTGAGACGCAAGACAAATCGGACTCGGCGTCCTGCAGTGCCGATCGGTCACACCATCGGCACCCAGGCGAAGTTTCGCGGGGTACCCCCCCCGTAAGTTGGTCGGCTGGGCACGATGGTGGTCTAGTTCCGGACACTTCGGTGTTCGATTTTCGAACTGGACTCCACCACAGCTGTAAGCCGTATTAACAAAATGTGACTCGTCACTTGTCTGAGATGCGCAACTGTAGCAGGACGACATGTCGTGCGTCAAAAAATATTTCAACGGGGCGATGTACCTTAACCTGCGACGAAGGTTTCGCGTCACGCACTAAACAAGCTGAAGCAGGAGGTCCTCACAATCAACGACGGGGCTGACTGCAGATGCTCAACGAAGGTGTTCCTTACCGGCAAGAGCTGGAGCACAAGCATCAGAAGGGCCAGTGTTTGCAGCTAGAGGATATCTACCAGCAGTGGCGACTAGGATCGAGTGACCCATATCGCAAGATGCAAGCCCAGGAACCACACTGACCTCCCGCTCCGTCGCCGGATACTGCCGTGGATCCTAGCATCCAACGTATACAAGATCAGCTTGCTTCAACGCTGGAGGGACTGGACCGCGCTCAGCTCAAAAGTATGATGTCGCGCGTCAACGAAATATTGTCCACCCAGTACCCGAAGTTACCAGCCGGTAAGAGTTGTACGGAGGTGAGGTCGGCCTGAAGGTGCCACTTTATTCGAAGGGACCCTTCCGTGTGAAGCAGCAACGGACCAGAACGCGCTGAAGCCGATGCAATGCAGGACATAATGTACGACCATGTCCCCAATAATGAATGTGCTATCTTGTTTAGTAGTGCAGGAGTATGTTTCAAGTGTATCTTACCGCTCGAATGAAGGTTTCCATGAGATTGTACAACTGAATAGCACTGGGGCGCTATATAAGAAAAATTGTGGCGGTAATAAGAAAATTTGTAGCGGTAATACGAAAAATTGTGGCGGTAATAAGAAAATTTGTGGCTGTAAATAAGATTTCCCTTATTAAAATAGGAAAGCGCTATTTCCCCCCCATTTTGGCTATTTGCCCCCCAAAAAATTAGGGGGGGGGTCAAAATTAAAGTTTAGCCCAAACGAAATAAACGTTTATATCAATCAAATATCAGGTTTATATCAAATTGATATACACCCCTGCCAGATCTGAGTGACCCGTTTATTTCACTTCAAAAAAAGGGTTTATTCACCTCAAATACGCAAAGCACTGTGATTGGAAAAAAGTGTTGATGCGAGGGCCAAATGCTGATTGGGCGTGTTTTATCAGGGGTATTATTCTGCCTAATAGATCGCTACTGGTCCAAAGACGACAAAATTGAACACCTCGAGGCTCGTATGTCATTTTCGTCAGTTTTCTTACATCGTTGATCGCCATTTAGTTAGGTTTCTATGTTGCGTCTTGTATAGAAATTTTGGGTCCGGATGGGTCTCCGTACGAAAAGGGCGTCTTCCAGCTAGAGATCAATATTCCTGAACGGTATCAACATTGTCTTCCATATTCGCACCGTACCATCCAGTGAGCTCGTGATCATTTGCTCACGTGCTTTTGGATGCCATTGTCCTCCAGTTGCTGTGTGAGTATGTCCGTTGGTATTCACCATGTCAACGACATACATATCTCCCTTTGCAAACTGAATCTCCTCGACGTCATCACGCGTCAGCACCTTTAGTTGCGATGACCCGATGACCGCAAGCAATCGGTTCCCTGATGGACTGTAGCTCACAGCTACAAGCGGGTAACCTTCTTCGACCTCAATTTCACGGAATGGACGGACATGTCGTGCCATACCCGCGAAATCCCACAGCTTTACACGGTAGTCTGTAGACCCCGTGTCCACGCGCGCACCTGGCGCATCTACAGAAATGCAAGCTAGACCTTTCACGTGACTTTTTAGAGATACTTCATGAGACTTGGGCAAGCCATATCGAAGAGCAACATCGTCCTGGGCACCATCATCGTCCTCATCGGAACCTTCAAAATATGCGGTGCTGCATGTATCAACAACTTCATCGCTTCTTTTCGCTTATTCTCCAGCCACACTCTTGGGAATCTGCGCAGATGTTGCAAGCATCTGCGTGGTCATTGCGGCAATCTCATCTTGTCTCTAACATTCAATAGAATCGACATCTGATAGTTAGTCAAAACGAATTTGGCTACAACAGACAACAACGCTCACTGTTTTCCGTTCCTCTGCTTTTTTGACATCATCCGTCGTCATCTTTTTCTTGTCATATTGCTTCTGATTCGGTTTGTTGCCAAAGATCTGCATTTCACGCATCATCTTGAAGTTCTGGGTTTTCACTCACTGCGTCGGACTGTTTGGGAGCTTTTTTCTCGATGCCTTCTTCTCCATCTGTCAACATATTCTGGAATGTGTATTTCTTACTACTTGCTCCAAATTCGATCAAATCTCCGCTCTGCAGCTGGAAAGTTCGTTCGGGACAAGCTCTGTATTATTCACAAAGTTCCTTGGGCCGAGTTCAAATCGATGGGACAATTTTTTATGCTCATTATGTGCAATAAGTGCATGTTGACGAGAGATGGACGGATGCTGGAGCCAGATATCACTTAACTCTTCATTGCGTCCGATGATGTAGCTAGCACGAACGTATACGAACGGGAAGTTGTTCACTGCGTCCGCTTCCATTGACAACCAGCAGCTTCGCGTGGCGATTGCTGTGAGCGGGAGATGTTACCCTGATAAGGAATGAAAAATTGATAATGTTGTTTGTTAGAATATCACCGTATTCCAGATGATCACATGCGCACCATTTTGGCACTTGGAAAAATAGGGTCCGTTCATGCGGCCCATTCACCAAAGGGGGTATTTCAAAACGAAATAAACGTTTATTTCGGATATGAGCAGCTCAAGAGTTACTCATTTCAAAGTGTGTATATCGTGTGAAATAAACGTTCATATCGCGAGTGTTTATTTCACGAAATAAACACTTTTTTCTTATGTCTGACCCCCCCCTCATTTCCATAATGTTAATGAAAATATTTTTCCCAAAAATTATTTCTATGGATCAAATAGCGCTTTCCAAGGATATCTACCAATCATAAAACATTTTTGTTTGCGAACAAGACCATGACGGACGCTATGAGTGCATCCCCAGGACGTTTTGACGATCTTTGACCCAACTAGCAAAACAACATGGCGGCGTAGAGTCGCTTTTGGACTCGTTCTTTAACTTTTTGTACCGTAAAACCGACTTCTACGTCATTTCAAGCGACCCAATGAATCACAAGATGGGCTTCTTACCTGGTGAGGCACAGGAGAAGGTGCTCACAGCTTCTCAAAAACATCCAATGAAAAATCTTGATGGTACAAGACCAACAGCGATAGAAAGGGAAAGGTGAAGGCTACGACAATCGATCAGGCCTCCTCTATCACAAGACCAATGAAAGTTCCCATTGCTATAGCTGAGGTGCCAAAGCTCACAGCGGAGGGCAAACAACGTACAGATTTTATGTTCATATTGAACTATAACGAGTTATATCCCATAACATGCTAGTTGTGTTTGTAATGTAGTCCCAGTTGGTAACGGTGGAGTAGCAGCAAATTACTCGTGGACGCAGACTCTAGAGGACATTTCGGTAGGTCGTTTTATAACATGTGAACTTTTTCTTGAATTTTGTTCGAAATCCGACAATGTTTTGCACTTTGCTCTGCAGATTCAAATGGTATTAAAGAATCACACCCAAGCAAAAGACTTGGAATGTCGGATTGAGTCCACTCGGCTTAGTGTAACCTTGAAGAGTGGCCAGACAAAGCTACTTCTATCTGGAGAATTCCCTGAAAATATTCATGCGGATGAAAGTATATGGTCACTGGAGAGCAATTACGTTCTCCATATTTCGCTTGAAAAGACCAAACCTACTTGGTGGGTATGCCACTAAAAGAGACCCAGAGATTGATACACGCCAAGTAGATTCTCGAAGAGACATTCACGAATATGACGAAGGAACACAGGGTGCAATCAGGAAGGCTGTGTACGACCAACGTCAACAGCAGCTAAGTGGTGGTAATATGCCTCTTACATCTGAAGAACAAATGCTGCAAGAAGCAATGGACTTGCCCGGCTCACATTTTTCTTCTTCACAGCAATAAACCCATCAGTGTGTATGTATCATACAAAAAGTAATTTTACATAATTGGTTAAAGCGCTATTTGCCCATCCCCATGTCGGCTATTTGCTTTGCATCCATGACAGGAGTGAGTGGATCGGAGTAAAATTTGATTGGCTGATCCATGGAAATAATTTTGGGGGGGCAAATAGCCATAATGGGGGGGCAAATAGCCATTATGGGGGGGCAAATAGCGCTTTCCTTAAAATATTGTTCTTTTGCTGTTTATTTCTTAAGTGACAGCATGGGAAATGACGGTGGGGTTATCGCTGTAAAGCGCAAGTTTATGCGTCACGCAAACGTTAAAGCACGTGGAGAGAAAGAAAGTCAGGAGGCTTCACGCTTAGAAAAAGCACGCACATGTGCATTGTCTTCACAACCACTTCGAGAGCCTGTTGTGGCGTGTCGTTTGGGTAACTTGTTTAATAAGCAAACAGTTTTGGAGCATTTGTTAGCTAAGGCAATGCCCGAGCGCTTCGAACACATCACGTCACTTAAGGATGTGGTGACATGCCAAGTAACGTTTGAAAAAGGGAAAGAAGATGCACTTTGGTGCTGTCCCATTACGATGATCGAGTTTAATGGTAAACAGCCCTTCGTGGTGCTTTTCCAGTGCGGCTGCGTGCTGTCAGAACGTGCTCTTAAAGCCGTAGAAACGTCAGCATGTCTGGTTTGCAGCAAACCATTTGAAAAGCAAGATGTGGTGACGCTTTTGTTAGATGAAAAGTACTACGAGGAGAAAAAGCAGATGCTTCTGGAACAAAAGGCAGAGAAAATGAAGAACAAAAGAAAGGTGAAGCGAGTAAATGGAGAAGATAAGAAGGATGGAAGGCATAAGCTCCAGAAAAAAAGCAAGAGAAAGTTAGAGCGTCTTGATGATGAAACTAATACAAACCGCTTCAAAATTGCTAAGGAATTGAGTGAATCCACTTCCAAGGCCAAGAAGAAGAGTCAAGTGTTTGCTTCGATCTTTTCGAAGGACAAGGGCAAGAAAACGAGTGCGAATGACTTGCTTATGACTATTGGTGGCATGCGCTATACGCTGTCGTAGACAAGATATGGTAACGAGACTTAAAAGGTTATGCAGCACATGATGGCTCTCTCCTGAATCACAGTGTAAGCGCGGAACTTAATTGTTTGACCATACTTTTGCAGAGCCATCGACACAGCCAGTAACAAACATGCTTTTCTCTGGGTGACACGTAAGTGCTCGCACTGGGTTCTTGTGTGCAACAAACGAATGCGTTTGCTCCGAGTCTACAAGGTTCCAACAAAAAACTTTGCCTTCCTCGGAACCGCTGAGCACGAAGGCTCCATCACTTGAGAATACACATTCAATTTTGTAATCCAGGACACTGTGTCCACGATAGCTGCGAATCACAATTGAGAGCTCGTAAGAAGCACCCTAATAATACTGTTATTGCTCTAACCTGTTCACTTCAGTTCCGTCAGCTTTCTCGATCAGCCGAATGGAGCTATCCAGACATCCAGCGAGGACAAAATGGGCATCGGGAGAGTGCGCAACTGACACGACGGGTTCTGCAGCATCAAGCATATAATTGGACCAATTCTCGTGAGTATTGCTTGAATGCGTACCATCGATTTGCTCGCGGTAAAGAAGTCCCACTCTTAGATCGTACGTTCGCACAGCGCCATCGACACATCTGTGATGCAATAATACCTCTTCACATTACTCATTAAAAGCAATGGTCGAACACTTGCATACCCTGCGATAATTTCATGGTCTGTCACCACTACCGAGGTGACGCTGTCTCTGAAGTCATCCAGCACTTGAATCGGCATGCTGGCATTCCGAGCTCTAAGTAGGTCGCCCAAACACAAGACGTGTCAGTAAATGGTCCTTGAAAAGCCAAGCTCTCCAAGTTTCACCTGATATCCCAAGCCCGAACTGTTTTATCATAGGAACCACTTAGCAGCACAGAAGAATCTGCATTGTAACACAAACAATTCACACTCTGCAACACGTTATGACATCCCTCTAATGCAACCGTAACGACTCTCAATACATGCTCGTGTCCTTCAAATTTCCGTATCACTTGCCCAGTCGGTACATCCCACATAAAGACGTCTCTCTCCCGACCGCAAGAAGCAAATTTGGAATTATCATGAGCACTGTTGCAGCAACACCCAGCCATCATCATTGAAATTCTGCTACAATACAAGCGATTGGCCTTCGTACATAGCAACGTCTTGTACATCGTAGCCGTGACGACCTTTGTACGTCTTAACGAGCAGCGCCTCGTTTGGATTCTCCGCACCGTCGCGGTGCGGATTCCAGAGCTTTACAGTCTTGTCTTGGCCACAACTCATGACGTACGTTCCTTTTGCTGCAACAAACGAGCATGTTAATAGAACTTGCAATGCATCCAGGTTGGTCATAACTTTCAGAACAAGCTTGTACAGTAACCTACGGTTAAAGCGCACAGCATTAACAGGGCCGTGGTGACCATGAAGCTCGCGTACGCACACGCTCGGAACTGTGGAATTTGCTGCTGTCATGACTCTTTTAAGTATTGGTGATGTAATTAAGTTGCTCAAGACTAAAATGATCTCTTGCCTCTAAAGCACACAGCATGCAATCTACGTGCTTTCCATCGACCCGGTGACATCAAGTAATTTTCGGTATCAACAACTCATTGCGACTGGGTGGATAGGATGTGGCATCTTCGAACTTACCACATAGATGGATCCTCAAATCTTGTGACGTTACGGCGCTTTCACAGACGAGAGAGCGCCTCCAAACACGTCCCATATATTGCCGTTCACGAAATCGTTGTCCACGATACTCACTAGGAAATACGAATCGTGAATTTCGTGCAACAAGTTGAATGACTGGCTACCCTCCTCGTACAACGACGCCCATGCCTCAAGCCACAGCGCGAACGCCTCGTCTTTCCACACCAAGAAGCTGCTACTGTCCACGATCGTAGGTTGCAGGATCTCTTTATTGGGGAAGACACCCCATGTCACGGCCACAACCGATTTGCTGGCATTCGAGTATGAATGACCACTCGCGTCAATAGCGTGGTACTGAATTGAAGGCTTTTTGGCAGCGTTGTCGATAATAATTTTCATATTCTCGGGCGACACAAAACTCTCGACATATGCCTTCTGGTACACACGTCCTCCGCGACCACCCCAGCCGAAAATCGGGTCATCAGATAACGCACCGTTTACACGTGGCTGGCTATTAATCGTCAAGAATCCAGCGGAATTAGCAGCAGCAAGCTCTTGCTCCACGGTTGACGTTTCAGCGTGCAAGGCCGCGTCGCACCACGGCAAGCTTGAGATTTCGCCTCGAACGTACTGTACAAACGTGCGGCGAATGTCTTCTGTGGTAGCAGGAGCGTCACCCCACATCACACGGCGCTCGATGGCCGTCGTCGTTTTCGACGCCGCATGGGTAAGCTCTCCGAACGCTGGCGGGGGGCTCTTGCCCCAGCGACCATTCGGATACTCGTTCCACTTAGCCGTGCGATGCACGTAACTCATAGGTCGGTTCGACCAGTAAATTGGTCGCACGCTTTCAGACGCACGTTTTGACAGCGTCGACGTCTGCCAAGGCAGTTCACGCCGCGGGACATGATTAGCGAGCGACGAAAGGCCTTCCAATATACGACGTACTGAGCGCTCAAGATTGAGTGTGTAAAAATGCAGGCCTGGCGCACCAGCATCAATCAGTTGCTGACTCATCGTGATACCAAGCTGCACACCGTAGTCCTTGACAGCTTCATCATTATCCTTAACAAGCTCTAAAGCCTTCACCACTTCCAAAGGCACGAATGTCTTACAAAAGGAGGTCATCCGCTCGAATCCACTATAGTTTTGAATAGGCATAATACCAGGGATGATAGGTACTGTAATGTCCGCGGCACGACACTCTTTAACAAAGTCGACATACACCTGAACATCATAGAAGAGTTGTGTGATGACAAAATCAGCTCCAGCTTCCACCTTTTCTTTAAGGTATTGAATGCAAGCTTTTCTATCTTGGTTACTTTCCGCGTGACCTTCGGGGTACCCTGCCACACCAATGCAAAAATGGTTCCCATAATTCTTGCGTATATATCGCACCAGATCGACGCCATGGCAAAAGCCACGATTGCACTCGTCGAAGCTCGTGGCGCCACGCACAGGGTCTCCACGCAATGCGAGGATGTTTTGTATCCCGGCGTCCTTGGCCTGATCAAGTGCCTTTTTAATGTCACTTTCTGCCATATTGGTACATGTCATATGCATGAGCATCTCCAATCCAATCAGTTTTTGTGCATTCGCACTGAGCTCAAACGTTAACTGGGCGCTTGAGCCCCCAGCACCCCATGTCATATCACAGAAAAGCGGATCCAAGGCCGCCATGCGGCCCATACGAGCGTACAAGTTTTCGACACCTGCTGGCGTCTTAGGTGGAAAGAATTCAAACGAGTAAAAAGTCTCCTGACGTTCGATTCTCGCATTGATTTTTTCGATGATCTTCATCCTAAGCTCCTCGTCCTGCGGATGGCTCAGTGAAATGGCATGGTATGGTATAATACCGGTATTGTTTTGATCCAAAATGGATTGGGTGTGTATTTCTAGTATATCAATGACTGATAAGTAAGTTGTTGACGACACCGGGCACCGGCAGGATTAATATTGGCCCACAACAACGCCCAAGATGGCTAATCAGCACCCGACCACCGCCAATTCTTGATGTAGCCGTCGATACTTCTGGGTGGATCGCCCCTCCGCTAGCTCCAGCAAATGATCATCTAACGCAACCATAGCTTCCTTAATGAATCCCATTCCAGCTCAAAAATAATTCTTTCGGACTTGAGGAGCTGGGGGTGATCTCGACCACCCCAATGGACCATAACTAGATCAAGACGGTAGCCGGTCGTGCTGCGCGAGGTAGATCGTCCCTCCAACTTCTCGAAAATCTTGGGGGAAATGATCTTCAGTATTGGGTTCTTAAAATTTTTGCCTAACTCGCGTAGGTTGAATATCATCTCCAGGTCAAGATCAAAATCGCCTCAATGTTCTCGAAGACCTTCTCAATGTAAGAGGGCGCTGCTCCAAACAGTCCCTCAAACCCGGCCCACATGCTTATGCGATAGAGGATCTCCATCAACACATATGATCAATATGTCTTTTATAGAATTCACCGTCGATTCTGTGCGCACTGGATTCGCGCGAGAAAGTGTATTAAGGAGATTTCAAGTCAAGATGTTGTTAGTCGTCGGATACGTATGGATATCGATAAACTTGATGACCATCTGACCCGAACAAGTAGAAAGTTGTCACCAAATCAGGGCAAACTCGATTCAGCGATAACGTCTCGTCTGGCTGAGGACGCAAGCGCCCGTGTAGTGTGTGTCGAGGTCTCCACTCTCGAACCTCGTAATGCTGACCAGTTCTAAGTATGAAAAATGAGAGCAGTCAGCTTCAAGTGCAACTGACAGGAATCATTTTTGAGCTTCAAACAATTTCCAACCCGCTAGCCACGGCAATGCGGCCGATCAAGGCGCTGAGGCACGGTCCACATTCTCTTCCACGCAAGATACACGTCCGGGTAATCAGAGTGTGTATTACATGCAACCGCGTGTTCGGGTACTACGTAACCGCAGTACCCACGCATTCCTTCTTCGTTGATACGAGGTGCTCGCTTAAACAATCATACCAAGATTAGCAATATGAAGTAGATAAAATCGTCGATGTCAGAAGACGGGGTATGGGAAAAATACCAAGGCTTCTGGGAAGGAATGATAAGCCATGGGTTCATGAAGCTGATATAAATTGCGGAGCACTGCGCAAAACTTCGGACGTCAGATCCCGAGGAAAAGCTGTTACCTTGTCATGCAAGATCAGGAGGAAGTGGAGCACGCTTCGCTGTCCAATTTAGTATAACCCATTCAGGGATACATACACTTATGGCTACCAAAAATGTGGTTAAATTGATGCTCGGCATGTTTGTGATGATAATCAACGTGACCATGGAATTCACGATGGCTATGGACATACTGGGTTGAATATGCTCGTCAATTTATGATCTAATGACTACATGGATGACTTTGTCTTGGTTTGCATCTGCGCATGCTTAAATTGGTTTGGGAATGGAGCTGCCTTGGGCTACTGTTATTGTATGGCATGGGATAGAAGTTTTCAAGTAAGAAACATTTATATTAGATGAACTTGTCCACGAAGCATCAATTTCATAATCTGGTTGATGATATCCAAAATCTGGCGATATCTTTTTTTATTGCGACTTATCAACTTGATCAAGTGCCTCGAGTATAGATGCGGGATTCACCGAGTCTAGGATACGCGTGCAATAATCAGCAGGGATTTAACGAGAGGGACAATTGTAAGAAATGTGCAGCATGAATGGATTTAGAAATAAATTAGATGACATTCTCCATCATATCATCCTACCCACAGAGGCTTACCATATGGCAGCGCATTGCCGACGGCCTTTGGAGTAATTATTAAATTCACCATCATTGTGCCTTTGCTCCGGACTGATTCGGAAATGATGAGACTCCTAGGCCTGCCAATTTTTGTCGGCAATAGCCCGATAACTCGACTGGAATTTTGGAACTAGCCTTGGATATCGTAGAAGCTGGTCGCCGAAATAAAAATCCATCCTCTCGGTTGCTGCAGTTTCTGAGACGTCAATAGGCGGATTAGTCACAGCTTCCCCAATAACGGGTCGTGAACAAGGTTCAAGGTCGTATTGTGACACTTTAAGTAGATGCCATTGACGTCCGCCAGATAATTGAGCAAAGGTATACATTTCTTTGATTTCTTCTCGCTGTCGATCACTTACCGTTTACCTAGCCCGATCGTGCTGCTTTTAAATATAATACTGCATCTACATGCGTCTCGACACGTCTCCGCGTACAACCGATACGGCCGATTCCCGTGCTGATCAAGGGTGCCTGCCATACGCGAGATAATAGCTATATCTCCTTCAACGCTTGTTCATATCACCAATTGGACGCAAACACCTATCCATCCACATACTCGACTCAGTCACGTTAATTAGGGTCCGCCGCATACATCTTTATTGGGCATATCATGGTCTGCACCATCAGCTCCGGCTTTTCCGATCGCTTATGAGAAGGACAAGGGATGTGATCAATCGCGATCACTTCAAACGCGTCGCCTTGATCATCGGTCTGCCTTTACATTTTCATCAGCCGACGCATTTCCGACGGACTATTATTGTACTGTTGGAAGTGCATGTATTTATTTGGACTTTGCACACTTTTAAGATGGTGAAATCCCATTGGCTGGTAAGATGGCATATATTTTTGCATGTATCGGCAGTTACAGTTTTAAGTTGCATTTATTTCCGGATAGCCACTTAAGTAACTTTACATAATAAACTTTTCAATTTTCACGTTATAAAGCACAACTTTACTGAATCCTCCGCGGCCGACGATCGGCGCGTACTGGCTTGCCTCTGTTATTGATCCCACCTGGTCAAAAGTTTCAGGCAGGTGGTTTAAGATCATATAAAGTGGATAAGAACTTTTATTTGGTTTTTCTACAGGTTATGAGCCCAAGGCTCGCTCAAGTATTACGTGGATTTTCTTGGTATAACAAGTGTGCATTCGTGGAACTTTTCGTGGTTACGTCACGTGGAACTAGTGGAAAGTTCCCTGTTACGAGTGCTAGTGGTGTGACGTGGAATATCGATGGTTTTCGATCTGATTAACGATGCGTGATTCAGAGGAAAGTGATGTGCCCTCCCCAAATGATTTGAGGGCCATTATACAAGGTATAAAGGAAATTACGACTCGCCTGGCTGCCGTGAAGGATAGGCCAAGCAGTCAGTTGCAAGTGTCTCGTCCGGGTCGAGGGGGGGCTCCCCGGTGCGTGTCCGAGACACAGAGTTTCGAGACAGCCTTATTAACTACCGTCCCTTCGGCCACCAGATGACTTTGAACGATCTTGTAGCCGGTGCGTATACGCACGGTGCGGCTAGCACACAGAGGAAGACTTTTCCTTAAAGCGGCGTTCGCCGCTACTTAGCCGATACGCTCTTATAAAGGGCTTAGTAGGAGAGAGCTCTCCTACTCGGGGCCAAGATTCCCGGGTTGGTTTACTGTATCCTTTGCTAGTGCTTTAACGGAAAGTCTCCCTTACTAAGGGTGTAGCTAAAGGGAGGGCTCCCTTTACGCTACGGCACTCACTACACGCACGACCGGTCGAGGTCGTGCGTCTGTAAGATAGAGTGAAATGTAAACTGAATGTATATTTAATATATAGTTAGCCTAAATTAATTTAAACTAATGTAAACTATATGTAATACTAAGTAGAACTTACCAAATTCGTACCTAGCTAAAATGTAGTGTACACCACCTGTGTACCGACACGTGGATGGCTGACACGCCACCCCCCAATGGATCCTGCCCTGATTGGTTAAAATAACCAATGGTTCAAAACCTTTCGAACCGGTCAATACTGACCCCAAACGTAGTGTACTCACGTACGCCACCTACTAAATGTGACTCGAATGTAACCCTGTTACATCCTCCCCCATCAAGACTATTGCTTACGCAATAAACAAAATTTTGTTGGAGAACCCCAACGCCAGTACCTCTGGCTATCCATGAACACCTTCAGTGGTGCTATGGAGTCCCCTCTAGAGGAGGTAGATTATTCCGAGAACTTGGAGGTGGATGCCCTTGGGGAGATCTTCCCAACGACTCACCACTCCGAAAGCGCCGAACGGCGGTGTCGGCAGCCTAATCCGTTCCCCACACGTGGGGAAAATGCACTAACTAGTACGCCACCCCTGCCCATGTCGGATGATACATCCGAATCGCCAAAGGCGATCGTCACCAATGAGCTGGACGCAGCTCAAGAAACCCAACTTGCCGCACAGGCACTAAGCCTGCGTAACGCGAACGCCGTGAGAAACTCCGGCAACAACTGCTCACGCAAAAGCAGTTCACTAGCGTCTCATACCGAGAACGCCTCGACAGGCAGGCACAGGGTGCCCCTGTTGAGAACCTCCGCGAGGTTCCCATCGTTCTTTCTCCGGGAGAGAGTGCTGATGATGCGGAGAAGAAGTTCCGCGCTTGGGCGGAATGGAGAAGCTTCTCCCCAGCTTCAATGAGCTGCACAACAGCTATTCCCGTCGTGACATTTGGGTGGAGAGGGCGTTGCGCCTGGCATTCGCCAGAGACAAAGCGATGGAACTATTACGTGCTCCATATCGCACGCGCTACGCCAGCGCCCTTGTCTCCACCACGGTGCCAGCGGACAGTGTGAGCGCCACATCTGCCCCCGGCGAGCTCCCACTTACTGGGAGTGAAGGGGCTTCTCGTGCCCCTTTGGTCGTTGACCTGCAGCGGAATTCCCCCACTGGGTCGAAAGCGTCAACGACGTCGCGGCAATCCTGCCGTAGGGGAGTCTCGAACTCCCACGAACTCTGTGAGTGTGGATAACCCTTCCACCTCATCAGATACTGGGTTTGACCCCGATGATGGCGTCGCGCCATCAGACGCTCCACATGATAGTGTGGAGTACCCTCCGCATCGAGCATTGGAGGAGGAGGTCGCGCAATTGTGACGTGAGATTTGCGAGCGCTATGATCGACACAGCCATCGCATCGATGATATCCACGAGGGACTCCGCGATGAGTGGGATGCCATTGATCGTTTGGAGAGGCGGGTTGCCTCTGTCGAGACGGCCGTTGCGGAGATTCGTGGTCGCATTTTAGCCCTCTCGTGTAACGGGGTTACATTTGAGTTACATTTAGTGTTGGTGTACATGAGTACACTACGGTTGAGGTCAGTATTGACAGGTTTGAAAGGTTTCGAACCTTTGGTTATTTAACCAATGAGGGCATGAGCCCTTGGGTGGCGGTGGGTCAGCCATCCACGTGTCGGTACACAGGTGTGTACATTACATTTTAGCTAGGTACGAATTGGGTATATTCTACTTAGTATTACATATAGTTTACATTAGTTTAAATTAATTTAGGCTAATTCCATATTAAATATATTCAGTTTGCATTTCACTCTAAAGTGAAGACGCGCGACCTCGACCGGTCGCGCGTGCAGTGAGTGTCGTAGGTAAGAGGGAGCCCTCTCTTTACTTACACCCCGTAAAGGGGACACAGCCGTTAAGGCTAAGTAGTAAAGCAGCCCGGGAATCTTGGCCCCGAGTAGGAGAGATCTCCTACTAAGCCCTTTATAAGGGAGTATCGGCTAAGTAGCGGTAGATACCGCTTTAAGGAAGAGTCTTCCTCTGTGCGCTAGCCGCACCGTGCGTATACGCACCGGCTACATCTGGTAGAACTTGTAGTCAATCCAACACCTGTCTTGGTAGACTAAAGCATCCTCTGCAATTGATGAATCAGGACGTTTGGGATAGGTTGACCCTCTTCCAGCAGGAAGCCTTTAACAGGCTGTTATCCTTGACGGGTGACGAAGGCATGCATCTCCTAGTGGAGCAGGGCCTTG
>CM047580.1:35251161-35271421 GCA_026184515.1 Peronosclerospora sorghi | reverse complement strand
CAAGGCCCTGCTCCACTAGGAGATGCATGCCTTCGTCACCCGTCAAGATAACAGCCTGTTAAAGGCTTCCTGCTGGAAGAGGGTCAACCTATCCCAAACGTCCTGATTCATCCCTTGCAGAGGATGTCTTAGCCTACAAACACAGGTGTTGGATTGACTACAAGTGCTACCAGATGTAGCCAGTGCGTATACGCACGGTGCGGCTAGCGCACAGAGTAAGACTTTTCCTTAAAGCGGCGTTCGCCGCTACTTAGCCGATATGCCCTTATAAAGGGCTTAGTAGGAGAGAGCTCTCCTACTCGGGGCCAAGATTCCTGGGTTGGTTTACTGTATCCTTTGCTAGTGCCTTAACGGCAAGGCTCCCTTACTAAGGGTGTAGCTAAAGGGAGGGCTCCCTTTACGCTACGGCACTCACTACACGCACGACCGGTCGAGGTCGTGCGTCTGTAAGATAGAGTGAAATGTAAACTGAATGTATGTTTAATATATAATTAGCCTAAATTAATTTAAACTAATGTAAACTATATGTAAGACTAAGTAGAGCTTAACAAATTCGTACCTAGCTAAAATGTAGTGTACACCACCTGTGTACCAACACGTGGATGGCTGACACGCCACCCCCAAGGGATCCTGTCCTGATTGGTTGAAATAACCAATGGTTCAAAACCTTTCGAACCGGTCAATACTGACCCCAACCGTAGTGTACTCACGTACGCCACCTACTAAATGTGACTCGAATGTAACCCTGTTACAGATCTGGCCGAGGACGATGGGGTGGAAGTTGGCGCGAGGCCACGCCCAAATGTGAATGCAGCACCTCATGGGGTGCCGGTTGGTTTGAAAGGTGCAGGCGGCGTTAATCGCCTTCTGGGAAAGGGCATGTGCCGATGTACCATGCCGGTCATAAAATTCCGAAGTTGTCGGTTTGAAAGTTCTCGAGACGAGAGTTGTATCCCGGTTTGGGTGCAGGATTTCTACAATGGGCCTACCTGTTCGTGGAGTCCGTTGAAATCGCCGAGATTACGTCTGGTTTCGTATGGAATGAAATGTTAAAGTCTAACAAGCTAAGCGAGAATCTTGAGGGCACCGCCGCGGAATCTTTCCGTTCGAACATTGGTTCGTGGTGGCAGGTGTGCCCTCAATTGAAAACGTCCTGGAGCAGATGTGGTTGGTATTCAAGGTCAACATATCCCACCACCAAGCTTCCATGTGGTTTGCAGCCGAAAAGGACCCTCGGCGAACGTGGACGCAACACCATCTTTACATAGTAGCTCTGTCCCACGAGAGTGGGTCGAGCGAAAAGTTGATAGTTGAAAACATCGTAAAATTTGCGGCGCCAAGGTTGAAATTAATGATCATGGCGAGGTATGATCCAAGCCGAACTGACTACCTTTGCCATGCTCAGGAGCTGGTCGCATGGTCGCAAGAGCTAAAAGATGATGCAGTAAAGAGCAAGACCGCTGTTAAGTTGCAGGTGCATGCAGTGACGCCCGGCAGAGGGCGGCGAACGTGTTTTACATGCGGCGACGAGGGGCACATACAGAGATAATGCCCCGAAAATCGTCGAAAGGCAACGGAAGTCGTGATCAAACAACAGTTCAAGGTGCAAGTTACAAGAAGTCGAAAAAATATGCGCTGTCGACGGTTAAACGCGTTAAATGCAGATTTGAAGGCATGCGGTTGGAAATTTCGGTAAAAATACCTTGATTGTCGACAGCGCAGAAAGTAGACACTTGGTGTCGAACGCGGAGCTGCTAAAAGATGCCAAGGAGTGTGGTTCAAGCGATAAATTTGCACTCCCATATGGTGGCAAGTTGAATGCAACTAAAGTTGGAAGAGTTACGTTGCGCACGTGCGACGGAAGTGAAACGGTCATTGTCTTGACCGAAGTATACTTTGCGCCGCAATTGGCAAACAACCTGATCTCGCTCGGAAAGCTACGCAAAAAAAGGCTGTGCCATCGCCGATGATGGTGACAGATTGCGAGTGATGCTAAAGGATGAAAAACTATTTAAAGTGGTGACTTTTGGGTCGGTATTTGTTACGAATTTGGCGGTCGAAGAAACGAATGTGAATTCAAGTAATTTCGAGAGCATGGTGCTAGGCAGTGTGGTGGAGGACGTCGGTCCAGGCGTCCACACTGGGAGCCTGCACCACTTTCACGTGCGCTTGGGCCACCTAGTCTATGATACTGTCGAAAGACTGGCCAGAGACCCCAGGTCAGGCATCGCCCTCACTGACACTAGCAGGCCGAATTGTATGACCTGTGCCGAGGGCAAAGCCACGCGAAAGGTTCAATCGAAGGCGGATTCGGGTACAAATTCGCTGATTGATATGATCGGTGGAGTGATATGCAGTGACCTGAAAGGTCCCATCACTCCCCTTGACAGGCGTGGCAACCGGTACCTGGTTGTTTTTGTCGATCCCTTTTCAAGTTACATTCGCGTGTTCGCCGCACGCACCAAGCACAGAGCCGCCAAGATGTTCGAACATTTTTTGGCGTGGTTCGAAAATGAATTCTCCTGCCGAGTGCATGTGTTTCGAACGGACGGCGGCGGCGAATACCGTAATGTAGATCTGTTCTGAAAACAGACGGGTGTTCGCCGCCAAATCACTGAAGCTGGCACACCGGCATCGAATGGGAAGGCAGAGCGGATGAACCGGACCATTTTCAACATGGTCCGGTGCATGATTTTTGGATCGGGTGTGCCATTAATCTACTGGTCAGAGGCGGCTGAGTATGCGTTGTATATACTCAACCGCACTCCGACAAGATTGAACCAAAGACGTCTGTCACCGTTCGAGGTGCTGACCGGAAAGAAGCCGGCGGTCACGGATATAGTGGTGTTCGGGTCCCCGTGTATGGTTTGTAGGGACTCGAGGAAGAAGGAACTCACGCAGCATGCTTAACGCGCGCGCATTCTCGGTAAGAGTGACGAAACGAAACGATATAAGGTGCTATAAATGAAGGACTGAGTGGTCGTGGTGACGAGGCATGTCACCGCGATCGAAACGCTAAGCACTGAAACAAGAGAGAAGATCGCAAGGGTTCTTGAAGCTGAAACCGAAAAAAAAGTACAAGAAATGATGGAAGCACGGTCGGGTGCACAGGAGGCAAGAACAGCGGATTTCGAGCACGGAAATGACAAGACGGTGGCACCTGAAGGTGCATCAAAACGTGCGAAAACGACCGAGCAAGGTGTGCGCAAGACGCGCAGAAAACTGTAACGGGGTTACATTTAGTTACGTTGGTGTACGTAAATACACAACGGTTAAGGTCAAGTATTGACCAGTCCGAAAGGTTCGGACCTATTGGTTGTTTCGGCCAATCAGGGCGGGAGCCCTTGGTGAAGGCGTGACAGCCTGCCACGTGTTGGTACACAGGTGGTGTACATTACATTTCGGCTAGGTACGGATTAAGTAAGTTGTACCTAGTATTACATATAGTTTACATTAGTTTATTAAGTTAGACTAATTACATATTAAATATAAATCAGTTTCCATTTTACACTGTATTCAGCTAGACGTTCGACCGAGAAAGGTCGAGCGTGCTGTGAGTGTAGTAGCAGGGGAGTACCTCCCCTAGCTACTCCCTTTTAAGGGAAGCGTAAAGCTAAAGCGTTAGCGTACTTAATGGAAACTGGAGAAATCTTGGCCCCGAGCGAGAGAATAATATCACGCTAAGCCCTTTCATTAGGGCGTATCGGCTAAGTAGCGGCGTATCGCCGCTTAAGGAAAGTCTTCCTCTGTGCTTTAGCCGCACCGTGCGTTTACGCACCGGCTACAAAACCCAAGAAGTCTGAAGGGGAAGCAGTATGAAGCGTCAAGAAATAAAAAAGGTTTCAAGAATGAAGTTTCGAAAAAAATGGCGAAAATGAGCGAAGTGTGGAGAGCGCCTTATGCGTGTTCGCGGTATGCGAACAGGGTGCCAAAGTGGAAACCACATCGCAGATGCAGCCTGACCACAAAACCTTCCGGGAGGCGCATAGTGGAACGCATGACAAGATGTGGAGTCGCACAGAAATGGAGGAGCTGAAGTCCCGCCAGGATTTAAATACCTGGGACGTCGTGCGTCACCCAGTGTATAAGGTACCTCTCCCGACCAAGTGGGTGTACAATACAAAAGTAAATGCAAACGGTTCGGTGAAGAGGTACAAGGCAAGATTGGTTGCCAGGGGCGATAAGAAAGTTTTTGGTGATGACTACTTTTTTCACGTTTTCGACGGTTATGGAATTGAATAATGTTAAGTTTCTCCTGATGTTGGCGCAAGCGTGGGTAGAGTGGCGGAACGCCAAGGCGATGTGCCAAGAGCCTACCCCAAGGCGAAGTCCGAAAGGGACGTCGATATTTATCTACAGGTGCCTCAAGGCATGGAATTTGCGCAAGAAAAATTGGATGATTCGGTGCAAAATCAAAAAGGATCTAGCTCTCAAGTTGAAGCGCAACCTTTATGGTTTGAAGCAGGCTGGTCACCTGTGGCAACAATGTTTATGTGAAACGTTAGCGAAGTTTGACTTCGTGCAGTGTGTCACGGACACCTGCATTTTAATGAAGCATATCGGAAGTGATACGATTGTGGTTGGGGCATACGTTGATGACCTTTTGGTCACCGGCACCTGTGAAGAGATTGTTGATAAGTTCTTTGTGGATATGCAAGTACTGGAGCTGAAGAATCTGTGGAGTGTCACGAAATTCCTTGGCACAAGAATCGACGGCGACCCAAGGAATGGTTATATTAAGGATCAACAAGCGACGATTCACGAAATTTTGATGACACACAAACTTGAGAAGATGAATCCAGCTCGAACAACGGTGTGTACTGAATGGAGACAAAAGCTTCTGTGAACTATTGCCGGTGCGACCAATAGGAAATCTACCTTGTATCAAAGATTTACAGTAACTTGTGGGAAGGTCTAACGGTGTACGCGTACTGACATTTCGTTCGACGTGCACCGTGCTACGCGCAAGACTCACGCACCCGCTGTAGGTGACTACAAGATCGCTAATCGGGTCCTCAAGTACCTTTAGGGAACGAGCTAGTTAAAACTGAGTTTGAAGCACGATCAAGATTTACCGCAACCGCTGCTTATCATGGTGTTCACCGATGCGGAATTCGCTGCCGACAAGGCGTATCGAAAAAGTATTTCTGCTTTGGTGATTTTCGTGAATGGTGTCTTAGTGAATTGGGCTTGCAAGAATCAGACGGCGGTAGCGTTGTCGACTGCAGAAGCAGAGTTCGTTGCTGCATCGATGGCAGGCAAAGAAGCGCTAGGCCTGAGAGAGCTGATTACAGAAATTGGATTGCGTGCGAAGACGCCCCTGGTGTTCAAGATGGACAACCAGGCGGCAATCAAGCAATTGGAAGATGAGGCTAGTGCTGCCAGTGCAAAGCATGTCGATGCCAAGTTAAAGTTCCTAAAGGAATTTACAAGAAAAGGCATCATATCTGCAAGCCATGTACCAAGTGTGGAGGTGTGGGCTGATCTGTTGACCAAGGACCTTAGTGCGCCAACGATTTCAAGAGTTGCGTGCAGGTCTGGGATTGAAGTGATGAAGGTACAGCCTCCGTTCTTTCAGGAGGAGTGTTGGAAGTGCATGTATCCATTTGGACTTTGCACTCCTTCAAGATGGTGAAATCCCATTGGCTGGTAAGATGGCATATATTTTTGCATATATCGGCAGTTACAGTTTTAAGTTGCATTTATTTCCGATAGCCAATTAAGTAACTTTACATAATACACTTTTCAATTTTCATGTTATAAAGTACAACTTTACTGAATCCTCCGGGGCTGACGATCGGCGCGTATTGGCTTGCCTCTGTTATTGATCCCACCTGGTCAAACGTTTCAGGCCGGGTGGTTTAAGATCATATAAAGTGGATAAGAACTTTTATTTGGTTTTTCTACATGTATACATAGGTATATGAGGCGCCACTAAAAACCTTGGCGGAATTGCTGGTAAGTTTTTCCGTCCCTTGGTGGCATGCTTCAAGACCGACATGGTAGTGATGCATCACATTCTCTGTAACCTTTCCGGTTGGTAATCGGACTAAGTAATCTAGGCGAATCATGCTGATCAGATGATGATACTTCCAGATGAGTCTCACCTTT
Organism: Peronosclerospora sorghi; assembly: GCA_026184515.1. NCBI lineage: Eukaryota > Oomycota > Peronosporomycetes > Peronosporales > Peronosporaceae > Peronosclerospora > Peronosclerospora sorghi. The sequence goes on along the minus strand of CM047580.1, from coordinate 35,265,310 downwards.
CAAGGCGGTATTTTTGAAGAGGACTGTACTTCTGTTCCGCATTGTTTTATGTGTACGAACTTATAATCAGGTCGATCACATGTAATGATAACAACCAGACCGCAAGCTAAACGGTCAACAGGTCATCGATCGATCCCACGAGAGTCTTAACGAGGTAAGAGTACTGTTGGAAGGGCGCGCAATTCCTGGAGCACCCGACGTCGCCTGAAACGTTTTTTTTTTTGTTTTGTGACTTTTCGATAAAAACCTAGCAAACTGCACATATGCATATTATTAGTTTAAGTACTTAACTTAACACTAATAAAATCACTTTGGATTTTGATTTATTCTCACGCGTGATTGATTGGAGTGTGGTACACCGGATTGCGGCTGGAAGTTTCTCTTTTTCGATTACGTGGATTGTGGATTGAGTTACGGTTTTCTCGTTCTAGTCACGTAGGGGATTGATAAGTTTCTACGTGTATAATACAAGTTATTTACGCTTTATTGTTGCCATTACGTTTCTTCCTCTGTAGCTATTGCTCACTAGTGGAAGCGCTGCATTAGTACGTACTGGTCGTTTTGGAACGCGCGTCTGCAAGTACGCTGGTCGAAATGAGCGACAGCGAACAGTTTATGAGCCCAAAAGAGGGCCGTAACGAATCATATAATGAAGTCAATCCTGCGGATATGATGCGCTTGTTTGGAAACCTCTTGACTCGCCTGGAAAGCCTGGAGGTAGCAAGCAGCACTGTCAAGCAGGAAAAAAGCGTACCACCCAAGCCCAAGGGTGACACCAAGATGAGTCTGGCCTCCCTTGGTGACAGCAGTGAAGATAAAAGGAGGTTTGATAATGGATTGCAAGGAAAAATGAGTTTTGAAGACATTAGCCATGCTGGTGGAGATGCATTTACTCGTGTTGGAACCCCCGGTGCTGGTAGGCCGCATTTGCAAGCGCACAATGGTAACCAGCACCAGCAATCATATGGATTACACGGGCAAGTGCCAACCCAAGGGTTTGGAGTGGTGCGTACACCCTCGCCCAAGCAAAAGATGTTGCTGATATAGCCCTTCGATGGGAAGGAAATTTACAAAGGACTGGGATCCGGTTTTCAAGCCTGGGGGCGCAAATTTTTGCGCCAGACTACCCTTGCTGAGGCGGATTGTGGATTTCAATGGTCCGAGGACGTGAAGTTTGACCTGCTGGGTCATTATTTGGAGGGTCCAGCAGAGTCGTACTACAACCGGCAGGTAGAGGGCTGGTGGTGCTAGACACAAGCCCTATGGTACGTGATGGATAAATCGCTATCCGTCTTTCACGTACAGGAGACCCCGGCACAAGGGATGAAGTTGTTTATGGCTATGAAGCCACCTGGAATATCGTGGCTCGATCACTTTTTATACGGGACTGCTGTTGCAGAAGCATCCGGGTCAAATTGTTAGAATTTGGTGCTGAATAACCTGGTGTTCCACGCTGCGCCGGAGATGAGGCAGATGCTCATCTCCAAATATGATAACACACGGCCTGATTACCTGCGGCATGCAGAGGAACTGTGTCAGTTCGCGCCGGACGTGGAGTTTAACGATAAGCCGATGAAATTTCGCAAGGTTGTGCAGTAAATATGGTGGCTGAAAAGCCAAAGAAGATCATGAAAAAACGCGTTTGTTATTCATTCGGCGAGGAAGGACACATAAAAAGAAATTGTCCGAAAAACAAGCCGATGAAAGAAGATTTTGGGCTCATGATCGGCGGTTCGTATGGCGAAAAATTGCCGTATATGTGGGTGATGGACAGTGGTGCAAGTATGCACCTAACGTCGGACCTGACATGTTTGATTGACGTGAAGAACGTCACCCATCAGTGCTATCAAGCTGATGGAAAGAGATTTGAAATTTCGAGAAAAGGAACACTCTTCATTAATTTTAAGTGTTGAGAGAATAGCACGCGAATTGAAGCCAAAAACGTGTACTACGTGGAAGGCATCGGAAAGAAAATTTTCTCGTATGGAATTTTCGAAGCAGGAGGACTGGTTTTGTCATACCAAAATGGAATAAGAACGCTGGTCAAGCGTGATTCCGGTGTTAGAATCGTTCAGGTGGGCATGGAGAGTAACATGTTGACCGTTCAAGGAACGGTGGATAGGCCCAAAAAGTTCAAAGATATGGTTATGTCGGTGGCCGCAGCGAATGATGCTGATTTCACGGCCAATAAAGATGTCGAGAGTGGAACTCTTATGCACTTCCACTCTCGGATGGTAAACCTTAATCTTGACACGATTTTTTGCATTGTCCAATGATCCCCAGTATGGGATCCGGATTACTAATTTCACCCGCCGCCACTGCGTTACTTGCGCGCAGGGGAAGCAATCGAAGAACCACCAGTCGAAGAAGGACAGTGGTCGAAATGCACCGATCGATCGGATCGGTGGTGTGATTTGTTCTGACCTTAAGGGTCCAATCACACCAAGGGATCGTTTGGGTAATCGTTACTTGGTCAATTTCATTGAGTACAAAAGTAACTATGTGAGAATTTTTCTGGCCAAAACTAAAGATATGGACGCGAAAAAAATTTGAACACTTTTTGGCATTTTTTGAACGCAAGTTTGACTGCGAAATTCACGTGCTAAGGACTGAAGGTGGTGCAGAGTTTAAAAATGTGGATTATTTTTGTTTAAGTACTGGTATATCCCGCCAGTTAGCGAGGCTGGTAATCAATCCAGCAATGGAAAGGCGGAACATATGCATCGTACCGTCATGATATGGCCGGGTGCATGCTGTTCGGAAGCGGCTTGTCTTTGCCTTTTTGGGGGATGCGGCTGAATACGCGGTGTATGTGCTAAATCGCACCCCCCACAAGCGCGAACCCGAGGCGGATGTCGCCGCTCGAAGTATTAACCGGCACCAAGCCGAATCTGGGTGAAATTGTTACGTTTGGATCGCCGTGCACCGTATATCGGAACCCCGGGACAAACACGCTCGCGCATCGCGCTCAAGTCGGCATCATAATTGAACGGAGCGAAGAAACAAAAGGTTTCAAGGTCTATCTAAAAAAGATCGGAAGGCGACGGTCACACAGCACGTAAAAAACGTGTAGACGCTGACCGGTGTACAGAACCGGCAGCTCAAGAGCATGCTCAATGAAGACGAAGAAAAAGAGTCTCAAGAAGCGAGCCAGGTGTCAGAAGGAGCGATTCAGGCGTCGGTAAGCGCAAGCGGAGCATCCGAAGGCGTCTCAGACGTGTTAAACGAAGACAAGGACGCGGAAAATGAAGAAAGTCAAGGTCATGAGCTTGCCAAGGCGCCAAAAAGGAAGAAGAAGCCACGCTGGACGAGGGACCGTCATATTACGCGGGGACACGATAAAACGAAATACGAAGAAGAAGATTAAAAAACAGAAGAAAATGATGAAGTGGATCAACAGGGTGAAGTAAATTTAATTTCTGAAGTCGACCCGAAAAATTACCGCGAGGCAATTAGTCGAAGGGATGCGGACAAGTGGCTGCAAGCAATGGACGAAGAAATACAAGCCCTAGAAGCAAACCAAGTTTGGGACGTTATCAAGAGGACTGATGATGTCAAATCACTTCACACGAAGTGGGTATACAAGGTCAAAATGGATGCAAATGGCGCCTTGGAGCGTTAAAAGGCGAGATTCGTCGCCTGCGGAAACGAGCAGCGTTTCGGGGTGTACTATTAGTTCACATTCGAAGTTGTCATGGATATGACGACAATACGTTTCATACTGACACTGGCACGCAAGTGGAGAGTAAAATCTATGCATGGGGACATCCCCATGCTTACGTCAAAGCGTTGGAGGATGAACATGACATTTTCCTATATATTCCAAGTGGAATGAGGGTAGAGTCAAGAAAATTAGAAGAGCTGAAAATTGCAAGCGTTAAACGGGCTGTGTTGAAGCTAAAAAAGTCACTCTATGGTTTAAAACAGGCTGTCAGACAGTGGAATCGATTACTACACTCGAAGTTGACCGACTGTGGATACAATCAAAGCTTTACCGATGGATGTCTTTATTACAAGAAGATTCAATATAATATCGTAATCGTGGGAGTGTATATGGAAGATTTGCTCGTTACAGCGACCAAGGAGGGTTACACCAGAAATTTTTTCGATGATTTGAAGGATCTGGAGATCAAAAATCTTGGTCACGTTTCAAAATTCCTAGGAATGCGTGTCAGTTACGATGAAGATTTTGGATATATCTTAGATCAAGAAATTATGATCATTGATATACTAAAAAATTATGGGATGGAAAGCGCAAACACAGTGAAGACTCCGATAGGAGATGAGTACGAAAACGAAGCTCTGAAGAGCCAGGAGTTGCTAAACAATAACGTTCGTGGTGATGAACCGACGATCAAGAAATTTTAGCCGCTGACTGGAAGTTTGTTGTGGATTGTGCTATGCTCCAGGCCGGACATTGCTTTTGCATTCCACAAGGCCACTCGCAGAGCGCACGAACCTACCAAATTTGATTGGGCGACTGCAAAACGAATCCTGCGGTTTCTCAAGGGAACAAGTGGTTTGAAGTTTCAAATGGAAGTGACGCAACAAAAGAAGACTAAGGAGACTAATGAAGTGGAGTTTTTTGGTTACTCAGACGCTGATTTCGGTGGGTCTCAGGACGACCGGAAGTCGACAAGCGGTGGAGTTGTAATCATGGATGGAGGCCTGGTACATTGATTTGCAAGCGGAAGTCATGCGTTTCGCTCTCAACTATTGAAGCGAAGCTTTACGCTGTGTCGGTCGTGGGATGCGAGTTGATTAGATTAATGGATATGACCAAGGAAGTTGGATTAGTCGTTAAAGTTCTGATGGCATTACGCTGTGACAACCAAGCAGCGATTAAGGTGATCGAAGGGAACGGAAAATGTGGAAGAACAAAGCACATGGACATACGAGTGAAGTTTTTGATTTCGAAGGCCAACGATGCTTTGATAACCCCATATTATGAACCTACAGACACAATGTTGGCAGACGCGCTGACAAAAGGATTGGGTCCAGAGAAGTTGAAGCGGATGAAGGATAGACTTGGATCGACGGCGGTCAAGATGAGCTAGGCGGCTTCACCGGAAAGTCAAGAAGGAGTGTTGGAAGCGCGCGCAATTCCTGCAGCTACCGGTGTCGCCTGAAATTTTTTGTTTTGTTTTGTGAGTTTTCGATAAGAACCTAGCGAACTACATATATGCATATTATTAGTTTAAGTACTTAACTTAACACTAATAAAATCACTTTAAATTTTTATTATTTTCTCACGCGTAATTGATTGGGGTGTGGTAAGCCGGATTGCGGCTGGAAGTTTCTCTTTTTCGATTACGTGGATTGTGGATTGAGTTACGGTTTTCTCGTTCGAGTCACGTAGTGGATGGATAAGTTTGGACGTGTATAATACAAGTTTTTACGCTTTATTGTTGTCATTACGTTTCTTCCTCTGTAGCTATTGCTCATTAGTGGAAGCGCTGCGTTAGTACGTACTGGTCGTTTCGGAACGCGCGTCTACAAGTACACTGGTCGAAATGAGCGTCAGCAAACAAGTACAAGCCTAAGAGTTTGGCGAATCCTCGATTGCAAGATATGAAGGCGTGGATCGCCTATCTAACGACTTAGTGATGTGGTTATTTGGTCATGCTAAATCAAGATCGAAAAAAGAATTCCTCCACGATTGCATAAAATTACGACGTTGATGAGAAGATGAGAATGAGCTTTTGTTCATTTATCTACAATCAAATCAGATCGGGATTGATCGGCAAAGCTGGTTATCCAATCGATTTTGCAGCCCGATGTCCTCCCTCACTATTCGGTCAGTATGAAAGGAGGATTTCGGGATACATAGGACTTACCACAAGATCATATTTTACTTTCACCAGAGATCGATATGTCAAGACAGCATATCGAAAGATATGTTGACTATCAGGGCTGTTTCCGGCGACTATCTAGGACACATACCCTCTCCAACTGTGTGGAGAAGCGCATAGAAGATTTTTAGTCAACTGTCCTGAACATGGACGGGCCATACGGAGCAAAAGCGACGCAGGGTACAGGTACATGATGGTAAGCGACAGGATAATGATGCATATCAGCATGGGTAGAGTTGATTGGTCGATATCAGGTATTTGGTTGATTTTAGGATATAAGGAATAATTAAATTCTCTTTTTGCGTCCGATCAACTAGATCATCGATTGGGACGCCGTGATAACTTCGCGCCTCCTTTTCATTTCATACGCACGTTTACACGTCCCGGGCGGGAGCACGTAGTGCACTTTTTGGCCCACCGTCAGTCATAAGTTCCGCAGAAATCGTCCTCAACTCCGCTCGCTGTGTCAGCGGCCCCTTTACGTAAAGGCTACTGGGAGGGTGATCTAGCCAAGTGTTCTTACATCTTTCCCCATTGGTTTTCACCTATCCTCTAGAAGTTCGGCTGCTTTAAGCGCCCCTTGGGAACTCTAGGTGGATTTTTCTAAAATCCGTCGATCTGCACAAAGAAAGTACAGATTGATCCCCTTCCTCTTAAGTTTAGGCTAGGAATACAAATATATTGGGTATTTCCTTAGCGATCTAAGCTTAAGAGGCTCGATGATGAAGTGGTGAAGACTTCCTCCACGTGATCAAGTACCCCTTCGCTGATTTCCACTAGATCGACAGCGTCGATCTGCGATCTACAGATACGCAATCTCGCCAATTCGCACTAGATCAACTGGTTCGATCATCGATCTGCGATCATCGATTTGCGATCTTCCATCCACAGTTTTTCCCCTGGATCTCGAATTTGCGATTTTCCACCAGATCTACACCGGGCGATCTGCTACGAATTCTCTTGATCTACATCGGAATTGCGCTGATCTACGTCCCCAGTCACCTGGAGAGCGACCCACGCCCAAACCGTCGGGTACACAAGGTGATCAAGGCATAGGCCTGTCACAGGACAACCGGAGAACCCCCTTCGTTAGTCGGTAGTCCGGGCGCTGTGAACACGACTGTCCAAGCCTCAAAATTTGGCCAGCCGCTCCACCACAAGTGTTCATATCCCGTGTCTACACAAATATATCCATGCAATACCTAGATGTTGTTCTGATGTTCTGGTGTCACGAAATTCGGCTCCATACGCACTACCATAGTGTATTTTCAGGTGATTAAGGTCGAGCAAGGTGATCAGACACCCGGTTCATGAAGTTTTTTTAGATAATTCAACAAAATTTTGGGCCATAATCAGAGCATAACGATGGCATATCGACCGCAGGCTAATGGTAAGATCAACGGAGAGGGTTAAAGACCCTGACGATATCGATTAATATGTACGTAACAGATACTGAACAACAAAATTATGATGCGTATGAAGCAAGATTGGTATTGGTACTAAAGTATTTGCTCGATAGGGTCAGGTGTGACATTTGGTTGGGATCCATGAGCTACTTTCGAGGCGGCGATATCGATAACCGGCACCAACACAACTACAGTGATGGCGGATAGTATACTGCCACCCCCTTTTTTAATTGTTTTGTCCAACAAGGTGCTTTAAATGCATATATCTAGTCCAATTGAAAGAGCGTGCGAAAACACTTTGAATGCGGGTCGATTCATGCCATTCGGGCTACTATTTCAGCTGCAATGAAGAAAAACCTGAAGTTGAAACTAACTAACGTGGCGGAAAGTATACTGCCGGAGCGAATAGGTCGTGTTCTACTACGTTTTAAGCGCTCAAACAGCGTCTAATACTTGGTATTAGCTCCGTGAAGCTCTAGTGTAGCGATGCACATCTTCGGCATTGATTCACCAGCTTTGAGGTGAGTTCCTCGCTGATTGTTGCCCACGACGTCTTGATTGTCTTGATGAGGTCGTTGCGGGTTTGAAACTGCCTTCCTTGGGAGTAAACAGCTCGTACTAGCACCCCCACAAGTTCTCGATGGGGTTTAGGTCCGGTGACTTAGCAGGCCACTCCATAACGGCGACATTTTGCTCCTTGAGAAAGTCTTTGGTGGCGGTTGAGGCGTGAATAGAAGCGTTATCCTGCTGTAATATGCACGATCGACCGTACAATGCATCGATAAATGGCAGTAAATACTCAGACAGCGTATATATGTAGCTCTCGCTGTTTAGGTTCCCGCTTAAAACCACCAACTCCGACTTACCAGTAGCGCTAAACGCCTCCCAAACCATCACACTTCCACCTCCACTTTGACGAGTAGAGTAGGTCTCAGGTTCGCGTCGTAAATCATGCCAATAGCACTGTAAACAGTCTGGTCCATCCAAATTAAACTTTTTTTTCGTCTGAAAAAACGCAGAGGCCCACTTGTTCTCGTCCCAGGTCACCTTGTCACGAGCCCATTTCAGCCGGGCCTCCTTGTGTCTTTTAGCAAGTACTGGAGTTGCTTTTAGCTTCCCGTAAGCCATGTTAGGGTCATCTTGAAGTATCACGCGGATACTTCGTGCACTTATGGATAGCTGGAGCTCAGTTTTGAGCTCGGACGAGCTCAATTTTCCCTTTGTAGCTTCACGGAGAAGCTGGCGGGTAGCAGTAGGCGTCAACTTCTTGGGCCATTCCGGTCGTTTGGGCTTGTTGTAGCTTTCAGGGTCGGCAAGAAAGGCGTGGACAACAGGCCGGGAACGGTGTACGTGCTCAGCGATAGCTCTCTCACTAAATTTGGCCTCTTGAAAGGCAATGATACGCTGCTGTTCTTCTTGCGTTAGTTTGGTTCCTCTAGGCATCCTGTTAAGAGCAAAACGAAAAAAACGGCATTGAATTTGCGTTAGTAGGACTGCTAATTATCGTTACGAACCTTAGTCATCTCTAAATGGCAAACCAACCTTCAGAAGAGAGTAAGTAACGCCTCGGCAGTATACTAACCGCCAACGAATTTGTGGCGAGGAAGCGTTATACTCCTGCCGTGTTGCGAGGACTTGTCGGAATGACATGAATCGAATGACCGTAGCTGTGCTTTCGCACGCTCTTTCTATTGGGATAGATAGATGTATTTAAAGCAGCTAATTGGACAAAACAATTTAAAAAAACGTGGTGGCAGTATACTATCCGCCAGCACTGTACGATATAATTGGTTATTTAAATCTTTGGGAAATGATATTACCGCCATACTTTTGTCAATTCACTGCATATAGAACGCAGTTTCAGCCCACCGCTATGCGCAACGCACAGCAACTACTTCGAGAGACCTTTTCCTCCAAGGATGACATAATCAACCGGATTAAGAAGCACTTCTCAGCGCAGGGGACCAGGCTGTCAATCGAGCGATCCGATATCAGGAGGGTTGTTCTCAAGTGCTACTTTGGTGGCACCTACCGAAACGCCCTTGACTTGACTGAAAAATCGAGACGGCGCAACACCATTCCCGGGCACTCGGATGTCCCTTCAAGGTCGTATTTTACGCCTCTACATGAAACAGGACAACTACGTGGCGCGTTCATTTGGTGAACGATTTCCATTAGTTTCATGATGGGATTGTTCCAAGAGACGCCATGACTGCAGAGCAACGAGAACTGGATTACCAGCTACTCGAGAGCTGAATGAAGGCCAATGCAGAGACTCTGCACCTCAAAGGGGACGAAAATCTCAACTTTGTCGCGCGATATGTGTAAAAAAGTGTGGCAGTAAATATCATTTCCCAATCTTTTTTTAGATCCGGTTCTTTTTAATAGATATAAGTTTGACCAGTTTGTCTATCACCCATAACGAATTCTGTTTGACCACGTATCGACTGCACCAGAGACCGTTCTGGAGATGCTCAGCGTTGGCGGATGAATATGCAGCGTCTGTATCAACAGTCACGGGAACAAGTCAACAACGTGTGACTTTGGTGATCGATCCAAGAGCGAGAAGATTGAACAACCATCCGGTTCACAGCCGTGATAGGATCAGTCTCTAGAGATCCACTGAGAAATCTTAAGAGTCTATACCCAAGGTGGCAAGGCTAAAGAAGTGGATTTCATTCTTCTCGCGACTAAGGTGATCATCACGGTGACCGGTCAGGTGAGTATTTACTAATTCGTCTGATCATAAAACTGACCAACGCAATTATCCTTCCGATAGTGATTCGACTGGGTCCTGTTTGGGAAGAATAACGCCGCGTCGATTACAAGCTCTATGGGCGTGGGAAAAAGGTGCTGTCTACACGGAAGAAGAGAAGCCGACGGTGGTTCAAGGTAATACTACCGCAAAAGGGAGGTTGATCCCGCCGTCGAAGTTGTTCAGGTTACGATGTATTGGAATAGTGACCACTCAACGCCCCAGAAGCACTGAAGAAATTTGATTAACCAAAAAATGGGATTAAGAACGTCCCACTAATGAAAGAAGTTACATTGTGTATCCAGAAGGGAGGCGATCTTCGTGTTGATGGGATTGGTGAAAAAACTTCCGGTATTACCGGAGATATCTCCATACTGAAGAAGTGTGTAAGGAAGACCTGCAAATTTGTAATTCATAAGACAATTCGACTGAGAGATAACACCGAATAATTTTGCGTGACATCATCTGGAAGCGCCGTAACTAGCTTATCGGAAAATGTAATATTTTAAAGCGCCGTCATCTGCTGATCGGGAAATGGAATGTGCTGATGCGACTTTGGAGAGTATTGCGACATCAATGTAACCTATTTCACAAAGAAGGTGGAGGATTGTCCTCAAGTTTCGGGAAAAACGTTATCTGCCCTGTTCAAGGAATTTTGTCGACAAAGATTGCCTAACGATCGACATCCCCTAGCCTTACCTATTATCTTTGCTTTGAAGAAGAGTGCGGTGGATATTCAGCTGGGTATCGACGGCTGGTAAATTGACTTACTCGTTTAGTGGTCTAACCTGCGCCGTTGACGATTTTTTGGATGATCTGGACTAAGTCCCGTAGTTTTTTTCGCTGGATATCTCCAGTGGCTCATGGGTACAGAAAGGCCAGGGAAGATTTCATCCTTTATTACGTCATTTGGCTTGTTTGAATAGAATCGATTGTCTTTGGCCTACAGAATGCGCCTCAGACCTACCACAAGTTGATCATCAACAGACTATATGAACATCTCCACATTAAATCCTTTACCTTCCCAGTCTCTGTACAAGGTGTCTACAGGAAGGAGACCTTCGGTAATTGCTAGAATGTCTCATGGGATCATCTGGTGTTCAAATGTGGAAATGCCTTTGGACGTATTTGAACGCTGAAACTTGTCGATCAGCGTCGTCACGCGTTTTTTTGGGGGGGAGAAATTGGTCTCCAACTCAGGGCATAAGTCTCGGACCCTACATTAACATGTTAACGTAACATGAGGACTTAAACCAGCTGAATTATCAAGATTTTTCCATCCCGATGCAATCATATCTTCGAAGCGTAATCTACTACAGCGATTCATTAAAGATTATGCAATCTATGCGGCATGCTCCAGGAGATTGATTTCCACGCTATCAATAAGCAGAAGCACGGTTATTATGTGTTTGCAGCTGATCATCCAAATGATCAAGAGACTGGAGTTTTTGAGGCGGACTAGAGTGTCATTTAGTACGCTAAAAGCGAAGATAATCTCAGCTCCGATCTTACTCAGCTTGACTGAATCACATGATTCCATCGTTAGTGACGAGCTACGCCTGCATGTGGCCATATTGGCGGCATTGATGCAGACGTTTACTATCCAGTAAATTTACCGGACGCTTTAGAATGCGTCTGGTAAATGATGTAGCATATGAGGAAGCGGATAAATAAGTTTCGGCATTGTTATGTATATTGTGACGTCTGCTAGAGGTCCAATCCACGACAATGGCTGAAACAGGGTTACATTCGAGTCACATCTAGTTGGTGGTGTACGTGAGTACACTATGGTTGGGGTCAGTATTGACCTGTTAGAAGGGTTTTGAACCATTGGTTATTTTAACCAATCAGGGAAGGAGCCCTTGGGGGTGGCCTGTCAGCCATCCATGTGTCGGTACACAGGTGCTGTACACTACATTTTGGCTAGGTACGAATTTGGTATGTTCTACTTAGTATTACATATAGTTTACATTAGTTTAAATTAATTTAGACTAATTATATACTAAATATACATTCAGTTTACATTTTCACTCAACAACTGCAGACGCACGACCTCGACCGGTCGTGCGTGTAGTGAGTGCCGTAGCGTAAAGGGAGCCCTCCCTTTAGCTACACCCTTAGTAATGGAGCCTTGCAGTTAAGGCAGTAGCGAAAGCTACTAGTAAACCAAATCGGGAATCTTGGCCCCGAGTAGGAGAGCTCTCTCCTACTAAGCTCTTTATAAGGGCGTATCGGCTAAGTAGCGGCGAACGTCGCTTTAAGGAAAGTCTTCCTCTGTGCGCTAGCCGCACCGTGCGTATACGCACCGGCTACATCTGGTAGCACTTGTAGTCAATCCAACACCTGTGTTGGTAGACTAAGGCATCCTCTGCAAAGGATGAATCAGGACGATTGGGATAGGTTAACCCTTGTCCATCAGGAAGCCTTTAACAGGCTGTTATTCTTAATGGGTGACGAGGGTATGCAGATCCTAGTGGAGCAGGGCCTTGAGGCCGTAAAGGCAAGGGTCAATGCCCTCATCGCCCATGAGGCGAGTTTAGGTGGAAGTCGTTCCACGGGGGTGCGTCCCCCCTTATCATTTAAGATAAAGGAGTTCACCGGGGAGAAGGTTGACAACCTTTATGTGTGGCTGCGAGAGGTCGAAACGGCCTTCGCAACAGCGAACGTGATCGCTGATCACTTGCAAGTGGGACTTGCACTGACCCATCTTACGGGTAAAGCCCGTGCATGGGCGTTTACGTGTTCGGACTCGGTCACGAACGTGTTCCCTACCTGGGAGGTCCTTAATCAGAAGCTTATGGACATGTATGCAACGCCTGATCTGGTTTTCCAGAATCAGCTGGCGTTTCTGAGGTACCGTCTGGGCACTAGGGACTTGAAAACATATATCCAAGAACTTAAGACCCTGTTGGCACGGATGTACGCGAAAGCATATTCGGACGATGTGTCCATCCCCGTCTTCATGGAATGCCTGAGAGAAGGGCCAGCACGTTCGGAGCTCTTCCGATGCCGACCCCAATCCCTGAGAAGGCGTTCAAGATGGCGTTCAACGCCGAGAGGACCTTTCGTTCTTCTAAGGTGGGTCCTGAACCCATGGACCTGAGTCAGGCCGAAGCGGAAGAGAAACCTCCCGCTAAGAGTCAATCTGACTCTTTTTCGCAGATCTTCGAGGCAGAGCTCCTTGCAATGTTGCAGCGGCATGGGCCGCTGAGATGCTTCCTGTGTGGGAGCACGGATCATCGGCGGAACAGATGTCCGCGGAACCCCCAGCGAGATACTCGCTTAAAAGGGCCAAGGGTTGGGAAAAAGCCCTCGCCCAAGCCGTCGGGAAACGACTGCTCCCAGTAGGTGCGGGGCGCCCTACTGGAGGATCCCTCAGTGCTGTTAAGCCCCAGGGTAGGGGACGATAGCACAAAGCCCCGAGGGAAACGGTGCTTTCTAGCACCGAGTTGGTGTACCAGCCAGGTTTTCTGGTAGTCCTTGCGGACGTGAAAGGCTTTGATAAGCCTTGGAGAGTCTTGATAGACTCTGGAGCGTCTGACAATTATGTCAGACGGGCTTCTGTTGTGAAGAGTCGGCTGTATGCCGAGGCCCTGGAGGCACGTTCTCGTGACGTTGTCACGGTACGTCTTGCGACGGGCGTACAGGTTACTGTACCCAAGGTCTCGATTGACCTTAAGCTGAATTCTGCAGACTTAGACAGCTTAGAACGTTGCCTAGTCCTGGATTTGGACTCGAGGTATGACCTCATTCTGGGCATGAAGTGGATGGAACGCCACGAGCCATGGATAGACTGGAAGTCTAAGTCCATTGTCTCAACGCACCCGCGAATCGGGTGAAGCATTGGCGAGTCACGAACCCACTTTTGCTCGATCGCAAAAGCGATTCTGGCGTGAGATGCCAGAGATTGGGATTTCTGAAACGATCATTCCCAATGGCGTTAAGGAAAAGTTCCTTAACGAGGGTGATTCGGCGGTTAATCCCAACGCCGTTAACGGTGAGACTGGTGAGTTGCCAGTGGCAGAGGTGGATTCCTCTGAGGCGACTCCAGTGGTAGGGGAAGAGACCCCTGTGGTTAAGCGCGAGGCGCTTCCAAGCGAAGAGACCCGAAGTTCGTCTCTTTCGCACGTCGGAAA
>CM047580.1:35148361-35236161 GCA_026184515.1 Peronosclerospora sorghi | reverse complement strand
AAAGACCCTGTAAATGTTTCCATCCAGTATAACCAACGGTAGATATGGATGAAGCTTTTATCGAGATCGCGCCAACTAGTTCGAAGTCGCCCTTCCCCCATCGGTACCAAGAGCACTACAAAAGCAGAAACACCCTCTTCCGGATCTTCTTCAATCCTATTATCCAAATACAGTCGGGCCAAAGTAGATCGCTGGGAGAGTACTTTAATCAATTTGCCACAACAAACGTCCTGCATTCGCAATAGCTCCATAAAGCTCCTTATCCATAAAGCAATAGTTGACTTCGTTCAATGTTTGTATTCGACTTGTGAACGTGACTAGACAATAAATACCGCCGTGACCTTGTACCAAGGCGACACGGATCGCCCACTTATTTTCGTAGATGAGTACCTCAGGAACTTTGTCGGGATCGAACGTTTATAATTGTTTTGCTCGCATCAAGCTAAATTCGACCATATTTCAAGTCATATGGTCTTCCTATATGGATAAAATCGACTCTGTTCATCGATCGGCCGATCCGATCGGCAAAGGTTTCTACCGATATCTTTCTCGATCATATGGTTACATTTCTTCCTTTTTTTTTGCACGTAGAACGCAAATTGGCTGTAATAATGTGAATTTCTCAGGAAATATTACATCGCCTTCTGCGGGCAGGTTACTGAGCAACTCCAAATCTTTAGGGCTGATTCCAAATTGACTTATTGGACCCAAATGTTTTCCCCTATATGGTGATCGACACATTGGACCCACATGATTTTCCCTAGAAGTTTTTAACCTTGCTGATCCGCAGCATTCATAGGTTTTGAGCAACTATTTTTCATCCACGCACAATGGGTACCAAGCGATTACAGAGACGAGGATTTCATCAATGTAGGTTTTTTACATCAAGCGATCGTTTCCGATCTTGATCGGGATCGCCCTCTGTAAAATACATTTTTAGATCGGTAGATCCCAATCTATCTTGAAAAATATATAGCGCTTTTTCGATAAGTCTCAGTAACCAAACGGCATCTTCTTCCACTTAAAAGAGGCCAAAAGGCGTAACAAATGCGGATGTTTTACGGGCCTGATCTGGCATCTATACCACCCAAAATCCACTAGCCGTATTGAGAGACAATACTATAATGCTTTATCAAGATCTTAAATTGATCGTTGATCACGGCCTATTACCCTTCCTGACGAGCAGATGTTGTCTTCTCCAGATGATCCGCTTCAGCAAATTAAGGGTCCACTTTCATATCATCCATGATGACTTAGGAGTACCTAGGTGATATCCCAGGAAGAACAGTCATTTAAATTTCAGTGTCTTGAATATAGGGGTCGTCGCCTTCGTGGATGCACACTTGATCGTCTTCTGATCCACTTCTCCTAACTCATATCCTTGTAGGTGTATGATGGAGGTGATATCCACATTCCGATCCAGATCAGTCGCCACTTTTACCTTGATTGGATCACGATTTCCACCCAACAGGTGTTATCCTACCGATCAACATTTACACCCTCTTGATCAGACGTAAAATCTTGATAGGTGGGACCAAGCGGGTTGTCCTTGGCTCTACCTTTCTCTACAATCGGAATCGGTCCCTTGGACATAGCAGTTATAACGATTCTCGTATCGCTCCGATCTTCGCCATCATCTGACTGGGACTCAATTGCCCTTCTGATCATGATCTTCATGGCATTTTTTTTTCAATTAAGTGATGTACTCTCTTCTTCTAACTCCCCGTCACTGCCCATATCGGTCATGACCTGGTATTTCAGATTCTTCCACTCAATACATTTTTGTGATCTAACCAACACATAGCAAATCTGGTGAGGCACCTTGCCCTCGGTCTACGCATTACCGCCATAGTGCTCTCATCGAAACTCAGTGGACAGTCTTTGATGGTAGTTGACTCTCACATAACTATGTCGGTCAATCCGCTTAATGAATAATGAGACCCACCGCTTACCACGGATAATCACAACTTCTGGTGCCAATCGGATCGGTATATCGACCGACCTGGACACTCTGCCATGGAAAGCTTAACCTAATCTCAGGTATTGCGTACTTGTTCCATACTGCGTCAATCCGCTAACCAAAGCTGTACCTTATCCGGTAGGAAAAATGTTTCATGCAAAATATTCAGCCGAATTCCATCTGGTTTCATAAAATGGATACCCAAATGGCGTCCGAACCGGCCAGTTTGAAGACCCAAGCATCAAAAGCGTAAGCTGAGAGTAATCTTGGTACACGATCTACCTTCTGTCATGCAAAATCTTTCCTCGATCCTGATGCATCCTTGTCTATGAGTCTCTTTTATGAAGTCCAATTAGTTGAATTAGGATGGTGACTTTTTCGGTGTTGATCCTTCCACAGACTTTCGCCTGTTTGAACAATTCATCAGAAGATTATCACTTCAAGGTTTCGCGGAAATCGCCAGGTAATATGTCTCACTATAACGATACTCGGTTGGAAATACCCATCCACTCAGGTAATATGTATCGGGCACCGATCGGCACAAATGTGGTGGAGTCAAGTTCGAAATCGAAAACATTAGCATCAATAACCTGACTACCACCATCGCGCCCAGCCTTCCAACTTTCGGAGGGGGTACTCCGCGGACCACCACTCGGGATCTGGTCCGATCGTCCGCTGCAAGCAGACGACCGGTCGTCATCAGAACCGACTTGGTCCGATTGTTTAGTGTCCATCTCACCTTGTGTACCCGATGGAATGGGCTAGTTACACACTCGGTGGATCGGGATCGTAAATTGGATCGAACTGGTCTTGAATATAGAAGACCGATCTGGGTAGGTATCTCTGGGGCGGAACTCTTTCCCGACACAAAACAGACCAAAAACACTTCCAAGAGATAACTTCCAATAGGTCGATCGTCCAAACGATCAAGACCTGACCAATACGAAATAATAGAGGGTAGACCGACCGTTCCGGTCTAGCCCCTGACCAATACGAAATAAGACCAAAACCGGTCTAGTTTCCAACCAATATTAAAACAAGCCAATATGTCCGCGTAAAGACACAATATGCTCGTGAAACTCCACAAACGATATCTCCACGCCAAGACCAATCCAGTGAATAGCACTTTCCAAACGTACTTGAGTTGAGGTGTTGAGATCGCCAAATCGTACTCCCGTCGAGGGACTTCCGGTGGGCCAAAGTGCGGGTGAGGCGCGTCCAGACCGGGTATAATGGGCGAGAGGGGATAATTCGACCCTCTGCCCCCAAACACTCCGCGGCGGGCGGAGGCGACTAGTGTACGAAAAGGGAAGAACGGCGACCCCTAGCTGTGGTGTGAACCAAGACCAGAAGAGGTATCAGCCACTTATCCGAAAGCTAAAAGATTTCCTTACTTAAAGGTATAACCTATGTCCTAAAAGGTAAAACCACAACTAACAAACTACTACCCTATAGTCCTTAAATGTACCCACACAAAAATATGTAAAATACCCAAAGTCGGGTGACTCACCAAAACTTGCGTTCTTGACACTTCTTGAGTCTGATAGGCTGAAAAGCCCCCCCTTGTTTAAACCAATCCGAAATTAGACCAAATGCCTTGACGAAACTTGACCAGAAGTGTGCCAAATTTTGGGCACGCTTCTCCACAGCCGCCCCCGAGTCAGACCGTGTCGCACAACGACAACGGTCTGACCTCGTCCATCAAATTCAGTTAAACCTTGGTCATTCAGACTTTTCCGACATGGAGAAACCATCTTCTTCATCCGTTCCAGGTACTTGCACTGCTGGACTTGACCTTCTTGTGTTTCCTTAACGACCGTTCTTGTAGGCACCTCGCATACCACGTCATCGCATGTCACTTCGCCCGTCCGGTCGGTCCGGTCTGGCAGCTCCCATCGTTCTACTGCACCTCAGACATCGGAAGAGCATCAGACCGGGACCGACGCGCAGTTGCAAGACGCACTTGAAGAGATCGCACGTCTCCAGGAGCAGATTGCTCAACAGGCGACACAACGTAAGCATGCATGTCCGGTCTTCACCTTGGACCTGTTCTAACCTTCGTTTGTCTTCAGCCCGTATACCTCCAGCCCGTATACCTCCTGGCATCAGCAAGGCGATCAATGCCCTGCTTGCCGCCGATCGGCAGTCGAACACGCATGACCTCCAGCTGCGTCAGGTTTTGACTGGACTCATAAACGCGCGCAACAGGTTGACCCGCTTGGAGGCTCATCAGCTTCATCTTCGGGAGCAGCTTGTGCTGGTCCAACAGCAGCAAGCGGAAGACCTGCTTGACAAGACCACGTTGAGCATTCAAAGCGACGATCTCTAGAGGCGTCTCACCGAGCTCCGAATTTCGATTCAAGACCAGACCGAGGAGGTCCGGTCTTGTGAACGCAAGTCGAACGATTGGACGCAGGCAGCGAACGGTCGTCGGGCGGTATTAAAAGAATGTCATCAGCGCTTGGTTGACCTGTTGCGTCCTCGTCGGCATCTGGTTGCTGCCTCCAGCGTATACCGGTCTGCGTTGGCCGCCTTGGTGGACCTACACCGGGACCAAGACCAAGGCCGTTCATTGGCCGAAATTCTCCAGCCCAAAATTGCACACAAATCAAAGAATCGCGCGGACGCGCCGGGTAGCTCGAGGGCGCGGGGCATAGCGCGCGACCCTGAACGAAGAGAAGCGTGCGGTGACCCATAAGCGAGCCAAGACGCAGGCGCTTCTTGTGGGCCCAAGCTTGGACGAGGATGACGACAGTAACATCTCCAAAAATCAAGCGCCCTCGACCGCCGGTGCTGACCGTGCCAAATATTCAGAGGTATCGTCCTGGGATGACTCCGGCGAAGACTCCGGTGGTTCGGAGTTTGCTGTCCCCATCCCAACCAAGTCGCGAAGAAGTCCACATGAAAGTTTTGTTCAAGTTGCATCGACTTCGGAGCAGACCAAGAAGACCGGTCCGCATGGTGGCGTTTCACCACCTCATGCGTCGACAAAGTCATCACCTACGGTCTTGCCTGGGACGTCCAAGCTCCACAAAGATGCTTTGTTGGCCAACGTGGCGATCGAAAGTTCTTCCCTTCCGCCACGAACGCGTGAGGATACTTTGCCGTGGTCGCCAGGGCAGATCGGTTGTTTACGCCGGTCCACCCTGACCAAGAAGCTCCTGGCCCGGTCTTTCTCTCGTCCAGACCATTGGCTTTTCCCGCCGGCGAAGAAAGTTCCTGCCGCGTCGGAATGGCGGCAGGACTTGATCACGTCGGCACAGATCTCCTGCTTGTACGCTGACGAGCCGTGGAAGATTTTCGAGCATCCCAAGCTGGGGTTCATCTTCCACTCGACTCCTTGGGCCAATGCTTTCATGAGTCGGGTGAAATATTTTAACAAGACTCACGCTCAAGCCATCTGGGAAGCATCCCACTATCTGGTGCTTCCCCCGGAACGAGTTCGGAAAGACCCTGGCTTGGCGACCATCCAAAACAAGCGCAAGCGGCGTCGGATCAGAGCGGGTGAGGCCTGGCAGTCCCTGTGCCAATATGTTTTGGACGGGATGCTGACCCACGAGTGCGACATCGATGTGTTCTTATATCCAGTTGTACTTCATATGCCGCGGAGTCGCGTCGAGAAGACCCGGCTGCTGGCTGACAGTGGCACATGGTACCCCGGTATTGGGTGCACTACACCGGTCTTGGACCTCAAGGATGCTTTGGTCCAACTATACCAACAAGAACCTTGGCGTAACCAGTACCAGGACCAAGTTGAAAAGCATCCGTCGTTGACCGTCGGCCGTCTGTGGGGTGATGGCGAGTGAGGTCGTAAGTAGTCGACCAGATAACACTTAATATATATCATCGTTCTTTTTCACATGTTCGGTCATTAAATCACTTGAGCTAATTCCACCACTTTCTCCAGAGTTGCACTAGACACGTTATCACCAACCGTTCCACTTACATCGCGAGAAAACAGTTCACGTTCGTCACTCCACTATTCCAATTCGTCACATATTTACAATACACAAGACCTTCCACCTCTTCACATCGGTCGGGAAGACCGATGCTACTGCATGTCTTGGTCTTGGTCTTCATGGGTCTGCATCACTGCAAAACGGTTCCGACTGACTCGGTCCCGTTCGAATTCTCGTAGTAGTGCTCCACAGTTCAGGTCGGACTCATCGATCCAAGTTGTTTCATCATGGTCCTTCCATTGGACCATATATTCTCGGTGGGTCCGGCCGAACCTGGTCTTCTTGACCGATCGGACATCTAAGACTTTTTCCACTATAAATTCGTCCTTCTCCAGCGGTCGTTCGCAACTGTCCTCCGGCAGTAATGCTTCATCGAAATCAAAACCGTTCTGCCTCGTTTACTAGACAGGGCATTTTGGGACGATCAGGAAATTCTCGGACCAGTTTTAACTTGGACACATGTACTATCGGGAAGACCTTGTAGTCCGTGCCGGTTGTTACTAGACGGGCAGCGTGTTCACCAATCAGCTCGGCAACACGGAGAGGACCGTGCCGCATGTGAGCCAGCTTCTTCGCATATCCCTCCTTCACTCGGTCTAGGTACAACCATACCCTCGCCCCTGGTTCTATACCGTGGGGTTGGACCTGGTCGTTGTTCCGGTCTGCCCGGTCTTGTGTAGCTTGACGTAACTTTTCGTTGACAATTTCTCTTGCATGCTGGTAATGTTTCTGGACCTGCATGCGCCAACGTCGAGCATCACGATCGCGGGTCCGAGTGCAGCCAATAGGTATCGCGGCTGCAAGAGTGGACCGGGGGTCCCATCCATACGCAAGATAAAAAGGCGTTTCTCCTCGGACCCGATCGGTCGACGATTTGAGTGCAAACACCAGCCTTTCTGCGTATTCGTCCCAATCGCGCTGGTTTGTATCGGCAACGTACATCTTGATTGCTCTTGTAATAGTTTGTACCATACGTTCTGCCGATCCATTCGCTTGCGGACGATATGCCATCGTCGCGCTCTGTTTCTGGCCCAGCATGTTGTTAAACGACCGGAACACCTCGGCCATGAAACCGGTTTCTCGGTCGTGTCTGATGACCTCGCTGGCGCCGAATCTTCGGAACACGCATTCTTCGTAAATTTTGGTGATCTGCTCCGCAGACCTAGATGCACTTGCCTTCGCAATAACTAGACCGGTGAACAGGTCTACCCAGATCAACAACTCAGTATTGCCATATGGCGATTTAGGCAGCGACGGTATATGGTCCATCGCTATGACCTGGAAAGGGTAGGTAGCTTCGATATTTCCGGGCGATCGTCCCTTGATTACCGGTCTACCCTTTCCAGTCTCGCAATCCGTACAACAACCCACATATTTATGTACACTTCGGAAAATGCCTCTCCAGTGAAAGTGGGACCTGATCTTGTGATACGTTCTGTCTATGCCCTGATGTCCCCCTTCTAGACTCACATGGTAGTGATGGAGGACATCCGGCTGCAGCAACTCAGGTATCACCAATTTCGCCAATCGGTCCCGGTCTTCACTGTCTTGGTCGGAATCGCGGCAGTAATATAGTAAACCATCCTCATCCACTTCGTAACTGTCTGCGATCTTGGCACATTCTTTTGCTTGACCATTCGTCAACTTAGACAATTCACCGCGCAGGTAGGTCTTCAAATTCACAATCCATTCTTCTTCGTCCTGCGCCTTGAGGATCCGTTCTGCCCTTAGTCGTTGCACAACAGATTCACTCAACCGTTCCTTCGGGAACGGTTGGTGGGACTTCCGAGCTTTCGGTCTAGTCGCGACCATCACATGCACCTGGTCCGGAGCGTTCTTGGGTCCGATCACCTCGGGTAGCCTGTTTATATTCATCAATTCATCAAGAACGGCATCCTCGGTGATCGTAGCCCCGGTCTGGTCTTGCATGGCCTTGGTCGCGAGGTAGTCGGCACTTCTGTTCCAGTCCCGTTTCACGTGCAACAGCTCGTGGTTGGGACGGTCTTTCAATGCCTTCATTACCCGATCATTTAGCGTCCTTAGTCGTGGGGCCTTGCAGTCGATCTCTCCGTTGACCTGCCTGATCACTAGGTTCGATTCACCACATATGATGACTCGCCCCTTCTCTTGCGACGACAGCAGGTCCAGACATAGAAGTATACCTCGGTACTCCGCCTCGTTAACCGTAATATCCGGCGTGAAATCAGCAGCGGCTGCAACTATAGACCATTGTGGCAACTTTCACACTATAGCACTATAGGCGCCTACATTCTTCTTCACGCTTGCTGATCCGTCAAAACTTAAGACCAAGAGCTCTCATCATGGTCGACGGTCGGTGGCGGTCTCGAAACTGACTGCCGAGGTTGCTTCCTCGTGGCAATCGCTATCAATGTCTCGTCCACTTCAGACCGAGGGGTGATACTGGCAGCTAATGTGCCCAATATCTCTTCCTCGCCCCTGGTGCACTTAACGACCTCGAGGGTCCACTGCGACAAGACCGCCGACCATCTGCCTAGACGTCCGTCCACCCCATTGGCTGATAATAGCCAGGCCAAAGTAGACCGCCTTGACAGGACCTTTATAGGTCGGCCGACCAGCAGGTTGTAACACACATCCAGAATTCGTAGCAACGCCAGAACTTCTTTCTCGACAATTCCATAGTTCACTTCAGTTGGCTTCAGCGTTCTGCTCGTGAACAGGACCGGATGGTACACACCATCATGATCTTGTACTAGAGTGGCCGAAATGGCCCACTGACTAGCATATACAATAATGGTCGGGACTTTTTCGGGATCGAAATTCTTCAAAATTGGTGCCGTCGCCATCTTAACCTTCAACATACCAAAAGCAAACTTTGCACGCTTCATATGATCTTCGGCCTCCACTTGCGGACAATCTGCAGCAAGACCATAGTCGGCGCCCCCATGTAAAGTTTCCCGGTCCTCTTCGCGCAACATACGGTAGTCCACTTCCAGGAGCTCATACAACACAGCCGCGTAGATAGCAAAATCTTCGATGAAGCGGCTGTAGTAGTTTAAAATTCCTAGGAAGGACTGCATTGCCTTCAGAGACTTGGGAAACGGGAGGTTGCTTAACGAATCCATGTCCTTAGGATTAGCCTCTAGACCATTGTTCGAGACCATATGGCCTACATAGGCGACCTTGGACATACCCCAAAAACTTCCACGGCGCTGATAGATAGGTTCCAGCGGTCGCATGTCTCCAACAATCGTTCAACCTTCTCGCACAGTTCGTTCCATGACGAGGCAGGTATCAGAATGTCGTCGATGTACGACCGCCTCCCTAGAACGGACGGTCTTCTTTCCCGATCGGGTTCACCCTCTGTAAACACATCATAACTTTCGGCAGGGTCCCGATCGGTCTTGATTTTGAAGTGTCCGTACAGTGCGTTGTCTATCAACCTTTGATAGATCTGGGGTGCGTTCTTCAGACCGAACGGCATACGGTTCCACTCGAAAAGACCAAACGGTGTCACAAATGCGGAAATCTCACGGGCTCGATCAGTCATCGAGACCACCCAAAATTCACTTTCCATGTCCAGCGAACAATACCACAAGGTCTTGTCGAGGAGGTCTTCCAACAGATCATTAATCAGCGGCATCGGGTAAACCATGAGTTTAGTCAACCGATTTACCAGCCGATAGTCGATGCACAACCTAATGTCGACGTCGTTCTTCTTGATAACAATTACTATCGGCGAGGCTCATGGCGAGGTCGACGGTCTAATAATCTTGTTGCCCAACAGTCCTTTAATGAGATCAGAAAGCTTTTCACGGTACTGTGGCGCCACGCGTCGACACCGCTGGGCAATCGGCTTGGCATCTCCAACGTCAATATCGCAAATCGCACCACGGGCTGCAGGTGGTAAGGCGTTGCTCTTTCCGATCAGCAGATGTCTTTTCTTCCATATGATATTCTTCAACTGCTCGATCTGGTCTGGACTGTTAAGGTCTTGATCACCCACTTGTAAATCATCCATTGTAACTTCGGGAGAGTCGGCAGACACTACAGGGAGGACTGCCATTTGGCTTTCCAGCTCCTGAATGAACTGTTCCCCGCCTTCATGTATACAGACTTGTTCATCTTCTGGGGTGATATCACCTATACCATCTGGACCGGCTGAACTCCCCTGGTCTTGATCGACGGGCTGTCCTTCACTGATATCGGTCTGATTAGGAATACCGTCATGGTCCGACCTAGCAACTTCATGTTCCCCTTCTTCCGTTTCTTTCTCCGCTGTCGCCTGGTCTTGTGCTGACACCACGTTGACTAACCTTGGCACGTCTACTTGATGGTCCACCGTTCCTGGTGACTGCGGCGCCTTTCTTCGGACCAACATCTTTTTTGGGGTGACATAACTTGGTCTTTCCACTAAAGGTGAGGTATCCTCTTCCACCGACCCATCATCGCTGATAAGATCGGTGGTAGATTGGTACGCCAGGTTTTGCCACTCTACATACCGCCTCGATCCAATCGAAACGAACCCCATCTTCCTTGGTACCTTCCCTTCTGCTAACCACATACCGACAATAGTGTTATTGTCCAGTGTCAGCGGCTTGTCACCGATATTGGTAACACGGACAAAATCACGTCGGCCAGCACTCTTTACGAAGATCGAGACCCACCGATCGCCCCTGGTCAACCATAACCTCCTCGAACGGAAACCTTTCTCGACCTGGGTATCGGCAGACCGACCGACTGGGATAGTGAGGTCTTGATCCAACCGGACCAGATCGGTATACGAACCATACAGAGGTCTTCGACCAGCCAACTGGACCTGGACCTCATCCGGGAGTGTAAGCACTCCATGTGACAGGTCTAGGCGAATACCAGCTGGGACCATGAAATCCATGCCTAGTAAAGCGTCCTGTCCAGCCAACTTGCCAACCCAAGCGCTGAAAAAGTAGACCAGCGATCCCGACAAAATAATTTTCACACGCGTTCTTCCCTCGGTCATATAAGAGTTTTCGCCGATCCCGACGCATTCTTGTCTCTGGGTATCGTCTATACGACATCCGACCTTACGAGCAAAGGCGGAGTCGATTATCGATACTTCAGCTCCAGAGTCGAACAACATCGTCGCTTTCTGGTTATTAATCTTGCCACAGGCTTTCGCCTGCTTGAACCATTTATCAGGCGCGTGATACTTCCAGTATCTGCGGGATTCTCCAGGCAGCAAGTCCAACTGCATAACCACCTTAGTCCTGGAGTACTCATCGGCTTCAGACTGTAGACCGTATGGTCTCGGTCGACGCAATTTGGAATAGAACGTGTATTGTCGGTCTTATCCTCCTTGCCGACATATGCATAGATGTGAACCGTAGAACGCTCGGCTCGATCCAGATTCCAACCTGGAGAGCGTTCTAGTTTAACATCTTTCTGCGTCCGGCGGCAGCATCCCCGCGTGCTTGTCCGGCACGTACCACTTGCGCATCATGTTAAAAAATTCTTCAATCTTGCAGTGGCCGGCCTCGTGGATCTCTCCACATGACTTGCATACGAAAAGGCAGTGGTTAGTCGGGTGGCCGCGTCTCTCGCACTTCTTGCACACCATATTCTTCCATCAGTTAGGACCATCATGTTTGCTCGACCCACAGTGGGATCACTTCTGACGAGGTCGGTCTGGATCGGACTTGCTTCCGTGCCTTCCCTTCCGGTCCACCTGGTAGGGGCAGGTCCCGCAACATAGACGTAACGATACTGGTCTTCATCCGATGACTCCTATATGGATGGACTTCCACTTCTCCCTTCTGACCCCGTGCTGTCATCAGCTACAATTGCCTTGACCGCTCGGGTCGGTCTGGTCCAAGGTCTCTTGACCGGATCGGTCTGGGTCTTGGAACGATAACGACCTGATCCACCAGCGGTCTTCGCTCTCATACTACTCGACTGTTGTAACGTCCGCAGGGTCTGTTCGACTTCGCCCGCATCCTTAAGACGCAGTAAAGTAATCTGGTTCGACAGTTCTTGATCGTCAAGGGTACTAATATAGTGACCCACATGTTCTAAGGCGGCACCGTTCGGCGGGTTATTCTCTTTGATTGTTATGCCGGCGCGAAGTGCAGCCACGTTCAACCGATGCAAATACTCGATCGGTGTTTCGTCGGCCCGCTTCTGCATATGGTGGTACTTACGGGCGCTTGAAAAGCAGGAGTTACAATATTGACCTTCAAACTCCGCACATAACAGGTCCCAGTCAGACCGGACGCCCCGACCCAACTGTTGAATCCAGTTCGCAGCCGGTCCTTTTAACAAATCCCGGAAGATTAAAAAACGTTCGCCTTTTGGGGTATGGTCTCGCAGGAACGCAGACTTGACCCGACTGAACCAAGACCGGTCCTGGTCTTCATCAGCATCCTTGCAGGTGAAGTCCTTGAGGTCGGTCGTCGCGGCCATACGGATGCGCAGAATCGCAGCAGATCCAAAGTCGTAGGCAGTAGTGGAGGCTAGGTTATCCTTGCGCACCTTGCCTGCGCCTGTACCATCTGACCCACCATGGTCGTCAAGACCGCCGACCGACTCCATATCACAGTCACTTGTCTTGCTTGGTCTACGCGGTCTTGCCGGTTGCGGCTTGCGCCTTCCCTTGCCGGTTGGTTTATCACTTCTAATAGGCTTATACGTAGATGTTACCGATTCCATATCCACATCTTTGCAAACATTGACACCTTGACAGGTAGACCGGTCTTGGACATGTAGGCGCATAGGTGGTCTAACCCGTTCTTCCATGAAACGTTGCATCATCGTCTCCAACATGGCTTGGACGTTGGCTGGCGTCATGGGCAACGTGTTGATACCCTACTTTTGCAAAAGTGAGGCCTGTGGGGATTGCTGGAGCCCCGACTGGCAAGCAGCCCTTTGCTGCCTCATGTCCCTTTTTTGTTCAGGCTGGGCATGGTCCACCCCCATGGTCATCCGCTCGACACCGGTCTCCAACTATGATGAGCTTTTAGAGGCCGGTGGAGACTGGTAGATCGATTCATCATCGGAACCAATGTCAACAAGCTCTGTGGAGGCTTCGGCGACCTTCATTGCCGTGGTGGGAGTTGGGCGGCAAACCGCCCCCACCAGTGGCACCAAACGGTCGTGGAGGTCCGACATCGACGCCTCCAGTCTCCAAGCATCAAATTCAAACAATTTATTGACACCGGCGGGGTTCTGCATTTTAATGCCAACCTCCGCCAACATCGCCACCAAATTCTTGACGAGCAGTAATGGTCGATCACTCTGGATCGGCTCGGTAGTGGGACCGAGAAGACATTCGGGGATAGGGAGGTCCAACACCCTAAAGACCTGATTTTGCGAACAAATCGCTTCAATTCAAAAGCATAATACATCTTGTCCAGGTCTTGTTCGTTGATAGCCTCATCCCCGACCTTCGAATTTTCTTCGAAGTCGTCTTCGTCGGGTGGCATTCCCAGCCTTTTTCTGGGTACCTTGGGTACCTTGGGGACTTTTGAGAGGTAGACCGGATCGTTCCAGTCAGCCTCCAAGTAATTTTCATCTTTTAGTTTTCCATCAATTTTTTAATTCATACACATAGGATCAGGACCAAGGTCCTGATCCTTTCCGTAACTATAGCAAGACCTGCTATAGTCCCGATCGGCTCCGGTGGGAGCATTTTGGGGAGGAAAAAACTTATTAATCCCGATCTGGTCCTCCCCCAGGCCAGATCGGACATCGCCATCTATATCAACAACGAGAACGTAAGGCGATAGCCTTTCCTTACGTCCTCTCCAGAACGACTCCATATTCAAATCATTCAAATCTTCGAATCCAATTTTTGATGGAATATCAGCACGGTGATATCCACGATCACCAAGTGATCCGGGCACGCGCACCATTGTGGTGGAGTCAAGTTCGAAATCGAAAACATTAGCATCGATAACCTGACTACCACCATCGCGCCCAGCCTTCCAACTTTCGGAGGGGGTACTCCGCGGACCACCACTCGAGATCTGGTCCGATCGTCCGCTGCAAGCAGACGACCGGTCGTCATCAGAACCCACTTGGTCCGATTGTTTAGTGTCCATCTCACCTTGTGTACCCGATGGAATGGTCTAGTTACACACGCGGTGGATCGGGATCGCAGATTGGATAGAAGCGGTCTTGAATATAGAAGACCGATCTGGGTAGGTATCTCTGGGGCGGAACTCTTCACCCCAGACACAAACAGACCAAAAACACTTCCAAGAGATAACTTCCAATATGTCGATCGTCCAAACGATCAAGACCTGACCAATACGAAATAATAGAGGGTAGACCGACCGTTCCGGTCTAGCCCCTGACCAATACGAAATAAGACCAAAACCGGTCTAGTTTCCAACCAATATTAAAACAAGCCAATATGTCCACGTAAAGACCCAATATGCTCGTGAAACTCCACAAACGATATCTCCACGCCAAGACCAATATAGTGAATAGCACGTTCCAAACGTACTTGAGTTGAGTTGTTGAGATCGCCAAATCGTACTCCCGTCGAGGGACTTCCGGTGGGCCAAAGTGCGGGTGAGGCGCGTCCAGACCGGGTATAATGGGCGAGAGGGGATAATTTGACCCTCTGCCCCCAAACACTCCGCGGCGGGCGGAGGCGACTACTGTACGAAAAGGGAAGAACGGCGACCCCTAGCTGTGGTGTGAACCCGGACCAGAAGAGGTTTCAGCCACTTATCCGAAAGCTAAAAGATTTCCTTACTTAAAGGTATAACCTCTGTCCTAAAAGGTAAAACCACAACTAACAAACTACTATCCTATAGTCCCTAAATGTACCCACACAAAAATATGTAAAATACCCAAAGTCGGGTGACTCACCAAAACTTGCGTTCTTGACACTTCTTGAGTCTGATAGGCTTAAAAGCCCCCCTTGTTTAAACCAATCCGAAATTAGACCAAATGCCTTGACAAAACTTGACCAGAAGTGTGCCGAATTTTGGGCACGCTTCTCCACACCAATTCGATCCAACAGATTATTGTTACCGCTAAACTTAATAGCTCGTCTCCACTCAGATTCCCAACTGGTAAACAATCTAATTCATCATCTTCTAAACTTGGGCGGGAGAATTTCTGCGATGCTTGCTTATCCGTTTGATTTTATAAAAATCAAACGGATACAAACCACTTCGTGAATGTTCATACAAGCCTTTCAAACAAAGAAACAGTGATCGGTAGGACGGACCCTTCTCGCGCAACTTTCCAGAAGACTTTCGCTTCCAAAAATAGCGAACATCAGATTTTATCGATCTAAAGTGAGAACATGTATGCGTGGGCAATTCAGATCAGACTGATTTTTAACCACATTTTGCTGATAGAAAGTTGGACCTGACAATATGGATCAAGGCACAATTTCTGCCGAAAACACATGGCGATATTGATCTTCCTCCGATACCACACTAGATCGGCCCTTCTCTCCTATCAATATGTCAATGTGATCTTGACCCAAGTTTTCCGATAGTCGTATAAGTGCATCCCCAATTCCGATACGTTCTTGCTCTTGTATTTTGTCAATTGAACACCCGACTTTACTAGCATTGGTAGCATCAAAAATCAAATCTTCCGCAACGAAATCGAATAAGACATGGACCAAATTTCCACCGGTCTTTGCTTGTTTGAACCATTTATCCGGGGAGCGGTACTTCCAATTTCAATACCACGTGACTTCCCGATCAGCATAATAATTTTCATAATGAACTTAGATCGAGAACCTATCCACGCGTACAGTTTTGACCTGGGTAGACTCTAGAGCTGATCGGGAAGGCAAATAAGGTTAAAAGTCGGATGAAAACACCCCGGAATCGCAGCAGTCATCCCCCCACAACCTGTTGCTCACAATTAAATGACTATATGGCTCCGGCAACGGTGGAGTTACGCTAGGCATGTTGAAAGCAAAGACGAGGTTTGAAGCACTCTGATCCCGAAACGTGATGATATATACAAACAAGTGGCTGCTCTAGTGCAAGCGTATGGTGGCGTGTACTACCCGGTGACCCTCAATAGACGATATTGAAGGCAAACGAAGAATTAGATATGGAATGAAGACAAAGAGGTGGTGGCTTAAATGCTGTGGTGGAGTCAAGTTCGAAATCGAACACCGAAGTGTCCGGAACTCGACCACCATCGTGCCCAGCCGACCAACTTACGGGGGGGGGTACCCCGCAAACCTTCGCTTGTATGCCGATCGGATGACCGATCAGCACTGCAGGACGCCTGGTCCGATTTATTATCTGAGTTCTCACCTTGGGTACCCATTGGTATGGGGGTAACACACTCGGTGGACCGTCGCGCAGTACGAGTCTTGATAGCCGATATGGAGGGTACCACTTGTGGGGTAACTTGTACCAAAAACCAACGAAAGATAATACAAATGAACCGAACGGAAAATGGAGCGGAAACCGTTACTCCAAATGCAAAGAAAACTTGGGGCGGACCGCGAAGCGGTGTGGAGACCCAACCAATAATCTGGGGCAGACTGCGCTCAGCAGTGTGGGGTCCCAGCCAATACAAATTTGGGGCGGACCGCGATGCGGTGCGTAGAATCAACCAATAATCTGGGGCAGATCGCTAGATGCGATGTGGGTACCCAGCCAATACAAATGATGATAACACGTTACAAACGTGTGGGGATTGAGGGGTGAGTTAACGTAGAGGTGCGATTCCCGTCGTGGGACTTCCGTAAGACTTATGCGTATCTTGCCGGGGAAAAAGATCTAGAGAGGACCGTGTTGACCCTCTGCTCCCAATAACTCCGCGGTAGGAGCGGCGACTTATGCGAACCAAAGGAAAACGAACACTATATTTAATATCCAATTACAAACCAATATGTAAACTACATGCAAAATCGTTTGACTCACCTAAATATGCGTACTTAACACTACAGACACACGATTGTCCCAAAATACTCCCCCCCTTTCAGCAAACTCGATGGCTCCAACTTGGAAACTGGTACACTGGTACATGCTAGTGAAAATTATTTATCTGCACTTCACCACAATGCGGATACTCGGGTGCGCTACACTTTGCAAGTTTCGAGCAACCAAGGTGACAACTCTATTATGGGTGTTTATGCCAAATGGAATTGACGAGCGAGGAGGAAGCTGGGCTTTGCTACTATCACAATGGAGGCTGGAAACATCAAGTGTACCAAGTACGAGGAAGAAGTCCTGGGGAAATCTTAACGCCCAGTACAGAAGTAGACGAAGCATTGATCGAGATAGCTCCCCGGAAGCAACGAAGACACAAGCTATTACTTTACCTCCACCGAGAATCAGCAGGACAAAGAGCTGTTAGAATTGATTTTGACGGGTCGGTGAGCATCAAGAATGGCGTCGTCGCGTATAGTGAAATACTATAGAAAGGAAGGTGATCGAAGCCACCTCGGATATTACTTCCAGCACTACGGTCAGTACCGATGGGTGGGGCTTTGTTTGGAGCTGCTTGTGGTCACGAAAAAACGCCGAATTGTCATATGCCGACAGTATCCGGCAAAAGACTGGCGATATTGAGTTTAATGCACATAACCGAACGACCGGTAAGAAAGCGCCTCCGTGTAGTGAAGGAGTTGAAAATTGTAATAAATCCACTTAATCAACAACACAAGGGTAATAATTCAGTCCTCCTTGCTTTACTTCCCGGGTACTTAAAACTAGCGCCCGAACCAACAAATCAACCTAACACACTAGGCACACACTTCAACAGGTAGTTCCAGGCTGCCCCCAACACTAGCTAGCTTTAAACGGCTGCTGCTCCACTTGCTAGGGCGTTCACTCGACGACTTCCTTGTATTACACTTGGTTTTGTATTGGAAGAGTAGAGAAGGGTTTTTTTAGGGTCGCCAGAGATCTTAACACTTCAGGGGAAATTTGGTTCTATTAAGTGTTACCAACTCCTACATCAAAGTCAATCACTTTTCTCACCCACTACTTCTTGGTTACTTCAGCGCTGACTTCAATACTGGACTCTGGGGCCGTCGCAATCCTCTGTAATTTGATTGATCAGATTTGCCGTTGCAATCTGGCCGCCGCACCCTCTTGAACTTGATTGATCAGTTTTGACATCGCGATCTGGCCGTCGCGATCTGGCCGTCGCACCCTCTGGAACTTGATTGATCAGTTTTGACATCGCAATCTGACCATCGCGGCTTCATGTCTCCGACTCCAGGTGTCCAATGCACCGCCAGTGTACACGTCCAAGGACGAGGTACGTGCGTACTTTGGGCAGTTTGGTGGCTGTTTTGTCGCCGAGACGCTCATTCAGGCGCATCATGACCTCATTGACGCGTACGTGAA
The DNA here is from genome assembly GCA_026184515.1 of Peronosclerospora sorghi. Lineage (NCBI taxonomy): Eukaryota > Oomycota > Peronosporomycetes > Peronosporales > Peronosporaceae > Peronosclerospora > Peronosclerospora sorghi. The sequence continues at coordinate 35,217,940 of CM047580.1, read as the reverse complement.
GGCGACGCAAGACCCGCGCTTTCGGGAGGAGGTCGAGCACTTGGGTCGGGACTATATTGGCCGTCCGACGCCGCTGTACCACGCCCGTCGGCTCACGGAGCATGCACAGGGCGCGCAGATTTGGCTCAAGCGCGAGGACTTGGCCCACACGGTCGCCCACAAGATTAAAAATGCGCTGGGACAAGCCGTGTTGGCCAAGCGGCTGGGCAAGACGCGCATTATTGCCGAGACGGGCGAGGGGCAGCATGGTGTGGCCACGGCCACGGAGTGTGCCTTGCTCTGTATCGACTGTATCGTTTACATGGGCTATGTCGATACGCAGCGCCAGTCGCTCAATGTCTTTCGCATGAAGATGCTGGGGGAAAAAGTGATTGCCGTCACGAGCGGGTCCCATACGCTCAAGGATGCCGTGAACGAAGCGATTCGGGACTGGGTCACGAACGTCGAGACGACGCACTACATTATTGGGTCGGCCATTGGTCCGCACCCGTTTCCGACGCTCGTACGCGACTTTCAGAGCGTCATTGGACGCGAAATCAAATCCCAGTTGCACGACGAGAGGGGACGACTGCCCGATGCGATTGTCGCCTGTGTCAGCGGAGGGAGCAATGCCATTGGCATGTTTTACCCGTTTGTGCACGAGGCACGGGTGGCCATCTACGGCGTCGAAGCGGGCGGCGACGGCGTCGACACGCCACGGCACTCGTCGACGCTGCTCGGGGGCCGACCCGGTGTCCTGCATGGCACGTAGACGTACGTGATGCAGGACCCTGCGGGACAAGTAATCGAAACGCACTCGGTCTCGGCAGGTCTCGATTATTCTGGGGTCGGTCCCGAGCATGCGTTCCTCAAGGATTCCGGACGTGCAACGTACGCGAGTGTGACGATAATGAGGCGCTTGAAGCGCTCCAGCTTCTTTCGCAGCTGGAAGGCATTGTGCCGGCGCTGGAGAGTGCGCACGCCGTGCACTTTGGTGTCCACCTCGCGTCAACGCTCTCGCCTGACCACGCGGTGGTCGTCAACATTAGTGGTCGCGGCGATAAAGACATGCTCCAGGTCGCCAAGGAGATCGGCGTGAACCTAAACGATGACCTCACGGATAACTAGATGAACACGGTCTACTTGAGCGCTTGTGTTGCATTAAAACGAGCTCCTAAATATGAGCGCACTATGAACGTGTGATTCCTATCTCCATCGTGTCTTCCCTGCCGCAGTCTTGTGCTCTCTACCGTGTTCACCTATTGAAGGCATGACACAATATTTGACACTAATATTCAGTATTTGAAGAAATCACCAGCGTAAAAATCGTCATCGTGCTAACGTGTAGATTTTGGCGTGAAAAATACACCATGAATTAATAAATGCCGCAGATCACCTTCTTCATGCTGTAAATAAAGACTCCACTTCACCACATCCGGCTATGGCCTAGCCACGAGATGATACACATGAAAAGAATTGGAAGCTTAGTACCGACCACCTGGCTTCTTTGCGATACGCGATCATGTCCGACTCAACGTTGCCGACCCGACTATGTTATCGAAATTTCCGAGATTAACCGGCTGCCATAGCTGTCAAGACTGATGAACGGAGAAACGAATGCAGGTACCTGCTCTAACGCTTTCCGTCTGAGTCCTCGTTTACATTTCCTTTCCCAAAGTCTTGTCATGGAGGTGGTTCAGCGACTACGGTCTTAATGAAATATCCAAGCCCAAAACGAAGAAGACTGGATGGTCAACGTAAAAGCCTACCTATGAAAGCACTAAATATGGAACAAGCCACGGATTGTCATTCTTGATCTACTATCAGGTGGTAACTGACCGGAATGATTATGAATAGCTTTAGAGAAATATTACCATTTATCTATGGAAATAGACATGATCATAGTTAATTAATTTCAAAATGTTTCTTTAAACAAAAAACGCATATTTAAATTAATAAAACATATAATACAAAATGAAAAAAATTAACCATTGGAAATTCAGATGAAATTAAATTTTTATTAACAACTACATTTAAAAAAACATCCAAAAATATTATTATTCTTACTAATGAATGGATAAATGGATTAATTACAAATAAAATTTTGAATAAAACATTTAATAGGGAAGCCCTAAACACACACCCTATTTTCCCTAAACTCACACCCTTATGTGATTGGTTAAATGCATTCCTCGACAGCTCGACGTTGCGAAATGATTTATACCGCACGTCTTTAGCTGATTGGTAGAGAAGTAGGCAATTGGTAACTATTATGCTGGTTTGCACGCGGAACGCGGAACGCGAAACCTCATACTATGAATCCACCAACATCAACAATAAACAGCGATGGCTTCAGCTTCTTCCTCTGCTACCACCCCCGCATCGTCTTCTGCTTCCTCCCCCCTGCTTCTTGGTTCTGTGTATCGCCACTGACAACAGTTGCATATGAGGCATTTGAAGCAGCCAAGCAGGCAGCTAAACAGTACGCAATGGGGGAAGGCTTTGCGGTCGTAATTAAACGCACCAAGGCAGGAGGAACGCCACCAACAGTACGCCGAGCATGACTACAATGTCCTCAAGGTCGAGAACACAAACCAATTCATGGAATGTCCCGGGTGCCGCTTAGAGAAAGGGGCACCAAGAAAGTCGGATGCCCGTATGAAGTTATACTCTCACGTGATCACTCGGACGGGCGATGGTTTCTATCAACTGTTCAAGCATCGAATGTTGGCCATGCCTGTCGCAGTCAGCCACAGCAACTGTCTGCTATTCCAGCTGTACGAAGGGTGACGCACACATCTGAGACAGTCAGCAGGGCCGTTGCAATGCGTCGGCAAGGTGCGACCCCCCCCCCGAGTCATTCATAATGCTCTCGCGGAAGAGGCAACAGATATGCTGCTGTTGACGAAACGGGATGTAGAGAATATCTTGCAGAAAGCGAAACGTATCAAGCTACATGGTTTGACACAGATGGAAGCCTTGATGGATCATCTGAAGCAGCAGCCAGTGGTTTCCACAACAAAACTGGACGATAACAACCAGGTAACCCACGTATACTTTTAGCCCAGGATGTCGATTAAGTTCACAAGAAGATACAACGAATTACTCATCATTGATGCGACTTCAAGACCAATGCATACAAAATGCCTTTGATGCATGTTCTTGTTGTCACAGCAACGAATCAATCTTTTCATCATCATTTACGTTTCTTCTAAGCGAAACGGCGGAAGGTTATATTTGGGCAATCAACCAATTAGATTGCACGGTTATTCAGCCACCCACTGTTTGCATCGTCGACTGTGAGTATGCGCTGATCACTGCAATTAGGAACATTTGGCCATCAACAAAAATCCTCCTATGTCGCTGGCACATATCAAAGAACATCATCACAAATTGCAAGAAGCATTTCGCATCGAAAGAGAATTGGGATCACTTCATTGCTGGGTGGGGAAATATAGTGGATGCACCAACAGAAGAGCAGTTCTTTGAACGGTGGAACAAGCTAAAAGAGACCATTTACCAGGACACTATCCGATACATCGAGGCGAACAAAGTCCCATTGCGAGAGCACTTCGCATCATTCAGCATCAACAGGCACATGCAGTTTGGCCACACAGTTACATCTCGTGTGGAAGGAGCACACTGGGCGTATGTGAAAGGAGGAATTCATCGTACAAGTGGGTCGCTGTTGGACATCTACGAACGCATCAATGTCTCTGTCATCAATAGGCATCACGATGTGATGCAGCAGATGGAAAAAGAGAAGTCGGAATCCCTGACATCACTTCCAACGCAGATATTTTCTGGTGAATTCCGACGAATCTACCATCATGCGATGAAATTCGCCAAAAAGGAGTATACTCGGGAAATTCATGATGATCTCGTCAACTGCACGAAAATTCAGTGTCGCGTGTATGGAATTGCTTGTGCGCATGAGATTCAGGTGTGCTTAGAACAGAAAAAGCCTCTTTCTGTTGAAGCATTCCATCGGCGGTGGCATCTGGATGATATTGATGTGCCATTGGATCCTGATGCTCATGGCATTTTGGAGCCTGCCCACATCCAGCGTGGCCGTGGTAGAGAATCTGGAAGGAGACGACATGTCAGGTCAACGCAACAAAATCTGCGTGCATTCGAACACGTGCAACAAGAACTACCGCAAGCGTCTAGGCGTCGCAAGGATCGTCATCAGCGCAAAGCATACCACGGAAATGTACACATTGTGGAATAGTAGGCCACAATCGACGAACTTGTACAACAACACCGGTGCAAGCAGCAGCGGAGGCAGAGGCATTGGAAGGACCTAGGGTAGAATCTCTATCATCACTGCCAGGCTGTATGCTGGAAGACTCCATTACCCAACTTCCATCTCATTGATGTATTTCAGTGTCGACAGCCTGATCTTTTTTATCATCATATTCATCAGGCGGGATAGGAAATAATTGATTGTTGGTCATCAACTTCAAGAAGAATGCTGCATTTCTTGACAATTTCCTCGTCATTTCTTGCTGTGCAGCAAGTTTCTTTGTGCGTTAATCAGGCCCATACATGATGCTAGTTGCAAAACAATTATCCTTGGTGTGACGGCTGCATCTCAGGTCCCTCTTCCAAGCTTCGGAAATATCGCTTGTGTCGAGTAGTTTTGAGCGCAATCGATCGGTTTGTTGGTAAAACTCACCATGTGCGCATGTGGGCCTATTGTGTTTAATGATAGGGCTGCACATGTCGGTAGTTTGGTTCTTAGCTTCTTTAAGGTGAGCGCGCTTCCTCATTCACATTCATATCGACAATATCAGCGTGATGGGCAGCTTGTACAGGTATAGATGGTTCCTGTCATCGAGTAGGTCGCTGGAACTTCTGAAGGACCTTAATTAAAACACATCTTTAGCAAGGCAAATGGTTTTTTTTATGGAACCAAGCAGACATGCGGCGGTAAGAGTAGGGTCTTCGCTTCCCATCTGGCCAATACCTCATCCGCATGGAGCTGCATTTTGTGTGTTCCGGGAGCAGTATTTCGCATAGAAAGGGGCTCACTACCACATTCAAGTAGGCCACGCCCCTCCCCCTACAAGGGGTAGCGGTTGCCTCTGACAATAAACAAGGTTTTCACCCCAGCATCCGTGCACCGTAGTTCCCTTTCCATCCGGACACACACGATTCTGTAGCTGTCTTCGAAAAGTGCTTGTCGTTGTCGCCCAAGTGTGGTTACATAGACAGTGGTGACTCAGAAATTGTGGTGCTTAATGCCATATTTTGCAAGAGTTGTCAGTGCTGCTTTTATCTCCTTTTTTTTCAGCAACTCCAGCGCGTCTTCCGTCACTTTTGGCTTTTTTGGAAGTGTATCCTCATGCTATTGTGGGAGCTGCTTGGTGCATACTGAGTGCCCCCTTTCTCCTTTGACTTGGACTGAACCACCACCATTGCAAGCTCTTCCGAACTGCATGTTGCTTCTACAGCAAAGGCAGTTGTGACTTTCCATAAGAGTCCTCTGCCTTCCTCTTCGTAGGGCAGAATCTTTGTAATATGGTGTGAGCTGTTTCATCAGCATTATATCATAGTAACCGATTGCTTGCTTCTGTACCAATCAGATCAAGGGTGTGAGTTTAGGGAAAATAGGGTGTTTGTTTAGGGCTTCCCCATTTAATAAAATAATTCATTTTTTAAAGTTTTATTTTGGTCTTTTTGTACCCAAAAAAATAAATATCTTTTTTTGGAAAAATATATTTTTATTAAGAAAAGGTTTTTTAAAAAAATATGTTTTTATACTTTATACATATTTATAATTTTTATAAGAAAAATAATATCCCCCTTTTTAATAAAAAAATTAGGGTCGCCCTACCCGCACCCCCCACCGCCCTAGGGGCACCCCCCCACGTGACTTTCGACCAATAGAAATACTAATATAAATCTCTAACTTCGCTCATTGGTTGAAAACCTAAAGGCGTTAATTTGGAGCCTATCGGTTAATTCATCGTTAAAACTTAAAGGTAGACACTAGTGATGTTTATTCATAGCGGTCGTCTGCAATATACGTCGCTGCCTCCTTTTAAGGAGGCTCTCTCCTTCTATACTTGACACTCTATTCACTCATGGCGACGGCAAAACTCGGCAAGGTGATTGTACGTGTCGCGCAAAACGTCATGAGGTGCGGAGAAGACAATGCGGAAATAATTGGTCATGCCAAAACACTACACTATTGGCAATGTTGAAATTACGATTTAGTCATCGTCCAGATTCATCATTGAGCTGTCTTGAGAGAGGTCGAGGTCCGACGACGACGGAGACAGCGCACTGGTTTCCATGCTCTTGTACGTTTCGTCCAAGCGTCGAGAGAGGGGTGCAGGGGTGTGGTTCTGAGTCCTGCTGGACGACGCACCGTGAGAGGCGTGAGTCCACTCGTCTTTGGAGCTTTCTTTTGCGGTGGATCCGCAAACTCAGGGAATGAACCAGGTCCACCAGACAGCGCTTCTTCAAAGGCCACCGTGATCATAGATCCTGCCAGTGTATTTTCAGGAGTATATGCAAGAGCCTCATGCACGTCAACCAACGTTGGCGCGTGGAAGAAAAAAGAAGATCCAACCTCCTCGCGACAAAAAGCAGGAGCTTACCGAATGGTAAAACTCAATGGCTTGCTCGAGAGCTCCCTTCATGTGATAGGTAAAACTAAGAGCCGCCAATGTCGACGCCTGCACCCCATAACATTGACAATAGTCACCGACAGCCCAAGACCATTTTTTCATCAAGCTCGCTACATTTCGTGGTGATAATCGAAGAGCGCATTGAATATAGTAAATGGCCTGATCAAAGCTCCTACAAGACCACGAAGAACGTATCGATGAGAACATCCAACGCACTTCCTCTTCGTTCGACCGTACCGGATTTTACGATATGAGTATCCAAGGTTAAATAACGTCGGCTCCCACGCCTCCATCAGTCGCTAGAGCAGAAGAAACCAATTTTGAGACTTGTTGTGCGTCCACACCTCGCACGTCGTTCCTCGGGAAGGCCCTGACATATCTCCAACGCCTTGGAGAACATTTCGATCGCCGGAACAAAGTCTTTTTGCTTGTAAAAGATACTGCCGAGTTCGTTGAAGATCAACGGATCCATCGGACAGAGTCCACTTGCTTGCTTTAGAAATTCTTGCGCTTGGACCAAGTTGTTTGTCCGAAGATACTCCATCCCAATTGTACAGCGGTGGTAAATGCGAACCTGGAAAGAGAATGGAAGCCGTCCGGTACGATGACATGGCTTGATCACTTTCATCCTGTGCCGCGAATGCGTTTCCAGACGCAATCCACGCCGGCGCGTATATTGGCTCTAAGGACGTTGTTTTGCTGTGAAAACGTGAAAACACTCGTAAGCGTTTCACGCCTTGGTCGTCCTACATTTTCTCCTTAAAATATCGCTGCGCGGCTTCGTATTTCTGAATCAATAGATAGTAGCAACCGACAGTGTACCAGGTGCGCCAACAACTCATGGAGATCATGAGCGCGAGGTTTCTGAATGGCGACGACAGTGACTTTGTCAACTATGCCGAGATCGATACGAATGAAACGCTCGACGACTTTGTCGAGATTCAACGCGAGGCAGAAGAGCGCTACTTTTGGTGTGCGGACGGGGCAGATTCTTCCGTTGGCTAACTACCCCACCTGATGCAGCGTTCCTAGTCGACCTAGACACAGGTACGGGTAGCTACTTCGTGCTTGTGCTTTCTGAACACCAACTGTAGCATTCGAAAGGTGAAGTGCGCGCTGAACAGGCTCCATACGCCGAAGTCTTCACCCATCCCACCCGACGCATGGCAAAGTGAAAGAGCGAAGCACGAAAGCAGTGATCTTGCACAACAAGTATTTTCTTATGCACCGAAGACACATTGATCCATTTCTTGACGACTAGTTGCTTCAGGACAAAATACCAGACGATTCAGCTTAGCCCTTGGGTTGCATCGATCTGAACCAAAGCAAAAAAGGTAGGTATACAAAGTAATACCATACAAAATACCAGACGATTCAGCTTAGCCATTGGGTTGCATCGATCTGAACCAAAGCAAAAAAGGTAGGTATACAAAGTAAACTATTGACGCCAAACCTTTATTTGTACCTACCCCGCGTTACGGACAATGGCGTGAACCAATACATCAGGACAATGAAAGTTCCGAAACACGGTCGGGTCCCCTACAAGACCATTGAAACGTCAGTATGTCCTTCCTCTCTTCCGGATAAACAACATCCGCATTGTCACATTTGCGTACGGAGAGAAAGGGGAATCAACGTCTTGGTGGCAGTCGACGGTTTCTTGATGTTGTCGACAATTTTTCGAATGGGATTCGAACAAAGTTTGGAAAATGCAGACGGCTCGACGTTACACTCGCATGTGGCTGGGCGTTTCGTTTCGAGCATGGGCTCATCATCGAGAGCGGTCGGGCGATGAAGGCTCGTGCGTTGCGCCATGAGGCTGGACAAAGTCCAATTGAGTTTATGCACCGAGGCGCCCGAGAGACGAAACTCGCGCGTCTAAAGTTCCGAAGCGTCTGATCTATTGATTCGTTTATCGCGTCTCTAACTTACATCATGATTTACTCTTATTAAGGCCGGGTATGATTGATACTTTTATTATTAGTAGCAATATTCATCTCTATTGGTCGAAATTCACGTGGGGGGTGCCCCTAGGGTGGAGGGGGGTGCGGGTAGGGCGACCCAAAAATTAGGCTTACTTATAATTTTATCATTAATTTTAACTTTTTCATGATTAATTAATTGTTTTGCTTAAAAAATCGTTTTTGCTAAATTTGTGGTTCCAGAGACTACAACACGACATATTGCACATTACCACCTAGGTGACATTAAGGCATAGGCCGGACTTACCACAATGTACAAGCTCGTTTTCACTGGCGAGGGCATTTCTAAGTGTCCAGAGATATGATATGTGGGCAGCTGCACGGATTGCGAGACTGGAATGAGTCAGCCCAAGATCGAAAAACACTCAACCGGATATATACAGGCGACCTACCCATTCAAGTTAATCGTGATGGATCACATCGAAGGTCGTCGCACGGTCATACTGATCTCCTTAATTGGGCGGATTATCCAACGGGCTGGTGATAACCAAGGCCGCACACCACTATGGGTCTTCCAGAGCTACAAGTAATGTGGGATGCGACAATTAGGTGCAAGTGAAGGAATTTGGCATGCCAAAAAGCCTGGATTCATGGCGGATGTTTTCAAGCGTTTAATAGGATTCTTACGGGCTTTAACTACGACTAATAACGGAAAATCGGAACGGATGGTGCAGACAATTGACCCTGGCAATCAAGATGTATGTGACTGATAATACTGGGCTACTATGACGAATGCTTGGTCCTCGCGCTGAACGGTAGACTGGATAAGGAGTGATATCCAATTCATTTTGGAAAATTGCTAACATTCATGGTCCATCGTCGAGTCAGCTGTCCGATCGGCTGAGCGAAGAGTCAGAATCGTGACGCTCGTCGCTGTAGAATGAAAATTCTACGTCAGTATGAACTAGCCCGCGAGCTGGTTAAAGAACATCTTTGCAGGGAAATTTTGAGCTAAACGAACAACTATCGGGTCGGGCCCCATCAACCAGGGTCAATCGTGCTGCTATGCTATGACCGAGACAAACACGGTTATATCCGAAGTCTGGTGCAGATGTGGTATGACCTGTTCAGGGTGGCCGAGTTAATCGGAGAACATCCAGCGAGGTTGATTACGCTGGTCTAGAGTACAGCGTGCTAGCGATAGTCCATTATCCAACTTGAAGCTGGTGATGCACTTCCCTATCGGCCTACGACAGCTCTAGTGACGGGTAAGTCGACAAAATTTGACGAGAGCAAAGTTATGCTGTGCAGCCAGCTGAGAAGTAGCGCAATAAGGTTGAGTACAAAGTGAAAACACTGTGGATCTTCGATTGTGTCGAAGATCTGATATGGGTGAACTTATCGTGAATTTCTCGATCAGTGGAAAAACTATGACGAACCTACCTATCTGATGCATGAACTGGATCTGAACTGTGGAGCATTAATAAAAGGGTTGAACGGGGTCCGGCGAGTTCGAACCGTTTTATTGTTATGCAGACCAATGAAGACGTCGATGATATATCAGAATGATGCTAGGGCAACACATCCAGCACCTGCGTGGAAGTCAAGTTAATTTGGCTGCTAAGTCAGCTCGTTCATAATTTTCTAGCGGATCAGATTCAGGTACGTGATGTGAAGGAGCGACGATGGAGATATGCTACGGTGAGATTGGTGAAGAAGGGCTATATTGTAGGAGCGACTGTGGAATTTACGGGAAATTCGGGGTTGACTGGTATATATTATGATTGATATATTGAGAAGATGTAAGTCAATTATGTCACGCTAGGTCATACGAAGTGGTTTTTATGAAGTCAGGCAACAAGAACTCGGATTTTCCTGTGGATCCTCGCGATAATAGTTACAACCAAGGCTCAATTGTATCCGTGGTAACCAAGGAATCACTTAAAGACGTAGTCTGCTCCCACCTTATCCAACCAGGATACTATGTACCGTCTTCTTCCCAGCTGTCATTCCTGTCGATCTTGCGGTGTGCCATGTGTAGCGTCAAAAATAGGTCGAGGTCACAGCTAGCTGCTCTAATCTCAGTGTGCATGCTCTTCTCACCTTTTACCTGCCCGTCTTGGATGCACTTCAGGCCAACTGGTAACACGCCAGATATAGACAGACCGATCTGGATTGGCCAGGATCAAGCAAAAGTGGGTGGACTCTCAACGGTACTGAGCTTCTGCCTCAGGAAAGTTTGAAGCTTCGCTCGAAACGTCACAAATCATCCCCTGGTAGGTAGATCGCCAAAACCCCACAGGGTTGAATGGTGTAGTGGTGACCTGTGCCAACTCAGGAAGCTAATCCATAACGAGGAGAGCCTGGGAAGCCTCCGGAAGGATCCAAAAAGGCAGATGGGTGAGCGAATAGGAGATCAATACATGACCAGACAGACTGTACAGTGTTAAAGGCGTCCAGGGCGCCAGGGAATAGATGTCCACATCGCTGAAGGATTTACTTAATGAAAACAGCCGGGCTTTTCATTGGAACTAGAAGAACCCGTCGTCGCAGTGGTCTCACGGGCTGCGTCTGAAGGTAGTTGGGAAAGATGTGCGGATTCCGGTCAATCGGACTCCGTTTCCCTTTTTCTCTCGTCTTCATCCTTGATCTCAGGGTTGCCCGCTCACTATGTCCCTTCAAGAAAGGCGCAGCTTGCGATTGGGCTGCTCAGATACATTTTTGGTGATAGATAGAGGAGGGGTCTGCGGACCAACAGTTACACAGAGGACATAAAGCAGCTCGAGTCTGCTCTTCAAGGTAGTCCTCGTCTACCTCCTCGCGTTCTGACACTGTGACTTCCAAGGTCCCCAATCCCGACTCTTCATCACGAAGTAGGGAACTAGCTTAAAGAAGCTGCTAAACTTCGTTTCTTGTTAGGGAAGCTAGATGTGTCTAACAAATGCTAGGCATCAGCTTGGTTTTTGTGCTGTCCCCACCCGAGGTTAAATAGATCGCTCGAGAAATTGCTAGAGGACCGAGGAGCTCTGGTAGTATTCCATTTTCGGGACCCATCCTGAGAGGTGGAATGATGCTGAGAGGGCGGCTCGTAGAAATCTCCAAGTGGAGCCTCGGTCAACCTCGTAGGCGAGCTGAAAACGTAGGAGTGGATTGAGACTTCGAGGCGAGGTCAAACGTCAGAGCCAGCGGAGTATATAAAACCGCAGGCATTAGACTGCCACTGCCCTATTACTTCCACCAAGAGCACAAGCGGATATTGACAAGTGGAAGCCCGAGTAACTGACTGCTTGCAGAGTCTGCAATTGGGAAAGTCATTCCCACTCCTCATCTTAAATCCGATCCGGTTTATACCGTACAAGCTTCAACTCGATTACAGGTCCCCACACCGTGATTTAGAGGCTTGAATCTCCCCTTGGCATTCCAGGTAGCATTCTAAGCACTCTCTGGATATGTGCCTTGTTATACTCGGATAGATGACTCACTATCTGGATCTGTTCAGTTGTTGAGAGATAATATGAAACGCATAGCCACTTCATGTGCCCGTTGGGTCATCAATACCAGCGGATTTCGGGATACACAATGTGTTTATCCACGGGTACATTAAGAAGTTAATAGGGCGAATAAGATGAAATTACGTTGCACGTGGACACTTTGTATAAATGGGTATGTTCAGAAATCAACAGTAGTCGGTCCTCTTGCATTTCAAATCCGCCACATAGTTGGTCATGCTCATGTTCGCCAATTCTTTGCAAAAGCAAAGGCAAGCGCCTCGGCTTTCAGGGGTCCCACTGCCTCCTTTAGCAGGAGAAATGGATCTCGCACTACTCAAACCACTCATTAAGGGCAAAAGCGTGAGCAGAAAAATTGATTCCAGCAGCAGAATAGTGTGAATAAGAAGAATAGTTAACCTGACGAAGGATTTTTTTTACGAACAAGTAGAGCTAGAATGGGCAATCCATTTACCAACCGGTTGATCGGCGGGACAATTTAACGACAGGCAGCGAGTTACCTTCTTAAGGTATGGTGAAGTATGTGATAGCGCCTCAACCACAGCAAGACTCAGGGCGGCTGTAGTGAAGCACTTTCAAGCAAATTCTAAAAGTCAACTGTCGTTACTAACCAATACGAAGCTAGAATTAAACAAAAAGCTTCCGGGGTGTTGTAATTGGTTGAAATGCAGCCTGGACAATATAATTGGTGGAAAATCTGCCCAAACACTGGGCAGTTGAAAAATCGTGATTTTTGGGTGACTGTAACGATAGACAGCCTTAATGATGGCTTTATCATTACGGTAACTGTGGTATGGAGTCTGTTGAAACTCTTCGTCGTCCATATTTTGTACGTACTTCGACACGCGGGTTCCGAGTACCACGTACTGCTGCGTAATATTCCGGTACAGACGAAAGGCTAACAATTAGCGTAACAATGAGTAATCAAATACGTAACGTAATCCAATTCTCCACTGTCCTTTAGCGACTTGAGCGTAAGGGTCAGCAACTCAAACAAACCAACGTAAAGCACGAGAATCTAATGCGTGATAATCACTCCAGCTGCCACTGCAGCGTACTAGATAATCCACGTAAAATCAATCCAAGCAAAGCACACACAGTTGCGCGCTTGCTAACCACTCGTAATAACCACGTAAGTCGAAAAACAATTCAGAAGTAATTTATTAGAATTAAGTTTACACCTAAAACTAATAATATGCAAATATACAATGTTTTGTACCTAACCTAAAGTTATGTACAATACACCACCTTTTCACCTAAAAGTCGCTTGAAAACCAAAACGGCGACGCTATCTGCTGCCCAAAAAGCGCGCCCTTCCAACACTCCTTCTCGACTTTCCGGTGAAAGCCCATCATTCCATCGCAATCGCCACCAGTCCCAGACCCTGTTGCGCGCGTCTCAGCTTCTCAGCACTAAGCGGCTTGGTAAAAATGTCTGCCAGGTTTTCGTCGGTGGGTCGGTAGCTTGTCTTGATTATACCATCCTTGAACTTCGATAATATAAACTTCACTCGAATATACATGTGCTTCGTCTTGCAAGCCTTTCCATCTCCTTCCAGCATTTTAATAGCTGCCTGGTTGTCGCAAGACAACTTCATCGGCAATGCAACCTTCAAACCCACTTCACTTGACATTTCTTTAAAGCCCGTGAGCTTGCACAGAGCTATCGACGCCGCGTAAACTTCAGCCTCCATCGTCGAGAGCGAAACGCAATACTGTCGCTTGCATATCCAGTGCACGATGCACCCTTCCACAAAAAAGGCACCACCACTTGTAGACTTGCGATCCTCTCTTGAGCCAGCGAAATCAGCGTCACAATAACCTTCGATGCTAACTTCATCATTCTTATCGGATTTCACGTTGTCTGCTTTCTCCAAGCGTAGCTTCATACTTGCGGTCCCCTTAAGGAAGAGCAGGATCCTCTTCGCGGTCATCCAATCCAACTTTGAGGGCGCATGATCCCTGCGCGTGGCCTTGTGCACTGCAAACGCAATGTCTGGCCTCGAACAACGCGCGATCCACAACAAAATTCCGGTTAAGGACTGAAATTTTTTAATTTTCGGCGATCCATCCTTTCCGCAACTTGGCAACATCTCTTGATCCTTCAAATTCTGGTCCTCGAACTCGTCTCCAAAAGGTGCTTTACTGCGTTCGCCTCATCCATGCCATACACCTTAAGGAGGTCCTTGATCATTACTTCTTGATCCAGAAAGTAACCTTGATCTTCTTTATATTCCACACGCATCCCCAAAAACTTTGTTACTTCACCCAAATTCTTGATTTCCAGGTCTTTCAATTCTTCGAAAAAATTCTTGACATGTTCCTGCTTCGTGCTCGTGACCAACAGGTCATCCACGTAAACTCCTTCCACCACGGTTTCACCACGAACTTTCTTAAAATGCAGACAACCGTCTGTGAAGCTCTGTTCGTAACCTTGGTTTAGTAGCTTGGAGTGCAGGAGGCGGTTCCATTGCCTCCCTGCAAGCTTTAAACCGTAAAGCGTCTTCTTCAGTTTTAATACCACATCGCTTGAACTTTCAACTTGTAACATTTTAACCTTTTCAGGTTCCACCTTCATTCCACTAGGGGTGAACAAATAAATTTCATGTTCATCCTCCAACGCTTTCACGTAAGCGTTGGGGATATCCCAGTGCATCGCTCGTACTCTCCATTTCCGAGCGAGCATCAAAATGAACCGGACAGTGGTCATTTCCATCACGTCGGCAAAGGTTAGCTCTTAATCCACCCCGAAACGCTGCTCGTTTCCGCAGGCCACTAACCTCGCCTTGTACCGTTCCACCTGTCCATTGGCGTCCGTCTTGATTTTATACACCCACTTCGAGTGCAAAGGATTTGAATTCGGTGGTTTCTTTACGATTTCCCACACGTCATTCGCCTCCAACGCCTTTATTTCTTGGTCCATAGCGTCGACCCATTTTTCCGCGTCCTGGCGACCCATCGCATCTCGATAATTTCTCGGGTCGCCCTCCATTACCATATTGACAGTTTCTCCACTTTCGTCCGCGTCATCGTCATTTTCTTTTTTGCTTTCCGCCTGAGCCATGCCCTCGGCGTACTGGCACGTAACGTGACGGTCCCTCGTCCAACGCGGCTTTCGCGCTGTTTTCTTCCTTTCCATCTGCTCGACGCTTGAGGATCCCGCTGCTCCTTCTGACCCTTGGCTACTTCGCGGTGCGTCCGACTTAGATTCATCACTATCCGAGACACGGTTTCTTGGTGTCGATTACGCGCTACTTTCTTCGTCTTCTCTGACCTTTAGCTGGCGGTTCTGCACGTCCGTGAGCGTGTCAACGTTTTTCACGTGCTGGGTCACGGTCATCTTTCGCTCAGCCTTCAAATACACCTTGAATCCCTTTGTCTCCTCACTCCGACCAATAATCACGCCGACCTGCGCGCGGTGCGCTAGCGTGCTCTTGCCGGGGTTCCTATACACCGTGCACGGTGACCCAAACGTAACAATCGCGCCTAAATTTGGCTTGTTTCCCTTCAGAACTTCGACTGGCGACATCCGTATAGGATTCGCACTCGTTGGGGTGCGGTTCAGCACGTATGCTGCATATTCCGCCGCGTTCCCCCAAAACGATAGATTCAAACCGCTTCCAAACAGCATGCACCGGGCCATATTCCTCACGGTCCGATGCATGCGTTCGGCCTTGCCGTTGCTTGCTTGATTCCCGGCCTCGCTGATCTGTCAAGCGATGCCGGTACTACGACAAAAATAATCCACATTGCGATATTCGGCTCCACCATCAGTTCTCAGAACTTGAATTTTACACTCGAACGTCCTTTCGAAGAACGCCAAGAAGTGTTCGAATTTCTTCGCAGCAGCGTCCTTTCTTTTTGCCATAAAAATTCTGGTATAGTTGCTTTTAAAGTCAATAAAATTGACCAAGTAACGGTTGCCTAGACGATACTTTGGTGTGATGGGACCCTTGAGGTCGGAACAAATCACACCACCGATCCGGTCAATAGGAAGGTTTTTACCGCTGTCCTTTTTTTCTTGATCGTTCTTCGTTTGTTTTCCCTGCGCGCAGGTAACGCAGTGCCTGCGCGTCTCGTCCGTGATCCGAATTCCGTATTCAGGATCCTGCGCCAACTTCAAAATCGTTTCGAAGTTGAGGTGGCCAATTCGCACATGGAAGTGCATTAGGGAACCACTTTGAACGTCATCTTCAGGGACGTAATTGTCCTCCATCGGGTATTGCACCGACATAATCATCTCTTTATAGGTTTTCTTGAGACGATCCACTTCACCATCCACAGTGAATACATTTTTTACTGCATGGACTCCAGTAATCGGCACACGTGTGTCATGTCTGACCAGCGTCCTTTCTCCATCCACGTCGATTACGAAACCGCCTTTTTCGAAAGCTCCAAACGAAAAAATGTTTCGAGCGGCTCCTTCTACGTAAAACACATCCTTGATTTTTACTCGAGTCTCCACGTCTCCGTGCACAAAGCGAATGAAAATAGTGCCCTTCTTGTTTAGGATGAATGTCTTTCCATCCACCTGGTGGCACTGTCGATCCACGGTCTTTATGTCGGTCAAACAAGTGATATCTGGTGTCAGATGTACACTTGCGCCGCTGTCGAGAATCGAGGTATCTCGAACGGGTGCTACCTCATCACCAGCGATCATTAAAGCGTAATCCGCTTTCTGGACTTTCTTCTTCTTTGGGAAATCTCTTTTGAAATTCCCCCGCTCGCCACATCCGTAGCAACCTCGATTTTTCGTTGTTACAGCCTTTTTAGGCTTCTCCACAATCATGTTGACCGTTCCGGTCCCGTGCCCTTTCTGGCGCCGGCTGTTGAACTCAACAGCCTGTGCAAACTGGCAAATCTCTTCGGATTGCCGCAGATAGTCCGTACGCAAGTGGTTATAACGAGACATGAACACTCTTGACAGCTCAGGCATGGCATAGTAGATAATGTT
Source organism: Peronosclerospora sorghi (assembly GCA_026184515.1). Classification (NCBI taxonomy): domain Eukaryota; phylum Oomycota; class Peronosporomycetes; order Peronosporales; family Peronosporaceae; genus Peronosclerospora; species Peronosclerospora sorghi. The sequence goes on along the minus strand of CM047580.1, from coordinate 35,200,939 downwards.
ATCCATCGCATCACAGTTGGACCCAATTGCGTCCTCCACTGCCGTCAGATACAAGAAGTGGTCCGGCCAACTTCTTCCTGGTGCCTTGCGCGCACCTAGGAGCTTCATCCCCTCCGCATGCGTTATGCGCACGCTAAATGCGGCTAGCATCTTGTTCATTATATGCCAAATTTCGGCTCTTCTTGCCACCAGCTTTCGGCGAACCGGTAGTAATACGCTTCCGCTGCGCCAGCCAAATAGTGGCCCAGAAACTCGACCTTGATATCTTCAGTCAATCTGAAGCCGCAACAATCTTCGGCGATCGATATTTGCCGGAAATACTTGATTCCCCAGCCCCAAAAACCAGACCCAAGAACCTTATACGCTTCGGTCCCGTCGAACGGCCGAAGTTGCAACTTCTTTTCCTTTGCCGTCGGTGTCCTCGGCATTCGATAGTGTCTTGCGTGCACATTTACAGGCGGTACATAGGCCTGCTGCACGTTACCGGTCGCTGCGTATGCCGGCTGGGCATTTCCCGGCACTGCATAAGCCTGCTGCGTATTTCCAGGCGCTACGTATGCCGGCTGCGCGTTCCCAGGCGCTGCATACGCTTGTTGCATGTTCAGAGGTGCCGTGTGCGCCTGCTGGAACTGATTCACTGCATGGTGTTGCGTGAACACCTTCTGCGGCTGGACGTAGGTGTTACCGGGGTTCGTACCCCCACCTCGTGTGAACACGTCCTTCCCCGCCTTGCTAATACTTTTGAAGCACACTTTACCAGTGCTTCCGGCGTTAGCGTGCTCCTTCTCTTCGTCGCTACCATCCAGGGAGTCCGAGCTCATCTTGGTGTCTCCCTTTGACGCAGGCACTGTAGTTCCTGCCGACGCGCCTTTATTCAGCGACGATTCCAAGTCGTTGAAGCGACTCCTCAACCCCGCATACAACTGTATCATCTCCTCCGGGGTGACTGTCCGAACTGTTGAGTTACTATCCCCATTTGGGCTCATAACCTGTTGAAACTCTTCGTCGTCCATATGTTTATACGTACTTCGACACGCGGGTTCCGAGTACCACGTACTGCTGCGTAATATTCCGGTACAGACGAAAGGCTAACAATTAGCGTAACAATGAGTAATCAAATACGTAACGTAATCCAATTCTCCACTGTCCTTTAGCGACTTGAGCGTAAGGATCAGCAACTCAAACAAACCAACGTAAAGCACGAGAATCCAATGCGTGATAATCATTCCAGCTGCCACTGAAGCGTACTAGATAATCCACGTAAAATCAATCCAAGCAAAGCACACACAGTTGCGCGCTTGCTAACCACTCGTAATAACCACGTAAGTCAAAAAACAATTCAGAAGTAATTTATTAGAATTAAGTTTACACCTAAAACTAATAATATGCAAATATACAATGTTTTGTACCTAACCTAAAGTTATGTACAATACACCACCTTTTCACCTAAAAGTCGCTTGAAAACCAAAATGGCGACTCTAGCTGCTGCCCAAAAAGCGCGCCCTTCCAACAGAGTGAATACGCGGTCGCGGGCAGTTGTCAAAGTGCCTACACCTAGAGGTGGGACTGGCGGCAGCTATAGGATATATGTTTGATCTTCCATTTTCTGACATTAGTGCTCCAATCCGTTAGTTTCTTGTTTACCTGCGTACTACAGGCTCGAGAAAAGCTTAGCAGCTGTAACAGCGAAAAAATTAACGTAACAAAAGGAAAATACACTTTATTCACTCGGATTATCCACTGAGAAATAATCCACAAAGTAAAACGTAAGCGAACCGAGATAATCCACACTTCACGAGAGAAAGATCACGTTCCGTCCTCGAGTGAACGTACTGAGACCAAAATGTGTACTTGAGAGTCTTGTGTAAAAAACAAAAATGACTATATTAGAATTAAGCTTAATACTTAATTTAACTAAATGTATTTATAAATTTGGGTAATACCCAATTTGAATTGGGTATTACCCAATACGAGTGAAAGTTTTCGACCAATCAAATGCTACTGGTACCGGCCGGTACTCTCTGGTCGGTACTGCTCTGGCCTTATTTGATGAAAAGTTGCAATTACCCATGTGCGTCCGACGTCGGCGCGCGGGTTCTTCCAACAAGATATGTAACAGGGGTGCGGTTACAGGCTTGGACTGTGATAATTGCGTTCAAGAAGCGCGCAATAGGTAAGAAGCAAATATAAATTTGTTTCGGTAATAAACTTAGGAAAAATCTAATGCCCCCCCCCATTTTGGCTAATGCGCCCCCCCCCCTCAAATGAGAATTTCGAATATTTTTTCACAAATAGTTGGAAAAACCTAATGCGCCCCCCCCATTTTGGCTAATGCCCCCCCCAAATGAGAATTTAGTGAGGCGGTGAAGAATCCCGTGGGCAGTGGCCGCTCGGCCCCGAACAACTCGCCGTATTTGCCACCGCCTCATGGTGTCCTCACGTTTTCGCTCAATCTATTCAAAGTCTTGAACTATCTCCTCGGTCCTGCGATCTGCAATCGACTCATGTGCTGCTCGTGCTGTCTGCTCTTTACGGTGCTCGTCTACTTTTTCGTGCCCTTCATTAATGTCGCGATCATTACGCTGAAAAAGTATCCGAGGGGGTTGTTTGCTCCTGGAGTCAAGGATCGTCAAGAGTGTGGCGCGTGTGTCTGTGAGTATATAGTGCGTCTCTCGTTGGGTGTTTATAGGTAGGAGGCGATGAATATGGGAGGAGTCTGGTTTGTGACGTTTTTAATGGGAAAGGAAGCGAGTGCGTGTGGCCTGTAGAGGTGGGGAGGAATGGAGTTTACGAGAAAAGGCTTCTGACGCAAGGAAGAGCAAGCGCCAACACGATCGATTGCAGCGGGCGGAGTTGCGGCGAGTTCTCAACACTCTACGCCTACCGGTGGGCCAAAAACGCACAAAGTGCTCCCGCCCGGTGTAACGGGGTTACATTCGAGTTACATATGATGTTGGTGTACATGAGTACACCACGGTTGAGGTCAGTATTGAACGGTTTGAAAGGTTTTGAACCTTTGGTTATTTTAACCAATCAGGGCAGGGGCCCTTGGTGTGGTGGTGTGTCAGCCATCCACGTGTCAGTACACAGGACGAAACGAATACAAGGACGCACACTGGCAATGCTACGAGCGAAGCTGATGGTTGCGTCTCTCCCTCGACTGCTTGCTCTTGTTCCTGCTCTTGGGCTGCTCAAGCTCCTCCTCATCCAGTGAGTACCAACGCGTCCATGGACCACACCCAGCAGCATGACATGGCCAGTGAAATGCAAGCGTTTGTCCGTGGCTACCAAGGCCGAGTCAATGACGAGTGGAGATCGACCACGAAGCACTCGTGAAAGTTGAATCTGACGCTGGTGCGCCGCGTGCGTAGCATTCTTGTCTGATCAAAACTGTCCCATGACGCGATACTTTTTTGGGCCAGACGTAGCATAACGCCCGCATGGAGCTCCCCCCAGCACGGACCGCTGCGGTTCTCATCCAGGCCACGTTCGTATGTTTCTTGATTTGACGAGGAACATGCTGGGCACAAAACCACGTGACAAAATGTACGGCACCGGATTTTGCTTCAACAGTATCATGTCGTGAGTGTTCGAGAGCGAAGCTTGTGGCACGTGGATAGCCATGAGCGTCGTGTTTCCATCGAAGAAGACGTGAGACAATCAATGGACGGCCGCGCTGGGACCAAACTACGATACCATACATGCTCTCAGAGACCACAAGCGACGAGACGCGGCAATCAGAGCCGAGACCGGCCGAGGAAGAGAGGGGGACATCCACTTTGGGACACGACACGCCCGAGCCGCCTGGCACCATCGACGCGACGTCGCTTCCGGTACCGGGACATGACTTGATGATGATGACTACTCTGTGTGTCTCTAACCAAGACGTCGTTGCGTGTGGATGAACTGTGTAGATTGCGCACTCGTTGGCCGGCGACCGGAAAAGAGCAATTTACTCTTGATCCATGCGTGCAATTGTGACGAAGTCCAGTGTACGCACCCATCGTACCACGTCTTCTGTGCGCACATGAAGCGCTTTCTACGGAGCGTCTGATGGGCCTCGCATAGTGAAAAGTGGCGATCGTATCGACTCGCGGTGGATCACGGCCGAATTGTTTGCGTACCATGCGCTCCATTGCACTCAAGGACACTGCAACGTCCCGCTCTGTGAACGAATCCGTGAAGAAGAAATTGTCTAACGTGCCCCTCTCCCCCACTACTAGGCCTCAATCAAAGTCCAACGTTCCCACGCAAGGGACAGCCAGAGCTTCTTTTCCTAATCCAGATCCACTTTTTCCCACGCAAGCGACCACGAACGCACGGCACAAGCGCGCGACGTGCGTCTCTTCTTTCTTTTTCTCGAGCGCCGTGATCGACTGCAGACACCGACGCGAGGAGCCACCGACCGAAACTTTGATAAATCAATCGTTTTCTATCCTTTTTGTCTTGCTTTAATACGTACAAGATGCGATCTGTAGTGCCGTCGCGGATAGTAGTGATGAAGAAGCCGCGGTAGAGTTGTCCCCGCGGTCCACGGCACTTGAAATATGCCGAAAATGCTCTACTCTGCGGAGCCTTCCGCAGTTCCAGTTGTCAAGGCAATACTGGAGGAGATGGCTGTGGTAATGGTCCCTCAGCTCCAGAACCCAGTCCCAGTTCCTCGTAAAAGGGGAAGACCGTCTGGCTCGAGGCATAAGGCCAATAAGAGGGACAAAAGCGGCTTTGAATACGTTGAGGGCCGCAAATGTGGGAATTGCGTCCAGCGGGCCCATAATTATGTACGTGCACGTCGTGAATTGGAAGTAGAAAAAGCTTCTTTGGAGCATTTGCATTTCTTCCATTAATGAGAAAAAAGGATAACTTTTTGTGAAAAAATATTCGAAATTCTCATTTGGGGGAAGAGACATTAGCCAAAATGGGGGGGGGCGCATTAGATTTTTCCTAAACTTATATTAAAAAGGGACCCCCCCCCCCCCCACCCCCCCCTTTCGCTCCGTCCCCCCCCCCCCGCACACAAAAAAAAACTTGGAACCACAGCGTCTACCACACACCCCATCCCAGCAACTTTAACCCTTTTTGTAACGAAAACTGCTTACGATAAGTCACTCATCCTAAAATTGGACCATGATGCCGGATGAGGGCGCAATAGATCGTGAGAAACACTGCCCGTTCCTGCTACGAGTTTTCTTCAGAAGAGGAGCCCACAACAGGTAGAAGCTTTCGCTATTTCTATGATGAAAATGCGGCTACAGATACTGACGTCGACCGCAATTTGCATTGATAGTAGAACCGACGCATTTGAGGCTCTGGACAGTAAAACCAATCGCCAACGAGCTTCATATTTACACTTGGTATGTACTATAAGCTATTGGAAGAGTGTGTATCCATTTTGGACTTTGCACTCTTCCGAATAGTGGAATCCCATTGACTGTTCAGGTACGCCATACATTTTATGCATATAATAGCGGTTACAAGATTAAGTTGCATTAGTGCTGGATAGATACTTAAGTAACCATACATAAAAGAAGTTCTGCTTTGCTTGGAGGTGGAGTTGCATATATCTTACTTTCCTTTTTGCATTTATATAGTGAGTACACGCACTGAACTCTCTGTGGATACTACGCGACGCACGCCTCTTTGCATCTTCCGCTGATCCTCCCGCGCTGAAACTTCGTCAGCAGGTGATTATTGATTGCGGGAAGTGCACTCAACTATTTTTATTGAGTTTAACAGGTTATGAGCCCAAGTTGCGTCAAGTAATCTCGTGGAGTATTCTTGGTGATTGGTGTGTACTCTCGTTGGATATTTTTCGTTGTTATGGCTCGTGGAGATAGTGGAAAGTCGCCTATCGAAGGGCTAGTGATTGATAAACGTGACGGAAGTGTTTATATTAATTTTATGATGTTTGACTCTGATGGAGATGATGTGCCCTCCGTGGAGGAATTTCGGGCTCTGGTGCGCGGCTTGAGGGAAGCCGCGAGCACTTTGAATAACCCAGATGCAGCGCAGGCTAGACCAGCATCCCCGAGAAGATCCCCCGAGCCTAAGAGGGAGCCACCGGTGCGCATACCGCAGTCCGAGTTTCGGGAGAGTCTCCGGAATTACCGTCCGTTCGGTCAGCAGATGTCGATACACGACCTGGACGAGGACGAAGGGGTAGAAGCTGGTGCAAAACCACTCCCACAAGTATATGAAGCACCCGGTAGGTCGCCGGCTGCGGCGCAAGGTGCAGGCGGTGCCGGAGTGCCCGCCGGAAGGGAAATGTACCGGTGCAACACACCGGGTACAAAATACCTAAGCTAAGTATAGACAAGTTTTCAGGGCGCGAGCTGTACCCCGGTCTGGGTGCAGGCTACCGCCAATGGGACTACCTGTTTATGGAGGCGATTGAGATGGGTGAAATGGCCTCTGGCTTCCGATGGAGCGAACGTTTAAAGGTCAACAAATTTGGTGAGCATTTGGAAGGCAACGCCGCGGAGTACTATCGTACTAATGTTGCATGGTGGTGGAGGGTGTCACCAACACTAATGTACGTGATGGACCAGATGTGGCTGGGCTTCAGAACGAACATATCACATCACCAAGCTGCTACCAGGTTCGCTATGGAAAAGGATGCGCGGCGCAGCTGGACGGAGCATTACTTATACCTAGTAGCTCTGGCTCGCGAAAGCGGGTCGAGTGAAAAGTTAATTGTGGAAAACATTGTCAAGTACGCCGCGCAGCGGCTGAAAGTAACGCTGGTGGCGAGGTATGATCCTAGAAGAGAGGACTACATCGGCCATGCGCAAGAATTGATTGCCTGGTCGCAGGAGATAGAGGATGACGACGGGAAGGCTAATCCAGCCCTTAAGTTGCAGGCGCATGCCGCAACATCTGGTAAGGGGCGGATCGTGTGCTACGAGTGCGGTGGCGAGGGGCATATACAAAGATATTGCCCCGAGAAGCATCGGAAAAATGGAAGTGATCGCAATCAAGGGCCGAGCCGTAGCGGCAGTGAAAAGTCGTCAAAGCGTTTCGTGCTTTCGACTATGGATACCACTATAGGTGCATAAGTAAATGCATGTGGTAATGAAAGTGGCGTTGAAAATGTTTGGATCATTGACAGTGCTGCAAGTAGACACTTGGTGTCGAACGCCAATTTGTTAGAAGATGCAAAGGACTGTGGTCCTGATGATACTTTTGCCTTGCCGGATGGTAGCACCTTACAGGCGACGAAAGTCAGACGGCTTACGTTGCGGACGTGTGACAAAAGTGAAACGGTCGTTATCTTGACCGAAGTATACTTCGCACCGCAACTAGTCAGAAACTTAATTTCACTTGGCCGGCTGCGTGAAAAGGGTTGCGCCATAGTTGACGATGGCCACAAGCTGCGGGTGATGATGAAAGGCGAAAAGCTTTTCGATGTGACGACGCATGCATCCGTTTTCATTGCCAAGTTGAAAGCTGAAAGGGCAAATTATTTTTCGAAGGATTTTGGCGACATGGTTGCCAATAGTGTGTCGGAAGACGTTGGTCCAGATGTCCACGCTGGCAGCCTGCACCACTTCCATATGCGCCTAGGTCACCTGACCTATGATACCATCGAAAGGTTGGCCAGGGACCCCAGATCTGGTATTGCTCTGACGGACACGAATAGGACGAATTGCCTTACGTGTGCCGAGGGGAAGGCAACCAGGAAGGTTCAATCGAAGGTGGATTAGGGCAGCAACGCCCCGATAGACCGCATCGGAGGAGTGATCTGCAGTGACCTCAAGGGTCCGATCACTCCCCGTGATAGGCGAGGAAATCTGTATTTGGTCGTTTTTGTGGACCATCATTCAAATTATGTGAGGGTTTTCGCGGCGCGGACAAAAGACATGGCGGCAAGGATGTTCGGGCATTTCATCGCCTGGTTCGAAAGCGAGTTTTCGTGCAGAGTGCACGTATTCCGCACTGATGGCGGCGGAGAGTATCGGAACGTTGATCTGCTTTGCAAGCAGACCGGTATCCGCCGCCAAGTGACTGAACCAGGAAATCCTGCCCCAAATGGCAAGGCGGAGCGGATGAACCGGACCATTTTAAACATGGTCCGGTGCATGATATTTGGGTCCGGTGTACCCCTAACATATTGGTCGGAGGCGGCTGAGTATGCTGCGTACATACTCAACCGTACTCCGACAAGGTCGAATATCGGGCGAATTTCGCCGTTGGAAGTGCTGACCGGCAAGCGGCCGGCAGTAAATGATATTGTGGTTTTCGGGTCCCCGTGCATGGTTTGGTGGGACCCAAAGAAGAAAACGTTGGCGAAGCACGCCGAGAGAGACCTTATTCTAGGGAAAAGTGATGAAAGGAAAGGTTTCAAGGTGTTATTACTGAAAGACAGGGTGGTCGTGGTGACGAGGCACGTCACCGCGATTGAAACGCTCAGCCCTGAGACGAGCGACAAAGTAACCAAGGTGTTATAATGTGAACGCACCCAAGAACTGGAGTAAAGGGCCGAATCGCGTTCGAGAAACAAAAGTCTAAATACGCCAAATTTAGGGGCGCGAAAGTGACGGAACACCGGAGGCTGTAACCAAGTCAAGACACGTCGAAAAAGCTGTGCAAGGCACTAGGAAGACGCGCCGAAAGTCGAAGAAGACGTATAAAGGACAACAATATGAAGCGTCGAGGGCCAAAAGGGCCGCTTCAAGTGATGAAACTCCGAAAAAAAATGTCGAAATGACGAAAATGCGGAAAGCGCTTTGTGTGTGTACGCGGTTTGCGAGCCTGGTTTCAAACCGCCGAGCGGTTCGATGATGCAACCAGACCCTAAGAATTATCGTGAGGCGCACAGCGGCCCGCAGTCGAAGATGTGAAAACAGGCAGAAATGGAGGAGTTCAAGGCCCTCCAAGATCTCGAAACGTGGGACGTCGTTCGTCGCCCTGAGGGCAAGGTACCTCTCCCGACCAAGTGGGTGTACAAGACGAAAGTCAGTGCAAACGGGTCGGTTGAGAGGTACAAGGCGAGGATGGTCGCCAGAGGCGACAAGCAAGTTTTTGGAGCTGACTATTTTTTCACGTTTTCAACCGTTATGGAGTTGAATAGCGTCAAGTTAATTCTTGTGCTGGCACAAGTGTGGGGGGGGTAGCGGCACGCCATGACGATGTGCCAAGTGCCTACCCCAAGGCCAAATCTGAAGACGACGTGGAGATATACTTGCAGGTGCCGCAAAGCATGGACATCACGATGGATAAATTTCGTGATTTTGGTGTGAAATCAACAAAGGAGATCGCGCTCAAATTGAAGCGCAAACTGTATGGTTTGAAGCAGGCTGGGCGCCTGTGGCACCAATGCCTGCGTGAAACGCTAACGAAGTTTGGATTTACGCTGTGTGTCACCGACACATGTATTTTCGTCAAGCACGACGGAGCCGAAACGGTTGTAGTCGGAGCATATGTTGACGAGCTCCTGGTTAATGGAACCAGTGAGAGGATCGTGCAGAAATTTTTTGCGAACATGCAAGTTTTGGAATTGAAAGACTTGTGCAGTGTTACCAAGTTTCTGGGCATCCAGATTCAAGGCGATCCGAGGAGTGGCTACGTGCTAGACCAAGAAAGCACAATCAAGGAAATACTGAAGGTGAACAAGCTGGAAAAAATGAATCCAGCTCGGACTCCGGTGCTGACACCGGATGACGATAAGGAGTATCAGGAACTTCTGTTGGTGGAGTCGAAGGAGAATTTACCAAGTATCAAGCAATTTCAATCGCTCGTGGGCAGTCTGATATAGTTCTCCCGGTGCACGCGTCCTGACATTTCATTCACCGTGCACCGATACACACGTAAGACCCATGCACCCACGCTGGGAGATTACAAATTTGCCAAGAGGATCCTCAAGTACCTTAAGGGAAAGAGTGATCTTAAGTTGGTTTTAAAACATGATGATGATCTGCCTATGCCGCTCCGGATTATTGCTTACAGCGATGCGGATTTCGCCGCCGACAAGGTGGACTGAAAAAGTGTTTCGGCGATGGTAATGTTCGTGAATGGAGTTCTCGTTAGCTGGGTTTGTAAGAAGCAGATGGCGGTTGCACTGTCAACCGCGGAAGCGGAATTTGTTGCGGCAGCCATGGACGGAAAGGAGGCATTAGGGATGCGAGATCTGGTCGCTGAAATTGGCATGCATGCCAAGACGCCGCTCATGTTTAAAATGGATAAACAAGCTTCAATACGACAATTGGAAGATGAGGCGAGTGCGGCGAACTCGAAGCACGTGGACATCAAGCTAAAATTTCTGAAGGACTATACCAATAAGGGCATTGTTTTGGCCAGCCTCGTGCCGAGCGAAGAGATGTTAGCAGACCTACTGACCAAGGACTTGGGAGCGCAGCGTATCCAAGTATTGCGTGCGGCGCTAGGACTGCAGTGACAGTGTCACAGCCTCCGGTCTTCCAGGAGGAGTGTTGGAAGAGTGTGTATCCATTTTGGAGTTTTCACTCTTCCGAATAGTGGAATCCTATTGGATGTTCAGGTACGCCATACATTTTATGCATATAATAGCGGTTACAAGATTAAGTTGCATTAGTGCTGGATAGATACTTAAGAAACCATACATAATATATCTTACTTTCCTTTTTGCATTTATATAGTGAGTACACGCACTGAACTCTCTGTGGCTACTACGCAACGCACGCCTCTTTGCATCTTCTGCTGATCCTCCCGCGCTGAAACTTCGTCAGCAGGTGAGTATTGATCGCGGGAAGTGCACTCAACTATTTTTATTGAGTTTTAACATAAACGCTAGCGATATTTGCTTTGTCTCTTGTAGGTAGATCAATGTGCAAATACTTCGTTGATATGTCGTACAGGCCGGACGAAACGCTGTGAGAAATGACAGACTTGGTGCAGGACTCGAACACCGATTCCCAGAAGCCTAATATGCGTCTAAGCATCTACGTGGTTTCAGAGACGAGAGATGGAAGGTAAGACCAATGTGGTTGTTTTCTTAAGTATGTATTGTGATGGAAGACGACGTACCTGATACATCACTATAGATTACTCATGCGTAAGGCTGGATACGTGAACAGTAGTCTACGTCGATGTGCGGACGACAATAAAACGCTCGCTAGTGTGCGTTTTCATCCAGGAGACTTGCTAGATATTGCATTAGTTGAGTAGAGAAGGTCACTAAGGAGCAAGAAGTAGCTTTTCTCAATATCATTGTGCTATCTATGCCTATCTTGCCATCCTTGATAGGGACCGACTAGGTGCACACTCCCCATTTGCTACGTGCACACCCAGGGGATTGTGTGTGTGTGTGTGTGTGTGTGTGTGTGTGTGTGTGTGTGTGTGTGTGTGTGTGTGCACGCAGCAGGGGGGGGGGGGGGGGGGGGGGGGGGGGGGGGGGGGGGGGGGGGGGGGGGGGGGGGGTGTGCACGTAGCAAATGGGGTGTGTGCATCTAGTCGGTCCCATTAAATAAAGTTAAATATTGTTAGTGCCTATTTTAGCCCTACACTTATCTACATAAATGCTAGACGCAAGATAACGAGAAATATAGGAAAAAATTATTTGCCCGCCTGATTTGCTTATTTGCACGGCACTCTTTCCCTACGCTACCCCTACTTCCATCCATCCACCACCACCATCACCAATTTTCAATTGTCGTAGACTACGAAATTTTAACTTTGACAATGTAGCTCGGTGTATTATCCGAACGTCAAGATCTGATCGTGTTTAAAGTTCTTTTTTTACTATTTAAAATTAAAAAAAAAAATTGTTTTGAAAAAAAGCCAGGACGTGCTTGAATTTCTGTCCTTAGGAATACGCGTGGTACACTGACCACAATGAGTGGTTTAGTGTACAGTTTTTATGGCACAATGTGAGCCGATAAATGACCAAGTGAGCCAGCTAAAGACTCCCATTTCAAAGCCACTTAGTAAAATACTCAACCTCCTGCTACTCCGCTGCAGTTCGTTTGATCAGTGTCGTCGTCTGATCCGTCACGATCACTGCAGACGTGTAGCGATATTCGCTGGCGCCAGCGTTAGCGGTAGAGCTTTTGAGAGTTGCGCCTCTTATTGACTGAATAGTATATGCATTTCAGATATGTTTTCGAACATACCCAACAAAAATAGACAGTTGATAAACGAAAAGATGCTCGATGACCGCAAAGATCGCCAGTGACTTCGCCGTCAGCCGAGCCCAAATTTGAAATCATGAAAATATTTGCGACGACAAACTTAAATTTACCATTACGCGCTGGCTTAGTCGGAGCAGATGCCGTCGTAGTTACCGAACACCATCTTTGTCACCTTTTAGAAGCGCGATCCCATGATATTCGTAGATGTCACTGAATGTATAAAGACAGTCGTGCTTTTCAGTGTTTGCGTTGATGCAGCTGTTCAACACAAGTTCAAGTTAAGCTTTACGACAAATACACCAAAATCGTGCACGATTTGAAGAGGATAAAATTCAAATACTCTACATGGAGCGTCGAATAATTCCACTGTATGAATACATGTACTAGTAGGGGTAGGGGTAGGGCAATAGTGCCGGGCAAATAAGCAAATAAGGCAGGCAAATAAGTTTTTCCGAAATATATCATGAATGTTTGTATTTACTGAATATAGCTAAATCTAAACAAATATACAAATGTCTAGTAAGCTCTCTGCCTTCTGATTTGGTTATCTGAGCCGAATCAAATTAAAAATGGATTATAAGAATTTAAAAACAAAAAATGAATCAAGTAATGTTCCAATTAGAACAATGATATTTCAACTTAAATATCATTGGTTCTTATTAATGGACTCTCATTACATCACACCCTGCTCAAGGCGATTGGTCGATATTGTTATTGACCAATCAGAGGTGGCACTTGCTGTTCATGGGAACTTCCGTACTGACACAAACATAACGCTCTATCTGTTGTCAGAATGAGCAACAAGAACGACGGCACCTGGAAGGCAGTTGGTCAATTAAAAATGCATTTTAGCGGATTACGCGAAACGCAGTATGACAATGTTGCTAAGGTAACATCTAGCACATGAAAATCTGCTCGTAACCAATCGAAAAAATCCTGAATGTGACGACTACGACATAGACGTCTCGACGATAGCGATAGTGATGTCGAATCCAAAGACACGGATTTACTAACCGGAGTCTTAAATACTCTGCTACCTCTAAGTGTGCGCGGTCTGAGTGAAGACTCTGTACCAAGTGTTGGTTCCCTGGTGCTCCTCCTACGAAGAGGCAGTACTTAGAAGCGGCAGCGGCCACTTCTGATTCTCTGTATGCCAAACAAGATGTTGCGCAACAGATGGTTTGTGCCGAAAGCGCGTGTTCCACACAAAGTGGATTAGTTTACCCCTGCCTGGGAACTCGCACCGGGTAGTGGGGGTGAAGACAACCCCATCTATCCACGTAGGTTGTTCAATGTCGACGTCTGTAGGACTGTGAAGACCTCCTTGATCATCAATTTGATGCGATATATGTGGGTACTTAATTAAAGTTTTCTTTCATGCCTGCTATTTTAGCGACCGGAAGTCATCACGGAAGAATATGTAAAATAAGGATTTTCAATACCTGTCATAGAATAATTTTGTTGACAATTACAACAAAGTCCAGAGAATTATACACTCAAGGTGAAAAACGCTACTTAAAACATACGCTTAAGACCCTTCCACTATGCTTGTGTCTAAGCAGTAATTCCTTGTGGAGTTCCGCACATTAAAGTGGTTCCTGCTGTTCAAGCGGAGCACCGAACATCCTCGAAGAGGAGATAGGTGGGTTTTGCTATTACGCATTATCATATCGCGATAGTACAGTGGATTGATATGCTTCACACGGAATCCCGTAGTGCAACTCAGAGCATTAATTCTGAGTTCGAGCAGACGCCTGCCGCTTGAACCCTTCCCAAATTTTTGAGCGTCTGTCTTTAGTACCTCGAGTGGGGTTAACCAAGGTAGCGTTAGAGTACTCGGTACGCTGGTCGAAGCCGGTTCGGATTAAGCGCTTTGCAATCAAGCGCTCAAGAATCTATCGGGTAATACCCAGAACCAGGAAGAGGGAGGGGTGGCGACGCTGCCAACAATGTTGAATAGCACGAGGAGCGGCTTCTTGAACTTGAGATGAGTGAATCGGATCTTCGCAACATTTTTGCTTCCATGGATACCAATTTTTTTATTTCGGCTCGATGAACAAGTACCTTATTTCTCTTCTTGATGAGAAACGAGATTTGTTGAAGGGAACTGTTGCTTTTTTAACTTGCTCAAAAATAATCAAGTAGGTTCCTCCCCACCCTTTTAGATTTGGCGTACCGCTAAGTGCATTCACGTAGAACGATGTATACGGCTTTGAAGAATGCACCGAATTGTTTAAGGAAAACTTAGTGGGTGGCAAATATATTCAAAATGCATGCGCGAAAGAACGCAGCTGTCGCCTAGAACGCGATTGGCTGCTTTTATGTCCAACCGTTTCCAGATTGTCCGCGGTTGACATTTCATAACTTCGTGCTACACAACGAAATCGTATGTTTCCAGAAAACGTTCCGTAAACATCTGATTTCTATCCGAGACTATGTTTCCTGATATTACGTGTAAGGGTAATACAGTTCGACAAATATCCGCACATTTTGTTTGTAAGTGGAATTTTTCGACACTATATTAGCATGGCTAACATGCGAATTGGTATACAAAGACGATATTTCCTTCTATCGAGCGAAACAACACAAAAATCTATGGAAATGGACTTTCATACTCTGTTGCATTTAAATGAAGCCTGAGCAGATTTGCGCAGACTTTACGCGCTGAAAAATCTCGCTAGCGCTCATAGCCATTCCTCCAGTAGAACCCGAGACGCGTATTCCTTCTCCTGACCTTAATGCCTTATCGTGATACTCTAAAAAATTCGCAATTGAGATCATCATCGTTGGAACAACGATCAGATTTTAATTTTCTTGGTCTGTGCTATATAGCAGGAGACCATCGTGCAATCGATACCGATGCACAATTGCGCGTAAAAGCTGTGGAAGCTCTTTGCGTTTCTCTAATGATTGTTTTTTTAGACAATTAACCAATAGATGAGTCTCTTGGTCTCTTTTGTATGGCTTTGTACCTTCTGTACAAAGGGTGTAGCAGGTGCAGTGCAACGGACTGTTGCACTGTACATTTCTGTTACGCTCGCAATACGGCCTACGTAATATACCAATTTAATCATTGCGATTTGTACTCAACCGTGAAGTTGTATTCTACAATTATATACAACCGTATTGCCATTCTTGGGGAAAGATGAGGCGAGTTTACGACCGTGCGTAAGGACGCATGGTCGGTACAATCCACAAAGTGTCTATCTCCTAATATATATATCCTAAATTTCACCAGTGTATACTTCTTCAAAATGAGATCCTTGTCATGCATCGGATAGTGGATTAGCTGATGGGAATAATGATATATTACGCGATAATCATCATCATCATCAGTGCACAACCGATTACAAAATCAGTCGCGTCCCAAACGACGTCAAGGGTACAATTATTATCGGCTATCGCAATATCTATGCTTTATTCATGTCTGGCCTGACTGCTTCAAACGCTTCTTGCCATTGAGCGTCCCAATTGCATTCAACGTCCTTCTTAAGCATTTGCGAAAGAGGGCTACATATCTGCATAAATCTTTATCCAAATACGTTGCTTACCCAATAAACGTACGAAGTTCCTTGAAGTGGCTGGGCTCAGGCCATTCAATTATCACACTGGTATTCTCTGGAGCAGGGTAAACTCCGTTATATACGAACTTATTCTTACGCATGTTCTCTAACACTTGCCGTAGGTGCACTTCCAGGTCTCTTTTATCGTATTTACCCTTGCTGTGGATGCATACGTCATCAAAATAACTCGGTGCAAATTCCCAAACCGGGAGTAGCAGATGTATAACACATCTATTGAATGTTGAAAGGGCGTACTTCAACCCCTGTGGCATAACCAGCCAATCCCAAAGAATTCCTCTTGGATTTCTTACCGCCGCGAGAGGGCTATCCTTCTCTTGTATTATGATTTGATAAAATCTGTTTTGGAAATGGAGATCAGTGAAGGCGTTCCTCTTGCTCATGCCATCAATGATGACATCTTGCCTTGGTATCGTCGATTGAACCTTTACCATTGCTGCGTTATAATCGCAGTCCGAAACAATGCTGTTGGATTGTTCCAGGCCCAATGATTGCACTTCGCCACACAAGTAGTATTTCAGGTTGACTCTCCACTCTTCTTCATTTTGGTTTTCTCGGCACGTAACTTTTGAAACACCCTTCCGCCAAACTTTTTGTAGACATGGGTTGACTTGCCTCATACAAGGAGGATTACACGGGTCATGACTGTGAACTATACTTGGTTACGCTGCTCATTAGATTGGATCGGCTCGAACAGCGGGTAGACCTCCGCCAATTATATAACGTTGTAGGTCTCTGACTGTGAGGCCGACCTAATCACGCATCGTCAAAGTACCCAAGTGTTCAACTGATTTGATTACATTCTCTTGTGTATTTAAAATTTCGTGGTCCAGCCAAAGCTGGAGCGTCGGTCATTCAGCAGTTTCAATACCGGATCTTGAGATTCGAATCTTCGCGAATGAAAATTTGGCACTTCTCTTGGGCGGCAGCAGCTCTCAGTACTCAGCCTCATCAAACATGACATTAGCAGTAAAATATGAAACGGCGGAAATCACCTTCCTCTCTGGAGCTTCCATAATACAGAACGGTAGGCACAAACATCTTTCTTGACGCTTGCCGACCTATCGAAACTCAATACCAGTAGTTCTTCATCTTGACCGACTCTCCGTGACGTTAAAGGCTTGTTTTGGTTGCTTTTGGGGAGTTATCTCGATCAGGGCCCACCCTACTTCTGCTCGATGCGTTTATACTCGCTTCCGGGGCTCCCAAGATTTCCTCCTCACCCTTGGTGCCTTTGATGAACTCCAGTAGAGTAGGGCAGTCCATCTCCCTAGCTGCCGATCGATTCCACTTGCCTAAATATAATTGAACGCCTTGACACGGTCTCGAGACCAAATGTGTATCGCACACATTGAGTATCCAACACCACTTTCCGTTATTTACTTCATAGGTCTGTCATTGGGCAGTACACTCCCTTCATGATATTGCTTTAGGGCTGCCTATATGGCCACATATTCACATACAGGACCCCAATTAGGACCTTCCCTGGGTCAAAATGATTCAAAATCGAAGTAACACGCGCTATGATAGCGCCCATGCCCTCACTGTAGTGCCGGAGAGCGCCTTCCGCATCAGCACGCCATGATTTCCCTGTCATGTTATCATCTGGATGGGAATCGGGCAGGCCGGCAGACAGCATCGTAATCCTTGGCAGCCTTCATCTGTCTTAACGACCTCCTTAGCCGCAACTTCTAGTGCCGGTCTTGCTCCCTCAGCTTGTGGTAACCAACCTCTTGCAACTCGGACGACACTGTAGCGTAAAAGGAGGCTTCTATGAACCGGGTGTAATAGCTTGGGCTGCCTACGTAGACCTCAATGAGCGCGGGATGGGAAGGTTTCTTACCGCCTCTAAATCGTTACGGATGTCACCGACACCTTATGTCCAAAATAAGCAACTTTGAACATTCTCCTTAAGCTCTAATCGAGGGATTCCACTCTTTACAGGGGCGTGACCTTTCACATATGACCTCCGCGCTAGTACAGAAGGATTTCTCTTTGATCAGGCTCACCCTTTGTAAAGACGTTCTTCACTTGATGAGGGTCCGAACGGCTCTAATCTTAAACCCTAACATAATAATTTTCATCGATATAACATACAAAATGATAGAAAAAATAAATCCAATAACATCATCACAACGCTTAAAATTTTTTATTTTAAAAGAATGATTTAACGCAGACTTCTAAAATTATGGAATTGATCGGGTCACACACCCCAAGTTGATCGGGCCACCCCCCCCCCCTCCCTTTTATGTCCGAATGCGTCAAATATGGGTAAGTTTAGGTTTCCAAAATGAACCTTTGAATTAGAGATGGTATCGAGCAGCGGTAACCAGCCACCTTTTTTACCGCTACACGATACCATCTATTAAAAAACATAACATTGCGTTTATAACGCACGAAACTCTATTTTTGTAGAAACTATAATCATTCAAGTTAACGAGGATAAGCAAAGTATGGTACTTCCTCCACATTTTCGTAGCAGTTCATAAATAGTACATTTCTGGCGGCGCTGCTCTTGGCGCTGTTGGTGATAGCGTTGTTGTTGTCGACGATTTTCCGCCTGTGAGAAACTATTCGATGACCAATGCCACGAAGATGACGGGGAAGATGCGGGAGTCGACAATGAATAACCACTATGAGAGCGTTTCTTTCTCCTAGATAGACGAAGCATTGGCGAATCGCTTCGAGTGAGACCACGTTCCAAAATATTTTCCTTGCACACGCGAAGAGGTAGCTTCTGTGGTGGAGTTAAGTTCGAAATCGAAAACATTAGCATCGATAACCTGACTACCACCATCGCGCCCAGCCTTCCAATTTTCGGAGGGGGTACTCCGCGGACCACCACTCGAGATCTGGTCCGATCGTCCGCTGCAAGCAGACGACCGGTCGTCATCAGAACCCACTTGGTCCGATTGTTTAGTGTCCATCTCACCTTGTGTACCCGATGGAATTGGCTAGTTGCACACTCGGTGGATCGGGATCGCAGATTGGATCGAACCGGTCTTGAATATAGAAGACCGATCTGGGTAGGTATCTCTGGGGCGGAACTCTTTCCCGACACAAAACAGACCAAAAACACTTCCAAGAGATAACGTCCAATAGGTCGATCGTCCAAACGATCAAGACCTGACCAATACGAAATAATAGAGGGTAGACCGACCGTTCCGGTCTAGCCCCTGACCAATACGAAATAAGACCAAAACCGGTCTAGTTTCCAACCAATATTAAAACAAGCCAATATGTCCGCGTAAATACCCAATATGCTCGTGAAACTTCACAAACGATATCTCCACGCCAACACCAATCCAGTGAATAGCACGTTCCAAACGTACTTGAGTTGAGGTGTTGAGATCGCCAAATCGTACTCCCGTCGAGGGACTTCCGGTGGGCCAAAGTGCGCGTGCGGCGCGTCCAGACCGGGTATAATGGGCGAGAGGGGATAATTAGACCCTCTGCCCCCAAACACTCCGCGACGGGCGGAGGCGACTAGTGTACGAAAAGGGAAGAACGGCGACCCCTAGCTGTGGTGTGAACCCAGACCAGAAGAGGTTTCAGCCACTTATCCGAAAGCTCAAAGATTTCCTTACTTAAAGGTTTAACCTCTGTCCTAAAAGGTAAAACGACAACTAACAAACTACTACCCTATAGTCCCTAAATGTACCCACACAAAAATATGTAAAATACCCAAAGTGGGGTGACTCACCAAAACTTGCGTTCTTGACACTTCTTGAGTCTGATAGGCTGAAAAGTCCCCCTTGTTTAAACCAATCCGAAGTTAGACCAAATGCCTTGACGAAACTTGACCAGAAGTGTGCCAAATTTTGGGCACGATTCTCCACAGCCGCCCCCGAGTCAGACCGTGTCGCACAACGACAACGGTCTGACCTCGTCCATCAAATTCAGTTAAACCTTGGTCATTCAGACTTTTCCGACATGTATCAACCATCTTCTTCATCCGTTCCAGTTACTTGCACTGCTGGACTTGACCTTGTTGTATTTCCTTAACGACCGTTCTTGTAGGCACCTCGCATACCACGTCATCGCATGTCACTTCGCCCGTCCGGTCGGTCCGGTCTGGCCGCTCCCATCGTTCTACTGCACCTCAGACATCGGCAGGGCATCAGAACGGGACCGACGCGCACTTGCAAGACGCACTTGCAAGACGCACTTGAAGATATCGCACGTTTTCAGGAGCAGATTGCTCAACAGGCGACACAACGTAAGCATTCATGTCCGGTCTTCAGCTTGGATCAGTTCTAACCTTCGTTTGTCTTCAGCCCGTATACCTCCAGCCCGTATACCTCCTAGCATCAGCAAGGCGATCAATGCCCTGCTTGCCACCGATCGGCAGTCGAACACTCATGACCTCCAGCTGCGTCAGATTTTGACCGGACTAATAAACGCGCGCAATAGGTTGACCCACTTGGAGGCTCATCAGCTTCATCTTCGGGAGCAGCTTGTGCTGGTCCAACAGCATCAACCAGAAGACCTTCTTGACCAGACCACGTTGAGAATTCAAAGCGACGACCTCGAGAAGCGTCTCACTGAGCTCCGAATTTCAATTCAAGACCAGACCGAGGAGGTCCAGTCTTGTGAACGCAAGTCGAACGATTGGACGCAGGCAGCGAACGGTCTTCGGGAGGTATTAAAAGAATGTCATCAGCGCTTGGTTGACCTGTTGCGTCCTCGTCGGCATCCGGTTGCTGCCTCCAGCGTAGACCGGTCTGCGTCGGCCGCCTTGGTGGACCTACACCGGGACCAAGACCAAGGCCGTTTATTGGCCGAAATTCTCCAGCCCTAAATTGCACACAAATCAAAGAAGCACGCGGACGCGCCGGGTAGCTCGAGGTCGCGGGGCACAGCGCGCGACCCTGAACTCGAAGGGAAGCGTGCGGTGCCTCGTAAGCTAGCCAAGATACAGGCGCCCCTCGTGAGCCCAAGCTTGGACGAGGATGACGACAGTAACATCTCCAAAAAACAAGCGCCCTCGACCGCCGGTGCTGACCGTGCCAAGTATTCAGAGGTCTCGTCCTGGGATGACTCCGTCAAAGACTCCGGTGATTCGTAGTTTGCTGTCCCCATCCCAACCATGTCGCGAACAAGTCCACATGAAAGTTTTGTTCAAGTTGCATCGACTTCGGAGCAGAACAAGAATACCGGTCCGCATGGTGGCGTTCCACCACCTCATTCGTCGACAAATCCAACACCTACGGTCTTGCCTGGGACGTCCAAGCTCCACAAAGATGTTTCGCTAGCCAACGTGGCAATCGACAGTTCTTCCCTTCCGCCACGAACGCGTGAGGATACTTTGCCGTGGTCTCCAGGGAAGATCAGTTGTTTACGCCGGTTCACCCTGACCAAGCAGCTCCTGGCCCGGTCTTTCTCTCGTCCAGACCATTGGCTTTTCCCGCCGGCGAAGAAAGTTCCTGCCGCGTCGGAATGGCGGCAGGACTTGATCACGTCGGCACAGATCTCCTGCTTGTACGCTGACGAGCCGTGGAAGATTTTCGAGCATCCCAAGCTGGGGTTCATCTTCCACTCGACTCCTTGGGCCAATGCTTTCATGAGTCGGGTGAAATATTTTAACAATACTCACGATCAAGCCATCTGGGAGGCATCCCACTATCTGGTGCCTCCCCCGGAACGTGTTCCGCAAGACCCTTGCTTGGCGACCATCCAGAACAAGCGCAAGCGGCGTCGGATCAGAGCGGGTGAGGCCTGGCAGTCCCTGTGCCAATATGTTTTGGACGGGATGCTGGTCCAAGAGTGCGACGTCGATGTGTTCTTATATACAGTTGTACTTCATATGCCGCGGCGTCGCGTCGAGAGGAACCGGCTGCTGGATGACGGTGGCACATGGTACCCCGGTCTTGGGTGCACTACACCGGTCTTGGACCTCAAGGATACTTTGGTCCAACTAGACCAACAAGAACCTTGGTGTAGTACCAGGACCAAGTTGAAAAGCATCCGTCGTTAACCGTCGGCCGTCTGTGGGGTGATGGCGAGTGAGGTCGTAAGTAGTCGACCAGATAACACTTAATATATATCATCGTTCTTTTTCACATGTTCGGTCATCAAATCACTTGAGCTAATTCCACCACTTTCTCCAGAGTTGCACTAGACACGTTATCACCAACCGTTCCACTTACATCGCGAAAAAACAATCCACGTTCGTCACTCCACTATTCCAATTCGTCACATATTTACAATACACAATACACAAGACACAAGACCTTCCACCTCTTCACATCGGTCGGGAAGACCGATGCTACTACATGTCTTGGTCTTGGTCTTCATGGGTCTGCATCACTGCGAAACGGTTCCGACTGACTCGGTCCCGTTCGAATTCTCGTAGTAGTGCTCCACAGTTCAGGTCGGACTCATCGATCCAAGTTGTTTCATCATGGTCCTTCCATTGGACCAGATATTCTCGGTGGGTCCGGCCGAACCTGGTCTTCTTGACCGATCGGACATCTAAGACTTTTTCCACTATAAATTCGTCCTTCTCCAGCGGTCGTTCGCAAGTGTCCTCCGGCAGTAATGCTTCATCGAAATCAAACCGTTCTGCCTCGTCTACTAGACAGGGCATTTTGGGACGATCAGGAAATTCTCGGACCAGTTTTAACTTGGACACATGTACGATCGGGAAGACCTTGTAGTCCGTGCCGGTTGTTACTAGACGGGCAGCGTGTTCACCAATCAGCTCGGCAACACGGAAAGGACCGTGCCACATGTGAGCCAGCTTCTTCGCATAGCCCTCCTTCACTCGGTCTAGGTACAACCATACCCTCGCCCCTGGTTCTATACCGTGGGGTTGGACCTGGTCGTTGTTCCGGCCTGCCCGGTCTTGTGTAGCTTGACGTAACTTTTCGTTGACAATTTTTTCTCTTGCATGCTGGTAATGTTTCTGGACCTGCATGCGCCAACGTCGAGCATCACGATCGCGGGTCCGAGTGCAGCCAATAGGTATCGCGGCTGCAAGAGTGGACCGGGGGTCCCATCCATACGCAAGATAAAAAGGCGTTTCTCCTCGGACCCGATCGGTCGACGAGTTGAGTGCAAACACCAGCCTTTCTCCGTATTCGTCCCAATCGCGCTGGTCTGGGTGGGCAACGTACATCTTGATTGCTCTTGTAATAGTTTGTACCATACGTTCTGCCGATCCATTTGCTTGCGGACGATATGCCATCGTCGCGCTCTGTTTCTGGCCCAGCATCTTGTTAAACGACCGGAACACCTCGGCCATGAAACCGGGTTCTCGGTCGTGTCTGATGACCTCGCTGGCGCCGAACCTTCGGAACACGCATTCTTCGTAACTTTTGGCGATCTGCTCGGCAGACTGGGACGCACTTGCCTTCGCAATAACTAGACAGGTGAACAGGTCTACTCATATCAACAACTCAATATTGCCATATGTCGATTTAGGCAGCGACGGTATATGGTCCATCGCTTTGACCTGGAAAGGGTAGGTAGCTTCGATATTTCAGGGCTATCGCCCCTTGATTACCGGTCTACCCTTTCCGGTCTCGCAATCCGTACAACAACCCACATATTTCTGTACACTTCGGAAAAGACCTCTCCAGTGAAAGTGGGACCTGATCTTGTGATACGTTCTGTCTATGCCCTGATGTCCCCCTTCTAGACTCACATGGTAGTGATGGAGGACATCCGGCTGCAGCAACTCAGGTATCACCACTTTCGCCAATCGGTCCCGGTCTGCACTGTCTTGGTCCGCATCGCGGCAGTAATATAGTAAACCATCCTCATCCACTTCGTAACTGTCTGCGATCTTGGCACATTCTTTCGCTTGACCATTCGTCAACTTAGACAATTCACCGCGCAGGTAGGTCTTCAAATTCACAATCCATTCTTCTTCGTCCTGCGTCTTGAGGTTCCGTTCTGCCCTTAGTCGTTGCACAACATATTCAGTCAACCGTTCCTTTGGGAACACTTGGTGGGACTTCCGAGCTTTTGGTCTAGTCGCGACCATCACATGCACCTGGTCCGGAGCGTTCTTGGGTCCGATCACCTCGGGGAGCCTGTTTATATTCATCAATTCATAAAGAACGGCCTCCTCGGTGATCGTAGCCCCGGTCTGGTCTCGCATGGCCTTGGTCGCGAGGTAGTCGGCGCTTCTGTTCCAGTCCCGTTTCACGTGCAACAGCTCGTGGTTGGGATAGTCTTTCTATGCCTTCATTACCCGATCATTCAACGACCTCATCCGTAGAGCCTTGAAGTCAATCTCTCCGGTGATCTGCCTGATCACAAGGTTGGAGTCACCAAATATGATGACTATCCCCTTCTCTTGCAACGACAGCAGGTCCAGACATAGAAGTAGATCTCAGTACTCCGCCTCGTTAACAGAAATATCCGTCGTGAAATCGGCAGCGGCTGCAACTATAGACCATTGTGGCAACTTCCACAATATGGCACTATAGGCGCCGACCTTCTTCTTCACGCTTGCTGATCCGTCAAAACTTAAGACCAAGAGCTCTTCATCATGGTCGACGGTCGGTGGCAGTCTCGAAACTGACTGCCGAGGTTGCTTCCTCGGGGCAATCGCTATCAATGCCTCGTCCACGTCAGACCGAGGGGTGATACTGGCAGCTAATGTGCCCAATATATCTTCCTCTCCCCTGGTGCACTTAACGACCTCGAGGGTCCACTGCGACAAGACCGCCGACCATCTGCCTAGACGTCCGTCCATCCCATTGGCTGATAATAGCCAGGCCAAAGTAGACCGCCTTGACAGGACCTTTATAGGTCGGCCGACCAGCAGGTTGTAACACACATCCAGAATTCGTAGCAACGCCAGAACTTCTTTCTCGACAATTCCATAGTTCACTTCATTTGGCTTCAGCGTTCTGCTCGTGAACGTGACCGAATGGTACACACCATCATGATCTTGTACTAGAGTGGCCGAAATGGCCCACTGACTAGCATATACAATAATGGTCGGGACCTTTTCGGGATCGAAATGCTTCAAAATCGGTGCCGTCACCATCTTAGCCTTCAACATACCAAAAGCAAACTTTGCACGCTTCATACGGTCTTCGGCCTCCACTTGCGGACAATCTGCAGCAAGACCAGAGTCGGCGCCCCCATGTAAGGTTGCCCGTTCTTCTTCGCGCAACATATGGTAGTTCACTTCCCGGAGCTCATACAACACAGCCGCGTAGATAGCAAAATCTTCGATGAAGCGGCTGTAGTAGTTTAAACTTCCTAGAAAGGACTGCATTGCCTTCAGAGTAGATAGCAAAATCTTCGATGAAGTGGCTGTAGTAGTTTAAACTTCCTAGGAAGGACTGCATTGCCTTCAGAGACTTGGGAAACGGGAGGTTGCTTAACGAATCCAGGTCCTTAGGATTAGCCTCTAGACCATTGTTCGAAACCATATGACCTTAATAGGCGACCTTGGACATACCCCAAAAACTTTTTATGGCGCTGATAGATAGGTTCCAGCGGTCGCATGTCTCCAACAATCGTTCAAGTTTCTCGCACAGATCGTTCCATGACGAGGCAGGTATCAGAATGTCGTCGAT
Organism: Peronosclerospora sorghi; assembly: GCA_026184515.1. NCBI lineage: Eukaryota > Oomycota > Peronosporomycetes > Peronosporales > Peronosporaceae > Peronosclerospora > Peronosclerospora sorghi. Next base: position 35,175,715 of record CM047580.1, on the reverse strand, counting down.
GTACGACCGTCTCCCTAGAACGGACGGTCTTCTTTCCCGATCGGGTTCACCCTCTGTAAACACATCATAACTTTAGTCGGGGTCCCGATCGGTCTTGATTTTGAAGTGTCCGTACAGTGCGTTGTCTATCAACCTTTGATATATCTGGGGTGCGTTCTTCAGACCGAACGGCATACGGTTCCACTCGAAAAGACCAAACGGTGTAACAAACGCGGAAATCTCACGGGCTCGATCAGTCATCGAGACCACCCAAAATCCACTTGCCATGTCCAGCGAACAATACCACAAGGTCTTGTCGAGGTCTTCCAACAGATCATTAATCAGCGGCATCGGGTACACCATGAGTTTAGTCAACCGATTTACTAGCCGATAGTCGATGCACAACCTAATGTCGACGCCGTTCTTCTTGATAACAATTACGATCGGCGAGGCCCATGGCGAGGTCGACGGTCTAATAATCTTGGTGCCCAACATTCCTTTAATGAGATCAGAAAGCTTTTCACGGTACTGTGGCGCCACGCGTAGACATCGCTGAGCAATCGTCTTGGCATCTCCAACTTCAATATCGCAAATCGCACCACGGGCTGCAGGTGGTAAGACATTGCCCTTTCCGATCAGCAGATGTCTTTTTTTCCATATGATATTTTTTCAACTGCTCGATATGGTCAGGACTGTTAAGGTCTTGATCACCCACTTGTAAATCATCCATTGTAACTTCGGGAGAGTCGGCAGACACTTCAGGGAGGACTGCCATTTGGCTTTCCAGCTCCTGAATGTACTGTTCCCCGCCTTCATGTATACAGACTTGTTCGTCTTCTGGGGTGATATCACCTAGACCATCTGGACCGGCTGAACGCCCCTGGTCTTGATCGACGGGCTGTCCTTCACTGATATCGGTCTGATTAGGAATACCGTCATGGTCCGACCTAGCAACTTCATGTTCCCCTTCTTCCGTTTCTTGATCCGCTGTAGCCTGGTCTTGTGCTGACACCACGTTGACTAGCCTCGGCTCGTCTACTTGATGGTCCACCTTTCCTGGTGACTGCGGCGCCTTTCTTCGGACCAACATCTTTTTTGGGGTGACATAACTTGGTCTTTCCACTAAAGGTGAGGTATCCTCTTCCACCGACCCATCATCGCTGATAAGATCGGTGGTCGATTGGTACGCCAGGTTTTGCCACTCGACATACCGCCTCGACCCAATCGAGACGAACCCCATCTTCCTTGGTACCTTCCCTTCTGCTAACCACATGCCGACAATAGTGTTATTGTCCAGTGTCAGCGGCTTGTCACCGATATTGGTAACACGGACAAAATCACGTCGACCAGCACTCTTTACGAAGGTCGAGACCCACCGATCGCCCCTGGTCAACCACAACTTCCTCGAACGAAAACCTTTCTCAACCGGGGTATCGGCAGACCGACCAACTGGGATAGTGAGGTCTTGGTCCCACCGGACCAGATCGGTATACGAACCATACAGAGGTCTTCGACCAGCCAACTGGACCTGGACCTCATCCGGGAGCGTAAGCACTCCATGTGACAGGTCTAGGCAAATACCAGCTGGGACCATGAAATCCATTCCTAGTAAAGCGTCTTGACCAGCCAACTTGCCAACCCAAGCGCTGAAAAAGTAGACCAGCGATCCCGACAAAGTAATTTTCACACGCGTTCTTCCCTCGGTCATATAAGAGTCTTCGCCGATCCCGACGCATTCTTGTCTCTGGGTATCGTCTATACGACATCCGACCTTACGAGCAAAGGCGGAGTCGATTATCGATACTTCAGCTCCAGAGTCGAATAAAATCGTCGCCTTCTGGCTATTAATCTTGCCACAGGCTTTCGCCTGCTTGAACCATTTATCAGGCGCGTGATACTTCCCGTATCCGCGGGATTCTCCAGGCAGCAAGTCCAACTGCATAACCTTCTTGGTCCGGGAGTACTCATCGGTCTTCAGACTGTAGACCGGATGGTCTCGGTCGACGCAATTTGGAATAGAACGTGTATTGTCGGTCTTATCCTCCTTGCCGACATATGCATAGATGTGAACCGTAGAACGCTCGGCTCGATCCAGATTCCAACCTGGCGAGCGTTCTAGTTTAACATCTTTTCTGCGTCCGTTGGCAGCATCCCCGCGTGCTTGTCCGGCACGTACCACTTGCGCATCATGTTAAAAAATTCTTCAATCTTGCAGTGGCCGGCCTCGTGGATCTCTCCACATGACTTGCATACGAAAAGGCAGTGGTCAGTCGGGTGGCCGCGTCTCTCGCACTTCTTGCACACCATATTCTTCCATCAGTTTGGACCATCATGTTTGCTCGACCCACAGTGGGATCACTTCTGACGAGGTCGGTCTGGATCGGACTTGCTTCCGTTCCTTCCCTTCCGGTCCACCTGGTCGGACTTCGACTTGGTCTTCAGGGCAGGTCCCGCAACATAGACGTAACGATACTGGTCTTCATCCGATGACTCCTGGATGGATGGACTTCCACTTTCCCCTTCTGACCCCGTGCTGTCATCAGCTACAATTGCCTTGACCGCTCGGGTCGGTCTGGTCCAAGGTCTCTTGACCGGATCGGTCTGGGTCTTGGAACGATAACGACCTGATCCACCAGCGGTCTTCGCTCTCATACTACGCGACTGTTGTAACGTCCGCAGGGTCTGTTCGACTTCGCCCGCATCCTTAAGACGCAGTGGAGTAAGCTGGTCCGCCAGTTCTTGATCGTCAAGGGTACTAATATAGTGACCCACATGTTCTAAGGCGGCACCGTTCGGCGGGTTATTCTCTTTGATTGTTATGCCGGCGCGAAGTGCAGCCACGTTCAACCGATGCAAATACTCGATCGGTGTTTCGTCGGCCCGCTTCTGCATATGGTGGTACTTACGGGCGCTTGAAAAGCAGGAGTTACAATATTGACCTTCAAACTCCGCACATAACAGGTCCCAGTCAGACCGGACGCCCCGACCCAACTGTTGAATCCAGTTCGCAGCCGGTCCTTTTAACAAATCCCGGAAGATTAAAAAACGTTCGCCTTTTGGGGTATGGTCTCGCAGGAACGCAGACTTGACCCGACTGAACCAAGACCGGGCCTGGTCTTCATCAGCATCCTTGCCGGTGAAGTCCTTGAGGTCGGTCGTCGCGGCCATATGGATGTGCGGAATCGCAGCAGATCCAAAGTCGTAGGCAGTAGTGGAGGCTAGGTTAGCCTTGCGCACCTTGCCTGCGCCTGTACCATCTGACCCACCATGGTCTTCAAGACCGCCGACCGACTCCATATCACAGTCACTTGTCTTGCTTGGTCTACGCGGTCTTGCCAGTTGCGGCTTGCGCCTTCCCTTGCCGGTTGGTTTATCACTTCTAATAGGCTTATCCATAGATGTTACCGATTCCATATCCACATCTTTGCAAACATTGACACCTTGACAGGTAGACCGGTCTTGGACATGTGGGCGCATAGGTGGTCTAACCCGTTCTTCCATGAAACGTTGCATCATCGTCTCAAACATGGCTTGGACGTTGGCTAGCGTCATGGGCAACGTGTTGATACCCTCCTTTTGCAGAACTGAGGCATGTGGGGCTTGCGGGAGCCCCGACTGGCAAACAGCCCCTTGCTGCCGCATGTCCCTTTTTTTGTTCATACCGGGCATGGTCCACCCCCATGGTCATCCGCTCGACACCGGTCTCCAACTCTGATGAGCTGTTAGAAGCCGGTGGAGACTGGTAGATCGATTCATCATCGTAACCAATGTCAACAAGCTCTGTGGAGGCTTCGGCGACCTTCATTGCCGTGGTGGGAGTTGGGCGGCGAACCGCCCCCACCAGTGGCACCAAACGGTCGTGGAGGTCCGACATCGACGCCTCCAGTCTCCAAGCATCAAATTCAAACAATTTATTGACACCGGAGGGGTTCTGCATTTTAATGCCAACCTCCGCCAACATCGCCACCAAATTCTTGACGAGCAGTAATGGTCGATCACTCTGGATCGGCTCGGTAGTGGGACCGAGAAGACATTCGGGGATAGGGAGGTCCAACACCCTAAAGACCTGATTTTGCGAACAAATCGCTTCAATTCAAAAGCATAATACATCTTGTCCAGGTCTTGTTCGTTGATAGCCTCATCCCCGACCTTCGACTTTTCTTCGAAGTCGTCTTCGTCGGGTGGCATTCCCAGCCTTTTTCTGGGTACCTTGGGTACCTTGGGGACTTTTGAGAGGTAGACCGGATCGTTCCAGTCAGCCTCCAAGTAATTTTCATCTTTTAGTTTTCCATCAATTTTTTCATTCATACACATAGGATCAGGACCAACTATAGCAAGACCTGCTATAGTCCCGATCGGCTCCGGTGGGAGCATTTTGGGGAGGAAAAAACTTATTAATCCCGATCTGGTCCTCCCCCAGGCCAGATCGGACATCGCCATCTATATCAACAACGAGAACGTCAGGCGATAGCCTTTCCTTACGTCCTCTCCAGAACGACTCCATATTCAAATCATTCAAATCTTCGAATCCAATTTTTGATGGAATATCAGCACGGTGATATCCACGATCACCAAGTGATCCGGGCACGCGCACCATTGTGGTGGAGTCAAGTTCGAAATCGAAAACATTAGCATCGATAACCTGACTACCACCATCGCGCCCGGCCTTCCAACTTTCGGAGGGGGTACTCCGCGGACCACCACTCGAGATCTGGTCCGATCGTCCGCTGCAAGCAGACGACCGGTCGTCATCAGAACCCACTTGGTCCGATTGTTTAGTGTCTATATCACCTTGTGTACCCGATGGAATGGGCTAATTACACACTCGGTGGATCGGGATCGCAGATTGGATCGAACCGGTCATGAATATAGAAGACCGATCTGGGTAGATATCGCTGGGGCGGAACTCTTCACCCCAGACCCAAACAGACCAAAAACACTTCCAAGAGATAACGTCCAATAGGTCGATCGTCCAAACGATCAAGACCTGACCAATACGAAATAATAGAGGGTAGACCGACCGTTCCGGTCTAGCCCCTGACCAATACGAAATAAGACCAAAACCGGTCTAGTTTCCAACCAATATTAAAACAAGTCAATATGTCCGCGTAAATACCCAATATGCTCGTGAAACTCCACAAACGATATCTCCACGCCAAGACCAATCTAGTGAATAGCACGTTCCAAACGTACTTGCGTTGAGGTGTTGAGATCGCCAAATCGTACTCCCGTCGAGGGACTTCCGGTGGGCCAAAGTGCGCGTGCGGCGCGTCCAGACCGGGTATAATGATCGAGAGGGGATAATTCGACCCCCTTCCCCCAAACACTCCGCGGCGGGCGGAGGAGACTAGTGTACGAAAAGGGAAGAACGGCGACCCCTAGCTGTGGTGTGAACCCAGACCAGAAGAGGTTTCAGCCACTTATCCGAAAGCTAAAAGATTTCCTTACCTAAAGGTATAACCTCTGTCCTAAAAGGTAAAACGACAACTAAAATACTACTCCCTATAGTCCCTAAATGTACCCCCACAAAGATATGTAAAATACCCAAAGTCGGGTGACTCACCAAAACTTGCGTTCTTGACACTTCTTGAGTCTGATAGGCTGAAAAGCCCCCCTTGTTTAAACCAATCCGAAATTAGACCAAATGCCTGACAAAACTTGACCAGAAGTGCGCCAAATTTTGGGCACGCTTCTCCACACTTCCTTGTAACAGGGGAACCACAAACCGCATCGGGCCGAGAAGATAGTGCAATTTCCGTGAGCGGACCAGACCCTGGAATCGAAATCGTTTCTGTTTTTTTGTCGAAATAGGTATGTTGCGAAAAAAGAGCATCGGACTCTCTGCTTTGTAGTGGCCATACTCGCCGGAACACCAATAGTCTGAAAAGAGTGACATTGCATTGCAAGCCCCGCCAGGAGTTGAATGCTGTTGCACCATCCGACCACACTCTCGAGTTGCATGATCTCTGCCGCAGAAAATGTAGCACGTTGCTGTGTGGTTCCATGAGGTTTCGTCAGATACGCAAATGTCCTCGAGACGGTTGTCTTCGCTCAATAGATCGCATGCACGCTTAAACTCTGATCGTATAAAATCCTGACCTTTTCTGTGAAACACGACCCGTCCCACATCATGAGCCAACTCAAAAGGATCCTCAATGATTAGTCTCCAAGACACCGGCCTACTCCATTTCGTCGTGTTCTATAACGCACTTCCTATGCGCACGCTTACAACCTCGTCCTCCAAATTAAAACGGTGCGCATAATAATCGAAAAAGCCTTCACGGAGCGCTCCGACCGAGTTCGGTTTCGTTCTTCCAAATGTAGAAACTAATTCCGTCCTTGGGAATGACTGTAAACGCTGCAGCAGCTCGGAGACCTTCATGTGCGACTGAAGGTCATGAAAACTAGAGTGCACCGCCGGTAGCTGCATCTTTGCACAGTGAGACTGCAAATAGAAAAAATCAGCAACAATGTATAGCCTGGGGATGGAAAAAAGGCAAACTTCAGTGAGTGAAACATTGTAGACAAACAAACTATCCCTAATCTCAAAGGACTCACCGTAGTAACTTAGCGTTCCATTTACCGAGTCATTGATACCTCGCTGCTTCACCCAGTACTTGACAGCGAAAACCAAGGGCCGCACTCGAGGATCCACCTGACCGTAAAACTTGAGCAGCGCTGTGTTTAGCAAAGTGTTCACGCCTCCCACACACAAATCACATGCTATCTACATGGCAGTAACAACCTAAATTACTACTGCACTCCAACATCCAATCCATCATTGCGCTATCAATACCTGTCGCTTTGCATCCCACAGCTTAAGTATAGGTACGCGTGCATTGCGAACAAATTACTGCACTTGGAAAGATCCCGAGAGCCGCTCGCACGCTGTAGTAGCAAATCGACGCGTTTCTGGGGAGAAAATTGACCTCGAGCGTCCACATTAACGTCCTCAAAGTAGATACCGAAGTCGATATCACATCCGCCAAAGCCTAGACCAGAAAAGCATACAAACAACTATTCCTTCGTTTTGGCTTCTTTTATGCATTGAGCTTGCATACCCTTGGGACGAGCCAAACGGAAGAATACGACACGTAGGCCACTGCTGATTTAGCAGCTGTTGCACGTGAAGCCGCACGGACCGTTTAGCCGCCAGCTCAACAGATTTTGGCTCAAGCAACTCCAGCAGTGCGATGCTATCGACCGTAAGCTTGCGCACGCTGCTGACCGCACCCATCGATGTTCGTGGAAAGTCACGCACTGGATTATGGGGCGGATCTTTAGCTGTGTGAGCTGGCTAGCACGGTCCGGTGGCGGAAAGGTAGCATATTCAGAATAGGACTAGAAGTATGATAAGAAGATCTCAGAAGACATGATTTATACTTTGCTTGTCCTCGTGGCTGGTTACCGCTGCAGGATACCTTTTTTTACCGCTGCACGATACCATCTCTAATTTAAAGGTTCATTTTGGAAGCCCGAAACTTACCCATATTTGACGCATTTGGACAAAAGGGAGGGGTGTGTGGCCCGATCAACTTGGGGTGTGGCCATATCAATTCCCTAAAATTAAATCTTTAGCAAAAAGGATTTCAACGTGCTAATGGTTACGTTGCTATATCAGAGATTGTCGATCAGCTTTTGGAAAGAGCCGAACGCAATATTTTCCACTTAAGCACCGAGCGGGATCACCAACGCTAACGTTTCCCGTGCCGGTTCCGTCATAGAGACCACTTCCCATATATAGTGAGCAGAACGACAACATTATGTCTTCCAAAAAACCGTGTTAAGTGGCATAGGGTAGACCATCAGCATTGTCAGCCGGAATCATCAGCCCATAGTCAATGCAAAGCAGAATATCCTCGCCCTTTTATGATAAAATAAATATGGGCGATGCTTAAGGTGAGGTAGAAGGCTGGATTATCTTAGTGACAAGCAGTCGTTTAAACTCTGAACGTTCCTTCACGGTGCTGAGTGGATACTCGACGACAGCGTTGAGCGATCGGTTTTGCAGCTCGCACTTCGATATCACATACTCAGTTGGGGAAGTCCATCCTAAGTGTCTCCACTTCCATATGACCGTTCTGTTTCCTCAGGGAAGGTCAAACTACAAATCATCAATCGTGACTTTGGATGGTCCATGCGACACTTCGGGCAACACTTCCAACTGGTTCTCGATGTCATCGATGAGCTGTTCGCCACCTTCATGGATGCATACATACTCGGTATGAGAACCCGCATCTGTTGGCCTGCTCTGGTCCTCTTGTGAAGGTAATATAAGTGACCCTGCAACTTGCTGGACCCGGGCAGCCTCTCACTTAACTCTTCCTGGGGCCTCTTGCTCGCATTCGCTGCCCGGGTTTCCCCAACCGTCACCTGAGAGCTCCCGTCAGCTTATTCACCTTTGGACAGCTTAGTTCTGCTGCCGCTAACACCCATTGGTAAGCTTTGCCTTTCCGGAGTCAATGACCTATGAGTCATGATCTTGGTGGGGATCTGTTGTTATGCGCTCCCAGTGGAACAAAAGTCAGCTGCCTGGAAATGCAGGGACAATTATGGTTGGCTGAAGTCCCGCCCAGACGATAAGATGGGTTGAATAATTGTCAAGGGGGATCGACTATCTGTATAGCGACAAGCAGCGCTTAGGGAAGTGAGAAATATGTCGATGGTGAAGATAGAGTACATGAATGGAATGGTAGTGTTATAGGCGTCACTCTCCTATGAGGGCACCCCAAGTCAGCCATGGTTAGCTGGATAAAGACTCATTAATAGCTGCCCTACAAAAAAGTTCTCCGGGGCGAGTAGTATGGAGATAAACGATCGAACGAGTGTTCAGAAGTTAAGTGAGCAAGGTGATCAGATTCGGACGTTCAAGACGCATTCAATCAGGTCAGGCTGCAAGGCTAATCTACGGCAGGTAGTATTGACCAATTATGTTATAGGATTTGAGAATATATAGTTTTCAGTTAGGTCATTCACCTCCAGTGGATATTAGGAATAAATAATCAGTATACGATTTTCTTTCAAAAGTACACAAGTCAAAACGCTCCCTCGCGCCATTGGCTCAGCTGAATGAGGGTTAACCAGATGTTTAAATCCCCCGGTACCATAGTATTGGGGACCGTAAGTCCCACGATAGGAGTTACTCAAGGACGTACGCTGAAGTAACTCGCCTGGGTTTGGAACACGGTTTTATGGGTTTTCGAGGGGAGGCGAAGTTTCGCCGCTGTTAGAGCCCACTAATACGTTTGTGCAAGTTCTTGTGCACCTTACGGTGGATTGAAGAAGTCCCCCCTATCCTGGCTGACCTGAACGATTGATATTTCTCGGTCCGGATCGTTGGTATACGAAGATCAAGTGTAAATTATGCCTGATCCCTGCCGTAGACCCATTATCCGCCGGTAACAGGCAACAAATCGTCAAGGGGTACCCATACTCATAGGTACGCAAGGTGGCAAAGTTATCGAGGTGAAGAGTCAAGCTATCCGCGATCAAGGTAATGATCGCGATGCTGGCCGGCCTGATTCTGAAGCCGACGAACGTTGTACCCGCTCTGAATGTGAATCATCTGGGTATGTGTATTAGGAAGAATATTTACGAAGTAGGACAACACCACATACCTTTTACTTCGGCTTCTCCAACTATCGGTGACATATCTTCGGCCACTAACTCTTGTTCGCTGACCAAATGGAGTTCGACTAGTAAATAAGGTATTGCCACTCCTCATGCCGTCATGGCACTTAAGATTTTGGTAAAATTAATCGTTAGTTTTAACAAATTAAACATAAGAAAAGTCAGGGTCAGCTTATACTGACCCCCCCCCCCATCTCCGTAAACTGACCCCCCCCCAGTGCATAGCCATGAGATTTTATAACTAATTCAACACAGTTACAGTAACCGTCACGTCACAGCCCTATTTTTGACATTTCCTACTACAAAATGACGCCGGAATGAGGGTTCTGTGACACTTGTTTGTGAGACGCTGCGCTACAAGCCGCTGCTGCTCGAGCTGCTATAGGCCGTACCGGAGATCCAGAAAGCGCTCAATAAATTTAAAAAGACACCCGACCTCGTTTTGTAATACTCTATGATCTTCTCTTTGGTCGGCAGAAAATTCAGGGCGGCGGCTTTGTGAAGAAAGCACTTGTACAGGACCAGACAGCGCTTCGGGCGGCGCTAGCAAGAATTAAAATTAGTCGCAAAGTAGCGTCAAATGAAGCGCTTCTGCCGCCTGAAAACCGCCAGCAGTACCATATGCTGCCTCGGTATATCCGCGTCAATATACTTCTGGCTTTAAAGGAAGAGTTCCAGGCTTATGGGAGAATTCAATGCGAAAAACGATAACGACGTGCAAGATTTGCTCGTGATGCCACCAGGCACGGAGCTACAGGAACACAAGATTGTCAAAAGTGGAAAACTAGTGCTACAAGATAAGGCCAGTTGTTTTTCTGCTTTTGTGTTGAATGGAGAGCCCACTGATGCGGAAAACAAACAGGGCGACGTGATCGATGCCTGTGCAGCTCTTGGTAACAAGACGAGTCATTTGGCAATGCTGTTGCAGCAACAAGATGGTGATGGAAATGACGACACAGTCTTAAAGCGACGAGTGCTCGCTTTCGATCGATCGCCCAAGTGACGTGAGCTGATGAAGCGACGTATACAACTCGCAGGAGCTGCTAATCGTGTGGAGGCCAAACTACAAAACTTTTTAGAGATTTCTGTCGATGATGTCATGTATTGCAATGTGCGCAGCATTCTGTTGGATCCATCGTGCTCTGGTTCGGGGATGATAAATCGCTTAGATCATCGGCTAGATATTACTAGTGCACGTGATGCTGTGCGAGGTCCTGAGAATGACACGGATCATGAGCAAGAGAGTACAACGCGCCTCCAATCGCTTGCCGACTTCCATACTCCAGCGCTGTGTAAAACATTTTATTTTCCGCAAGTCGAGCGTATCATGTATTCAACCGTGCTCCATTTTGAGAAGGAGAACGAGGAAGTTGTCGCCGCAGCATTAAGTCCAAGGAAAATCGTTGTGCAGCACGACCTTTTGTATTGAAACCGGCGCTTAAGTCATGGCCGCGTCGTGGCCTGCGGGTTACAGGTCTATCGGAAGAACAGGCGATGGCATTGGTACGTAAAAATGGCCTTGAGAATTTGACGAACGGTTATTTTGTGGCGTATTTCGAAAGAATCGACAGTATTGGAAACGATGCAGGTAATAAGGATAAAGCTATAGCATCAGCATCTGCAACACTGGAATCTCCGTCAAATGCGCCAAAGACAAAAGCTGAATCTTTCCAAGTTTGTAAGAAGCGTAAAGTGCTTAATTGCACTCTGACATTCGGAAGCGTCGGAAGCGAAAAAAGCGCAAGAAAGATGGTGCGACAGTAAGAACCGGGCCGAGAGTAACACAAGCATAAACAGTGATTATTACGTATATCCTACGACTCCATGAAATACTTCATTTGTTTAGGATGTGAAAATTAAAGCGGCATGACTTCCTGGCGTAACATGCCGTTATACATGAGGGAAATTTTGCGGACCTAACAATATGTGGAGTGTCTATAACAGGGTTACATTTGGTTACGTTGGTGTACGTAAGTACACAACGGTTAAGGTCAAGCATTGACCAGTCCGAAAGTTTCGGACCTATTGGTTATCTTAACCAATCAGGGCAGGAGCCCTTGGTGAAGGCGTGGCAGGTTGGTACACAGGTGGTGTACACTACATTTCGGCTAGGTACGAATTGAGTAATTTGTACTTAGTATTACATATAGCTTACATTAGTTTAATTAATTTTAGTTAATTACATATTAAATATAAATCAGTTTACAAAATACTCTTAGACTACTAGGCGCACGACCTCGACCGGTCGCGCGCGCAGTGAGTGTTGTAGTCAAAGGGAATACCTCCCTTAGCTACCCCCTTTTTAGGGGAAGCCTTGTATCAAGGGTTAGTCTCTACTAACAGTAAACCAAGGGAATCTTGGCCCCGAGTAAGAGAGCGATCTCTTACTAAGCCCTTATATAAGGGCGTATCGGCTAAGTAGCGTCGTATCGCCGTTTAACGAAAGTCTTCCGCTGTGCGCTAGCCGCACCGTGCGTGTACGCACCTGCTACATCTGGTAGCACTTGTAGTCAACCCAACACCTGTGTTGGTAGACGACAACATCCTCTGCAAAAGATGAACCAAGAGGATTGCGGTAAGCCAACCCCCGTCCAACAAGGTGCCCTTAAAAGGGTGTTATCCATCCTGGGTGAGGATGGCATGCATCTCCTAGTGGAGAAGGGCCTTGAGGCCGTGTGTGAGAGGGTTAACGCCCTCATCGCCCATGAGGTAAATTTTCGTGGAAGTCATTCCACGTCTATGCGGGTGTGCCCTCCGTTGTCCTTTAGATAAAAGAAATTCACCGGTGAAAAAGGTGACAACCTTTATGTGTGGCTTCGCGAGGTCGAAACGGCCGTCGCCACAGCGAATGTGATCGAGGATCACTTGCAAGTAGGACTTGCACTGACCCATCTTACGGGTAAAGCCCGATCATGGGCGTTTACGTGTCCGGATTCGGTCACGAACGTGTTCCCGACCTAGGGAGTCCTTAAGAAAAAACTTATGGACATGTACGCCACGCCTGATCTGGTTTTCCAGAATCATATGGAGTTTTTGAGGTGCCGTCAGGGCACTAGGGACTTGGAGACATATATCCAAGAACTTAAGACCCCGTTGGCAGGGATGTACGCGAAAGCTTATTTGGACGATGTATCCATTCCCGTGTTCATGGGTGGCCTGAGAGAAGGTCCACCACGTTCGGAGCTCTTCCGATGCCGACCCCAATCCCTGGGGGGAGGCGTTTAAGATGGCGTTTAACGCCGAAATGAACTTTCGTTCCTCTAAGGGGGGGGTCCCGAACCCATGGACCTGAGTCAGGTCGAAGCGGAAGAGAAACCTCCCGCTAGGAATCACTCTGACTCCTTTCCGCAGGGCTTCGAAGCGGAGATCCTAGCTATGCTGCAGCGGCATGGGCCGCTGAGATGCTTTCTGTGTGGAAGCACGGATCATCTGAGGAACAGATGTCCGAAAAAAACCAGCGAGAATCTCGCTATAAGGGGCCGAGGGCGGGAAAAAGGCCCTCGCCCAAGCCGTCGGGAAACGACGGCTCCCAGTAGGTGCGGGGCGCCCTACTGGGGGATCCGTCAGTGCTGTTAAACCCCGGTGTAGGGGCTGACAGCACACAGCCCCGAGGGAAGCAGTGCTTTCTAGCACCGAGTTGTTATACCAGCCAGGTTTGCTGGTCGTCCTTGCGGACGTGAAAGACTTTGATAAGCCTTGGAGAGTCTTGATAGACTCTGGAGCGTCTGACAATTATGTCAGACGGGCTTCTGTTGAGAAGAGTCGGCCGTATGCCGAGGTTCTAGAGGCACGTTCTCGTGACGTTGTCACGGTCCGTCTAGCGACGGGCGTCCAGGTTTCTGTACCCAAGGTCTCGATTGATCTTAAGCTGAAGTTTGCAGACTTCGACATCTTAGAACGTTGCCTAGTCCTGGATTTGGACTCGAGGTATGACCTCATTCTGGGCATGAAGTGGATGGAACGCCACGAGCCATGGATAGACTGGAAGTCTAAGTCCATAGGCTCAACGCACCCGGGGTCGGGTGAAGCATTGGCGAGTCATGAACCCACCTTTGCTCGATCGCAAAAGCGATTCTGGCGTGAGATGCCAGAGATTGGGATGTCTGAAATGATCATTCCCAATGGCGTTAAGGAAGAGTTCCTTAACGAGGGGGATTCGGCGGTTAATCCCCACGCCGTGAATGGCGAGACTGGTGAGTTACCAGTGGCAGAGGTGGATTCCTCTGAGGTAACTCCAGTGGTAGTGGTAGAGACCCCTGTGGTTAAGCGCGAGGCGCTTCCAAGCAAAGAGACCAGTAGTTCGTCTCTTTTGCACGTCGGAAATGATTCCGACCACGCCGTTATAGGAGAGACTGGCAAGTCGCCATTGACAGAGGTGGATTCCTCTGATACGACTCCAGTGGTAGGGGTAGAGAGACCCCTGTGGTTAAGCGCGAGGCGCTTCCAAGCGAAGAGACCCGAAGTTTGTCTCTTCCGCACGTCGGAATTGATTCCGACCACGCCGTATTAGGTGAGACCGTCGAGTCACCTGTGGTAGAGGTAAAGACCTATGTGGATAGGCGCGTGGCGCTTCCAATAGATGGAGCAATTGACTCCCCCCATCTGGATCCCGGGATGAGTCCCGAGGCCAGTAGTCAGCAGTCCTATAGGATGCTGAATAGTGTGACAGGTGCTGTCACAGAAGGCGTAAGCCTTGAACGGTTGCCTGGGATAGGCGAACTGTTGTCTTTGGAGGAGATGTCCTTCAACGAGTTTGAAACTGCTTTGAGAGTAGGTGAAATCGACGAGGTTGTCGTGTTGCGTCCGGAAGAGGAGTTGAAATCCTCATCCACGATGGACGAGTCAGTTTGGTGCAAACCAAACATGCATTGAATGCCCGAAGCGGCCTCAAGATCTTCGCTGATCCTTAGGACCCTTACCATTCCTTATTAAAGGAATTTGGAGATGTCATTAGTGACAACCCGCCGATGGGGTTACCACCGGATCGGGGAGTCCGACATGAAATTGATTTGGTTCCTGGAACCAAATACTGCGTCACTAGGCAGTGGCCTCTCCCCAAGGAGCAATGCGACGTCATCGACGCATTCTTCAAGGGGAAAGAAGAGGCAGGGATGGTGCGGGAGAGCAAGTCTCCCCACTCATCTCCCACTTTTTGTGTTCGTAAACCGAACGGAAACTGGGCATTGTGCATGCGTACGACAAGATAAATGCAGTACTGTATCCATGCAAACTCCGATTCCTCGGAAGGATGTCCTCCAGAACAATATGGCGGGCTGTACTGTGTACAGTGCCTTAGATCTGGTGGACGGGTATTATCAGGTGCTCATGCGAGCATCCGATATTCCGATTACAGCTGTCAGCACTCCTAGTGGCATTCTGGGGGAGTGGCTTGTTATGCCACAGGGGATTCCGAATTCACCAGCGACTTTTAATCTCTTGGTGACTCAACTCTTCCGCCCTCATAGAAAGTACGCTCAGACGTACTTCGACGATATATTCGTTCATAGTCGCGCGGAAGGCGACTCGTCTGATGTTCAGACGCACCTAATACACCTTCGAGCTGTGCTCGAACGTATACGAGAGCATAAACTATATGCAAACGCATCCAAATGTATTTTTGGTGCTGAGCAAATTACTTTCCTCGGATGCTTCATCGGTAAGGAAGGAGTGCGGGCGGATCCCGCGAAGGTGAAAGCCATTGTGGAGTGGCCTTCGCCTGTAAATCTTAGAGATTTACGGAAGTGGCTTGGATTAGCCAACTATATCCACAGTACAGCGAGAACTACGCTGAAATGGCGAAGCCATTAACCGACCTTCTTAAGAAGGATGTTGATTGGTGTTGGGAAACCAAACACCAAAACGCTTTTGAAGCGATAAAGGGGAGATTGTTGAAATATCCCGTTCTTGCTCTTCTAGATTCTGGGAAACAATTTAGTGTCGTCTGCGACGCCTCCGATTTCGCAATCGGATGTGCTTTGTTACAAGCAGACGATGTGGTACGGGAACGCGTGATCGCGTTTGAGTCGAGGCAGCTTAAAGCTGCGGAACGGAATTATCCCGTTCATGATAAGGAGCTACTTGCTATGAAGTATGCCCTTGTCAAATTTAAGGTTCACCTACTCGGCTCAAAGCCGTTCGTGGTTTATACTGACCACGCGTCCTTACGGACAGCGACAAAATCTCTCGCAACGGATGGCCCGTTGGCTCTCCTTCTTTGCGTAGTACAACTTTGAGGTTAAGTATAAACCTGGCAAGCAGAAAGTGCTTGAAGACGTGTTGTCGCGTCGTCCCGATTACGAGCTCGCTCACGCGACATTCATCACCTCGTCTGTGGTGGATCTCATACGCCAGGCGTATGAGAAATACCCACAATGTACGGCGCTTATCAGCGCGTTTGGTGAAAAGGGACTTGGCTCGTCTGAGCCAACCCTGTCAAGTCAAGCTATAGCTCGGTTACACCGTTACAGGTACTGTGACGGTTTGCTGTATTATAGCACGATCGCGGAGGACACTCCGCGGGTGGTTGTTCTTCATGATGAGGAACTGAAGTATAGAGTCCTCTTTGAGGCACATGACGCCCCTACCGGGGGTCATTTAGGTCGGGATAAGACCTACAGTGCTTTAAGCACTTTGTATTGGTGGCCCAACATGTATAAGTGGGTCGGTGCGTATATTCGCACCTGTGAGACGTGTCAGAGGGTCAAACCTTCTGAAGATTCAGCGGCGCCTTTGGCGAGCTTATCCGTTCCTACGGAGTGTTGGAAATCCATCAGTATGGATTTTATCTTTGGTTTTCCGAATGATAAGGCCGGTAACACCGGCATATTGGTCTTTGTAGACCGTTTGAGCAAGATAGCTCACCTGGCGGCGGTGCCAGAGTCCATTGATGGACAAGGAACAGCAAAATTGTTCCTAGACCGTGTCTTTCGACAACATGGTCTACCCGATTCCGTTGTGTCGGATCGGGATCCCCGTTTTACGGGACAGTTTTGGGGGGCGCTGTTTAAGGTGCGGGGCACCAAGCTCCTCATGTCCACTGCGGATCATTCGCAGACGGACGGACAAACGGACCGCGTTAATCGTGTTGTGGAGGATATTCTCCGGAGTGCATGTACGGATTCGGATTCTTGAAAGGGTTGGAGTGAGATGCTTCCTATGGTCGAATTTGCTATAAACGATTCGGTCCATGCATCTACGGGGCTTACCCCGTTTTACGTAAACGGATTAGTAAATCCGAGGGTTCCGTTGACGCCACGTGTGTGTGGCCCAAGGCTTGAGGGGGGAGGATTCCTCGATGTCATCCCTGTATCTGTGCGAAAGCACATCGATAAGTTTTTATCGACGCGCCTTAGTGTCTTACGACACGTCTGCGATGCCATGGCGGAAAGCCATACAAGCAAAAGGAGCATGCTGACCTCAAGGGCCGGCGTAACAAAAGGGCGTACAAAGTAGGAGAAAGTGTTTAATTAAACGCTACAAACATTCCTACACATGCAGTTTCTAACGTGTTAAGAAACAAACTGCGCCACAGGTTTGTGGGGCCTTTCAAGGTGCTAGCCCGAAAGGTCTTGGCATACACCTTGGATATTCCGAAGGCGATGTGTACGCATCCAACCTTCTATGTGGGTATGCTTAATCCATACCAGGACCCGGAGGCGGGTCCCCTCTTGGAGGGGGTTGAAAAGGCGGATAGCCGTAAAAGCCGTAAGAAGCGGCAGGGCGGAGTAACTGGGACAGGGTCGAAATGCGACCACGAAACTCCGCAAAGGTCGACTCGAGAGAGTCAAGCCTTCTCTCGATGCGGCCAATCGCACTCTCCTCATCGCGGAGTCCCTCCTGGGAATCATGGATGCGACCGCTGTGTCGATCACAGTGCTCGCGAAACTCACGTCGCAATTGCGCGACCTCCTCCTCCAGTTCTAGATAAGGAGGGTATTCCACATTATCATGTGGAGCGTCTGATGGCGAGACGCCATCATCGGGGTCAAACCCAATATCTGGTGAAGTGGAAGGGTTATCCACATTCACAGAGCTCTTGGGAGTCCGAGACTCCCCTGCGGCAGGATTGCCGAGACGTCGTTGACGATTTCGAGCGGGAGAATCCCGCTGAGGGTCGACGACTAAAGGGGCGGGAGAATCCCCTTTACTCCCAGTAGTTGGGAGTTCGCCGGAGGCAGATGCGGCACTCCCACTGTTCTCTGGCACCGCGTTTGGGGGCGCGTAACGCAGCCTCTCGTGCCTGTGCGGCAAGTTGAGCTTCTTGAGCCGCATCCAACTCATTGGTGATGATCGCCTTCGGCGATCCGGATGTATAATCCGACATTGGTACGGGTGGCGCACTAGCTAGTGCATTTTCCACACGTGTGGGGAACGGATTAGGCTGCCGACATCGCCGTTAGGCGTTGTCGGAGCGGCCATCCTTTGGGGATATATCCCCAAGGGCATCCTCTTCTCGAGGAGAATCCTCAGCACCACTAAAGGTGCTCATGGCAAGCCAGAGTTCTGGCTGTTGGAATTCTCCAACTAAAATTGATTATTGCGTGGCAATAGTCTTTATGGGGGAGGATGTAACAGGGTTAGATTTGGTTACGTTGATGTACGTAAGTACACAACGGTTAAGGTAAAGTATTGACCAGTCCGAAAGGTTCGGACCTATTGGTTATTTTAACCAATCAGGGCAGGAGCCCTTGGTAAAGGCGTGGCAGCCTACCACGTGTTGGTACACAGGTGGTGTACACTACATTTCGGCTAGGTACGAATTGAGTAATTTGTACTTAGTATTACATATAGTTTACATTAGTTTAATTAATTTAGGTCAATTACATATCAAATTTAAATCAGTTTACAAAATACTCTTACACTGGTAGGCGCACGACCTCGACCGGTCGCGCGCGCAGTGAGTGTTGTAGTCAAAGGGAATACCTCCCTTAGCTACCACCATTTAAGGGAAGCCTTGTATTAAGGCGTAAGTCTCTACTAACAGTAAGCCAAGGGAATCTTGGCCCCGAGTAAGAGAGCGATCTCTTACTAAGCCTTTATATAAGGGCGTATCGGCTAAGTAGCGGCGTATCGCCGCTTAAGGAAAGTCTTCCTCTGTGCGCTAGCCGCACCGTGCGTGTACGCACCTGCTACAGTGTCCCTAACCAAATGAGGATTGTCCGCGAAATTTCCCTTGTCAAAAATAGGGACGTGACGTGACGGTTACTGTAACTGTATTGAATTTGTTTTAAAATCTCATGGCTATGCACCGGAGGGGGATCAGTTTACGGAAATGGGGGGGTCAGTATACGCTGACCCAAAAATTATTTTAGCTCAACATGCAGTAATACGTTAAGATTTTTGTTATCAATTATGTAACCAGGCTGGCGGGCACCATACCTTCCGCCAACCACATCGCTAGAACAGTGTCTTCGTGCAGAATTAGGGGCTGTTTGGAGACGCTGGTTCCTGTATTGAGTCAGAGTGACCTCTTCCTTCAAAAGAATGACAATATGGACTTAGTTAGAAAAGTTGCATGGTGGTTTTTCTGTCAAGATTCTAGATATTAGTGGAGTTTATGCTTCTTTCTAGTTCTTGGAATCTCTCTTACATCTGATTGACCGGATTGATCGAGCAAACTATCGATCGGAGTCCTATCTGTGCTTAGACTAGTACCAAAGTTTCCGTCCCCAGGTGAAGAGTCTCAGCCGCTTGTCCCGATCAGGTACAGATCCGACCTGATCGGAAAGATCTGTATCAAGGGTCCACCTTGTGAGTATAACCATCACAACCGTTTGTGTACACAAGGTGATATTGACAAAGAGCAAGACATCATCTCCACCCCAAGCTAGGTCTAGATCAAAATCACGAAGATCGGATTGATCATGCAATCAGTCTGATTTAGGCTCCGACGAAGATGAACGATGAAGTAGCCCCTCCGATAGTTGGTCGTCTCGGCCAGTATTTCTAGAACTATTGTTCTAAACTGAAAACATGACTCCACCACATCTTCGTAAGCCATTTACCGTTAAAAGTGCTCTACGCGTGATTTCAATCGGTTCAGACGATCCCGCACATGGTTCCTGTACGTCACCTGGTCAACTGAAAGAGCTCCCAAGTAACCGTGTCTTTCATAGAAATCTGTAAAGTTAGAGTCAATTAGTTCTGATTAGATAGTTATTATTCTCAAATTAAACACCTTTCAATAATAATACTCCCACGGTAATTTAGATTTGATGTCCACTAAACAGTAATTAGACTAATATAGAACTCGATTTTACTCGATTTTGATTGGCTGTTTCAACCAACTAACGATTTTGATTGGCTGTTTCAACCAACCAACAAACAGCCCTAACCCTAAACCCTAAACCCTGCAGGCTGAAAACAGCCAATCAAAATTGAGTAAAATCGAGTTCTAAATAAGCCTAATTTGGACACGGTACTGTTTAGTTTTTCCCTTTAGATTTCGAAGTATACACTATGTGCGATATGTCCAGTACACAGAGAAAAAACAATCGTTATGGAATTGCTCAAGGAGCTATCGCTCCACGAGAAGTTAACGAGTTTTTATTGCTCCTATGTGCACGAAGAGGAAGTCAATCCCGAAATTGATAGTGATGTCACACGTCGTTGGGAGAAAATTATGGTGTCCCGCCGTAAGTCCCGTGAACGTGTGTGCATCTTGCTGAATCAAATGGAAAATACATCAGCGGCTAATGTACGCACGCTAGATAAAAGTTATCGAGCGAAACGTGAGCTTCTGTTTCTATCAGAAGGTACAGTACGTACTGCATCCTGCACTAACGTCTCTTCCTGCGATCGTGGAGGCGTCTTGGCACGAGTCGAAATCGCTCGAGCAAACAACGAACTGTTGCAAGAATGTGGTGCTCTTTCAGTCTTTACAGAGCGTCTCCAGCGTTCAATTCATGCCTTCCGTGATCTAAACTTTCAGCATATGGATCTGGATAAAGTGGATGAGCTCGTTAATGAACTGCAGCAAGACATGGTGCTGGTCTATCTGCTCATAGTTTTCAATTCACATAAACAAAACTCGGTTTTTGATCGTCAACTCATGACAATTGGTATAATGAAGCCGTCGTATTCGCTTGTCTCAATTCTAGACTGTGTAAGCCAGCTGAATGTGCTACCTGGCTTTCCAATTAAGCGACTGCTCTTACTATTCTACGAATGGTTCGCTGCTGTCGTGGGCAACTTCGATGAGCTCAATGCACTGAAGCGATTGCGTCGTGAACGTAGTGATATCGACCCATCGATTTTGAAGGACGATGCGGATGGTGTGCTACATTGCAAGACCTTTAAGCCGTATTATGATCCGATCCAGCTTGATTCGCAGGACCCATACTACTTGCAGAAAAAGAAGTTTGCGAAGAAGCGTGAGGTCATCCACAACAAGTACTTGCACAAAGCAAACTACGAGTTAAAAAGTCGGCAATCTAGTGATTCAGACTTGGCTACAAAGTCCCTAGAGAAACTCGATGACGAATGGGAAGAGCGTATCGAAATTCTCTATCAGCTCTTCCTCCCCTGCATGCGTGACTACACTACCTTCCTGGGAAATCTCGTGGCCTTATCGTGTGGTAGCGCATTGAATGCGCGCGAGAAAAATACTTTCTACTCTCGGCGAACATCGGGTACTGATCAATACAGTATGGCGGACTTTTCTGCGCCTGGTGGCGAGAATAGCAACGATAATCAGTTTTGGAAGTGGATTCTCCGAGAGAAAGCAGTTGTTCTGGATGTGTCAATTTTGATCATCTTGCTACTTTACAAGCATTTTCGTGCGAGTCACGCGTGTAAAGCAGAATATTTCATGCAGTTTTTCTTGGAGGCCAACTTACTGGCAACACTGACCAAATTCATGAACAAGGATATTTGTACGTATCTTCAGGTATCCCACCAAGAATCAGACGAATCCAAGACAGGGTTCTACTCACTTGAAAAGGAGATCGAGAAGCATAATATTCGTTTCGAGAACGAATACGCAATTCAGTCTACGCGGACAATCACGAGCATTTTGAGAATTTTACAGAAGCTGACAAAGAGGAAACCTAACATTATCAAGAATGCTCTCTGTCGAGGGCAGACAATTGTCTGGCTAAAAGTACGTTAGTTTGTTGCTTATTAGAACTGGACGATGCTTACATGCGTTGACTTTTGTTGGGAGGAAAGCGCGTAGCAGCTCTTCCGATCCCATTGCCACGTTTGTATGCCTTGAAATTGGTGAAATCACAAGCAAAATATTTAGGCCATCAGGTTCGTCGCCTTATATTGTCGTGGGACACTTTAGCGTCGTTGTGACTAACCGCTGCTTCCTTGTTGTTGTGCGTAGTGGGTCAAAAAATACACTTGTTTCAGCATGCTCTCGGATGTGTATTTGCACGTGCGGCCTGAGTTAGATGACGACTGGTTGCACTATGAAGATGAAGATTTGAACAAGCCTCCGTCCCAGGACTCGGTCGAGAGGATCATTTTTGGTGAGATGCAAGCGTTCCATCACAAACACTATTTTGATTCTCCGTTTGGAGGTGTCAAGCCACTTCCTGGTGGAGCTTCAGCAATCTGCGAAGACCGCAAGGAACTTGGCTCTGACACGTTCATCCTTGATGGAGGACGCTTGGCGAGAATGTACGCCGGGATTAAGTTGGACCCAGTCAACTTCTGTAAACAGTACGAAAAGTGGCTCGACTCTGAGAATCTCACCCGTGATTTGAAAGCGGACACGGCTTCACTTCCTATTTCGTTCCATTAAAATGCGATGTGCGATTGCTGGTCTAAATTGAACGTGATATCCAAGTACTTAGTAGCTACGAGATTGTATTTCTGCTTTTCTTCTTTCTTGTTCATGAAAAACAACTACTACGAAGTCTTATACGCATGCGCTTGCTGATTGGGCACCACACTGCGCCAAGGAGATATGATGGACGAGCATCATGGTCGAGTACTTCGCACGACGGATACTATCGAACTGATAGTGCCGTTCTTCGCAATTTTTGAGCATGTTTCCGCGGTGGTCAAGAAACATACAAGACAATTCCTCCTCCTCCTCCTCAGCATTACTGCAAACTTCCACAAAATGGGGTGGGGTGACTTTAATGAGTGACGCCAACTGCCCAGAAACAGCTACTTCAGCTGCTCCTGTAACTTGGCACTCGGCGCAGTAGTTTATGTCTGTAGCCTCTATATTGCCAACCCGCCAGTAAGGCGCATTCACTATCAGCTGTTTACAGGCGGCGCAAGTTGGATGCAGGACTACGACAAATAGTGATTCGCGGACCGCCTTTACCGATTCGCTGACTCGCTTGCGGAACTTTGCACGGCACGTGCTCGTAGTGTTGGCTTCTTTTCTTCCCCTTTTTTGTGGTGATGCAGCGACTCGCTCGGCTTCACCCGGCCAAAAGTCACCGTCAAAATAGGGAGGAAGCTGCGTGTCTAGAGTGTCTTCCAACAGCTCAAATTTTCGAGCGTACAAGTCATCGCATGCAAAAACGACGCCTAGCTCCTTCGCCTTTTTAGCCATACTCAGGTACCACTGAAGAAGGCGCTCCTTGCCAGGATTCTTCTGAAACGTTGGATGGCACCAATAAATAAAATCACCACCGCGTGGTGTAGGACATGCCCAAATGTGCGCGTACTCGAACTCCTTAGCTTTGCAAAAAGCCAGGTACGAGATAAGGATTTGGTGAAAAAGGCTTGTTCGTACATGACGCGGACGCACGTACACCAGACTGTCCAAGTAGGCAATGTACGTACGGTTGCGGTTGGCGGATAGATTACATTGATTATCATATTCTTGGACATACCTGACGCAGCATCGACAGTCAGTTCTGTGTAAAAACTAATTCGGAGCATTTGCAATAATAAAAGATATTACATAGAAAAGATGCAAACTTCAACACCATTGATCATCTGGAAGACAAAAATGACCTTGGAAGTGTAGTCAATGGCTTGCGGATACTGGTAATTAGAAACACAAAAGGAGAGCCGTAACACTAGTTATCCTACACCGGTCAAAAAAACATTTACCTCTTGAGATGCTGACCGAAAGTTTTCGCGTACAGCTGCACTCACGTGAACCGAAGCCTTAATCGCAGACACGACCTTAACAACGATCGATTGAGCTACTTCGTGCTCACCAAGAACCTCCAAATATTTCAGCACCCATTTCTGCATAAATCGCGACAGATTACACGACTTTAGGTCGCGGCTCTTCTTTTTTTTGAAGCCTGCACAGGTGGTGGCGTCTACTACATCTAAATCTTCTCGCGTCAAAAAGTCAAGCACCTTGCCTTTTATTTCCTCATCGAACCCAAGCACTCGGGTGAAGTCTTTGGTGAACGCTTTACGCTTGGGTACGGGACTGTGTGATCGCATATATTTTTTCTCGATTTTCACAGGAAAGTCTTCAACAGACGTTTCAATTGGAGACACAACAAGTTTGTCGCTTCTTTCAGTAGCATCAAGCTCCTCCAGACGACATATTGGACACGTGTATACCATTTCTTTTCCTTCATCAGCATTCTCACATGCGTTAAATAGTGCGCAGATTTGATGCACCCATCCATTGCATTGGTCACACTGCACCCACGGCTCGGTAAGCTCATCGGTGAATTTTGACTTAAGTAAGTCAAGCTTGGATATCGAATATTCAACGGCACTTGGCGCTGTTGATTTGTTGTCTATAATCGAAGAATTAGCAGTCTTCAGTGTAAATATCTTTGGCAACGATGTAAAGCACTTGGAGCACCATTGGTATTGTCCATCTGGACTCTTGTAATATACTGCATAGCGTTTAATACGCTGACGGCAGGCACCCGAACAGACGAGAAAGGGCGGTTCAAAATTAATGCACTTTTCGTAGCAAATACCACATATGTTGTCGAGGCAGAACGGGCACGAATGTTCATCACGGCGTTTGGCCATAGCTTCTGCTTTGGCCTTATACTTGGCATAGTCAATCTCAAACTCTTTTAGCAATGCTGCTGCTGATTCGTGTACAATATGCCCCGGTGGATTGAACAGACACGCGTTATTAAAGACCAGTCGAATGTCGTTCGCGCACTCCTCAGCTGTTGCGTATTCGAGGTTAAGACATTTCGTTTTGACAATCGTTAGATCCATTGGTTGTTTCACCACTTCAAAGTAATGCGGAATATTCCACACAACCGGGTCCACTCGCTCATTAAAGAAGCCATGGTTGCCCTTATGAAACATCAGTTTTGAGACTGTAGCCAGTAGTGGCCGCAGACATAATTCGCGTCGTACATCACGCAGGTGCTGCCGAATTTGATCAGCCGATGCAACGTTCAAAGGCGACAGCGCCATACTCTTCGCTTGTCTATACATTATACGGGCGCTGACATCCTCAGCCGCGTCGCTTATATTCGCACCTTCCACTTCTTCGCGCTTGTGCTTTTTCTCACGTGGCGTAAAGTGATGCGGATCACCAAATTTGCGCTTCAAACCGTGCGACGACATTGTGGCGTCGTCTGGACTGCTTGGCTCGAGTGCCAAAGCTCGTCTGTCGTTTAAGCCCATCCAAATGGTGACCCTGGTATCCTAAAACCTCGCTTTAAGAATTTTATTA
Source organism: Peronosclerospora sorghi (assembly GCA_026184515.1). Lineage (NCBI taxonomy): Eukaryota > Oomycota > Peronosporomycetes > Peronosporales > Peronosporaceae > Peronosclerospora > Peronosclerospora sorghi. Next base: position 35,150,523 of record CM047580.1, on the reverse strand, counting down.
GTTTTTGATTGGCCAAATCAACTGCGCTAAATTTAGAATATCCACGATATTGATTATACCATGTAAAAGTTATAAAAGAGGAAAAACAGTTTACAGTATATAAAACTCTGCATATAGAATATAACATAAAGAATATTCTAGAATGAGGTCCACTAAACAGTACCGTGTCCAAATTAGGCTTATTTAGAACTCGATTTTACTCGAATTTGATTGGCTGTTTCAACCAACTAACGATTTTGATTAGCTGTTTCAACCAACCAACAAACAACTCTAAACCCTAAGCCCTAAACCCTGCAGGCTGAAAGCAGCCAATCAAAATCGAGTAAAATTGAGTTCTAAATAAGCCTAATTTGGACACGGTACTGTTTAGTCTTTATATACTCTTCATATAAACCATAAATATAGTATATATTCTAGAATATAAACCTATATATTATATACTAAATATGCAGAGTTTTATATATTGTACCTGCTTTTTTGTCGATATCTAAACTCACTGGCCCTATAATAAAAAAAGGGCGTGACTGGATACACCCCCCTCTTTGCTGCGTACACCCCCCCCGGGTTAGGGTTAGGGTAACACCTTCCCTTACACGTAAGAAAATGCTGTGTTCCACGCTCTTAATTTTATTGCATTTGCAATTGCTAGGACATGCGCTCTTTATGGATTCAAAAAATCAGCGCAGGTGCACGACAGGAAGGAATTTCGTACTCAAAGCTTTATGGCAAGATGAATGGCTCGGGTATTGAGCTGAACCGAAAGGCGCTAGCTGATATGGCTGCTACGGAGCCTTTTAGTTTCAAGTCAGTGCTAGAGGTTGTCGAGCACATGGAGGGTGTCACCAAGGCTTTGTAATATATTTATAACTGTGACATACATTGGTGAGACAGTTGATGATTATGGAATGAACTGCAAACACAAGGACACCGTCATTGTGCATATTTCCCAATAGAAACTTGTGCCAAACATCAGTTTTCTTGTTTCTGCCCTTGTGATTCTACTAGACGTAGAGATCGGGGCTTCGGGACATAGACCGTTTACTATGTAGCTTCTCGATAGATTTCAGGCAACTTGAGATGTCGAGCAGAATTTCGGACGCCTCGGAACTTCTGCGAAGTGGCTTGAATAACTACAGTTGCCAAAAAATGCATGTAAATATTCACGATAAAAAAGTCTGAAGTAATACGCTTTCCTGATGGGGTACTGATTAACGTGGACGCCGTGTAGTTGTACGCATCACCGCCAGGCATAATAAGCAAGTGCGTCAGGCAGTAATTTTTTTAAGCGCACGTCTTTGTTGCTATTCCCTACAATACAGAAGCGAAATGTGTTGTCATTAGCCGTAGTCGAAGGTTTTACGTGACTTCAATGTGATTATGGAGCTGTATCTCAAAAAATAAGTATTATTTGGTGTCGACGTGGAGCTTTCATGACCGACACGGTGTCCTCGCTCTTTTCTCCAAGACGATGTTACAAGTCTTTACTAGAGCTTGTGTAAGGGAAGGTGTAACCATAACCCTAACTCTAGGGGGGTGTACGCAGCAAGGGGGGTGTACCCAGTCACGCCCTAAAAAAAGAGTGTGAAGAAATTAGTTGGTAACCAACTAATACCAACTCACGCAGTTTTACACCAATAAAAATGACACGTACCAACTAATACCAACTCAAGAAATGACACGTACCAACTCAAGTACCGGTACAAGAAATGACACGCACCAACTCAAGTACCGGTACAAGAAATGACACATACCAACTCAAGTACCAGTATAAGAAATGGCACGTACCAACATAGCCTGTGCAATGACTTAGGGAGTAATAGCCCCGAATGATCATTGACCTGCAGGTTAGTAAACTACTGTATATACTGGGCGACTGCATGGTAGGACACAACCGCTATGCATCTCTTTGGTAAAGTACTAGCTATACCCGTGTTATTATCCCTTCAATTAGTACGTGTAATTGTCGTAAAGCGGACTTTTTATTAGGCTAAAATAGGGCCTAATGTTGGACATTTTATTAGGCCCATAGGGGGCCTAATATTATGACTAATGTTAGGCCTAAATTAGGGGCCTGATAGTGGACGCAGATAGTGGATACAGTAGTACATAATTAGGTACCGCCATGTGTACCACGGTGGGTACAGTAGTACGTACCACCGTGG
>CM047580.1:35110792-35148261 GCA_026184515.1 Peronosclerospora sorghi | reverse complement strand
TACCGCCATGTGTACCACGGTGGGTACAGTAGTACGTACCACCGTGGTGTACATAGACAGGATATAGAAGGGACACGGAAGATGTGCGGATTACTTACAGGTACGCAGCGGACACCAGCGAACAAACAAGGAACAAGCGGAAAAATCAGGTCGACTGATGGACGGAAGGCGTTTCGAATGGACGATGCGGATTGGTTGAAAGTAGGAACAGGGTAGATCTAAGGGTTTAATTGCTAATAAAGTTCTCCTTTGCGTACGATCGCGCTGATCGTTTTTTGGGAAGGCACCTTTGCGCCCCCACCTTATTGAAACCTCTACGTCCCGGGCGGGAGCACTAAGTGCTTTTTTGGCCCACCGGTTGGCGTAGAGTGTGAGAACTCACCCCGCAACTCCGCCCGCAGTGTCTGCGGTTCTTCGTTTAAAGGTTTTTGGTTTTGGGAACGTGATCGAGCAGTGCTCTCACCTCTTCCCCGTGAAATTAACGTTTGGCCCCTAGAGTTCGGCTGCTTTAAGAGCCCCACGGGAACTCTAGGTGGATTTTAATATAAATACCTATTCCTCGTATGGTCTAGGCTAGGAACGCATTGATTTGGGCGTTCCTTAGCTGTTCGACGGCTTAGAGGCTCCGCGATCAGTCAGTGAAGACTTCCGCTGCCTGATCAAGTACCCCCCCCTACCGATCAACACCTGATCGACACTTTTTGCGAATCGTTATCGTGATCGCTGATCGCAAATCGCGCCAACTGTTACTTGAACGACTTCCGGTGCTTGATCAAGTCTTATCAAGGTATATTACGACTGGGCAGCAGTTTTTAGCTCCTGATCGAGCCTTTCAGTACCAGATCGCATTTGCGATCAAGACACCTGATCGCATCTGCGATCAAGACAGAATATTGTTGATCGACGGTTATTAACGTCAGCCAAAGCCTGACCAAGCCTGATTACCACTGATCTACATCGTTTCAGCGCCTGATCGCGTTGGACTGCCGCCTGATCGCACTTGCGATCAAAACGGAATATTGCTGATCGTCGGTTATTAGCATCGGCCCAAACTTGATCAAGCCTGATCGCGGCTAATTGACGTGGTTTAAGCACCTGATCTCACGTGATCACGCCTGATCGCATCGGTTGTATCGTCACAAGTTAGTTAATTCAATCTTGCACCAAGAAGTAGCTGTGCGCTGTCCCCGCCACCTGAGGAGCGACCCACGCCTAGCCGTCGGGTACACAAGGTGAGCAAGAACACAAGCAGTCGAAGACATCCGGAGGACCCCCTTCGTTAGTCGGCAGTCTGGGCGCCGTGGTACCGCCTGATCAAGTCTCAAAAGCTTCGATCAGACGCTCCACCACATAATTTCATGAGTTTGTATTAGTTGGTCACCAACTAATTTCGATATTGCCATAAAAAAGAGTGTGAAGAAATAGTGTAACGGGGTTACATTTGAGTTACATTTAGTGTTGGTGTACATGAGTACACTACGGTCGAGGTCAGTATTGACCGGTTTGAAAGGTTTCGAACCATTGGTTATTTTAACCAATGAGGGCATGTGCCCTTGGGTGGTGGTGTGTCAGCCATACATGTGTCGGTACACAGGTGTGTACATTACATTTTTAGCTAGGTACGAATTAGGGTATATTCTACTTAGTATTACATATAGTTTACATTAGTTTAAATTAATTTAGGCTAATTACATATTAAATATATTCAGTTTATATTTCACTCTAAAGTGCAGACGCGCGACCTCGACCGGTCGCGCGTGCAGTGAGTGTCGTAGGTAAGAGGTAGCCCTCCCTTTACTTACACCCCGTAAAGGGAACACAGCCGTTAAGGCTAAGTAGTAAACCAACCCGGGAATCTTGGCCCCGAGTAGGATAGCTCTCCTACCAAGCCCTTTATAAGGGCGTATCGGCTAAGTAGCGGTAGATACCGCTTTAAGGAGGAGTCTTCCTCTGTGCGCTAGCCGCACCGTGCGTATACGCACCGGCTACATCTGGTAGCACTTGTAGTCAATCCAACACCTGTGTTGGTAGACTAAGGCATCCTCTGCAAAGGATGAATCAGGAAGATTGGGATAGTTTGACACTGGTCCAGCAGGAAGCCTTTAAAAGGCTGTCACCCTTAATGGGTGACGAAGGCATGGGCTCCTAGTGGAGCAGGGCCTTGAGGCCGTAAAGTCAAGGGTAAATGCCCTTATCGCTCATGAGGCGAGTTGTAGTGGAGGTCGTTCCACGGGGGTGCGCCCCCTATTATCATTCAAAATAAAGGAGTTCACCAGGGAGAAGGGTGACAATCTTTACGTTTGGTTGCGAGAGGTCGAAACGGCCTTCGCCACAGCGAGTGTGATCGCTGATCACTTGCAAGTGGGACTTGCATTGACCCATCTTACGGGCAAAGCCCGTACATGGGCGTTTACGTGTTCGGGGTCAGTCACGGACGTGTTCCCAACCTGGGAGGTCCTTACGCAGAAGCTTATGGACATGTACGCAACGCCTGATCTGGTTTTCCAGAATCAACTGGCGTTTCTGAGGTGCCGTCAGGGCACTAGGCACCTGGAGATATATATCCAGGAACTTAAGACCCTGTTGGCAGGAATGTACGCGAAAGCGTATTCGGACGATGTGTCCATCCCCGTCTTCATGGGAGGCCTGAGAGAAGGGACAGCACGTTGGGAATTGTTCCGATGCCGACCCCAATCCCTGGGGGGGCGTTCAAGATGGCGTTCAACGCCGAGAGGAACTTCCGTTCCTCTAAGGTGGGTCCCGAACCCATGGACCTTAGTCAGGTCGAAGCGGAGGAGAAACCTCCCGCTAAGAGTCACACCGACTCTTTTTCGCAGAGCCTCCAGGCGGAGCTCTTAGCTATGCTGCATCGACATGGGCCGCTGAGATGCATCCTGTGTGGGAGCACGGATCATCTGAGGAACAGATGTCCGAAAAATCCCCAGCGAGACACTCGCTACAAGGGGCCAAGGGTGGGGAAAAATCCCTTTCCCAAGCCGTCGGGAAACGACGGCTCCCAGTAGGTGCGGGGCGCCCTACTGGGGGACCCCTCAGTGCTGTTAAGCCCCAGGGTAGGGGACGACAGCACAAATCCCCGATGGAAGCAGTGCTTTCTAGCACCGAGTTGGTGTACCAGCCACTTCTGCTGGTAGTCCTTGCGGACGTGAAAGGCTTTGATAAGCCGTGGAGAGTCTTGATAGACTATGGAATGTCTGACAATTATGTCAGACGGGCTTCTGTTGAGAAGAGTCGGCTGTATGCCGAGGCTCTAGAGGCACTTTCTCGTGATATTGTGACGGTCCGTCTTGCGACGGGTGTACCGGTTACTATACCTAAGGTCTCGATTGACCTTAAGCTGAAGTTTGCAGACTTCGACATCCTAGAACGTTGCCTAGTCCTGGATTTGGACTCGAGGTATGACCTCATTCTGGGCATGAAGTGGCTGGAACGCCACGAGCCATGGATAGACTGGAAATCTAAGTCCATAGGCTCAACGCACCCGCGGTCGGGTGAAGCATTGGCGAGTCATGAACCCACCTTTGCTCGATCGCAAAAGCGATTCTGGCGTGAGATGCCAGAGATTGGATGTCTGAAATGATCATTCCCAATGGCGTTAAGGAAGAGTTCCTTAACGAGGGGGATTCGGCGGTTAATCCCCACGACGTGAATGGCGAGACAGGTGAGTTACCAGTGGCAGAGGTGGATTCCTCTGAGGTAACTCCAGTGGTAGGGGTAGAGACCCCTGTGGTTAAGCGCGAGGCGCTTCCAAGCCAAGAGACCCGTAGCTCGTCTCTTTTGCACGTCGGAAATGATTCCGACCACGCCGTTATAGGCGAGACCGGAAAGTCACCATTGATGGATTCCTCTGAGGCGACTCCAGTGGTAGGGGTAGAGACCCCTGTGGTTAAGCGCGAGGCGCTTCCAAGCGAAGAGACCCGAAGTTTGTCTCTTTCGCACGTCGGAAATGATTCCGACTACGCGATATAGGTGAGACCGGCGAGTCACCGGTGGTAGAGGTAGAGACCTCTGTGGATAGGCGTGTGGCGCTTCCAATAGATGGGGCAATTGACTCCCTTCATCTGGGTGTCGGGATGAGTCCCGAGGCCAGAAGTCAGCAGTCCTATAGGATGCTGAATAGTGTGACAGGTGTTGTCACAGAAGGCGTAAGCCTTGAACGGTTGCCTGGGATAGGCGAACTGTTGTCGTTGGAGGAGATGTCCTTCAACGAATTTGAAACTGCTTTGAGATAAGATGAAATCGACGAGGTTGTCGTGTTGCGTCCGGAAGAGGAGTTGAAATCCTCATCCACGATGGACGAGTCAGTTTGGTGCAAACCAAACATGCATTGAATGCCCGAAGCGGCCTCAAGATCTTCGCTGATCCTGAGGACCCTTACCATTCCTTATTAAAGGAATTTGGAGATGTCATTAGTGGCAACCCACCGATGGGGTTACCACCGGATCGGGGAGTCCGACATGAAATTGATTTGGTTCCTGGAACCAAATACTGCGTCACTAGGCAGTGGCCTCTCCCCAAGGAGCAATGCGACGTCATAGACGCATTCTTCAAGGGGAAAGAAGATGCAGGGATGGTGCGGGAGAGCAAGTCTCCCCACTCATCTCCCACTTTTTGTGTTCGTTAACCGAACAGAAAGTGGCGCATTGTGCATGCGTACAACAAGCTGAATGCAGCTACTGTACCCATGCAGACTCCGATTCATCGGAAAAATGTCCTCCAGAACAATATGGCGAGCTGAAATGTGTCGTAAAGCGGACTTTTTAATTAGGCAAAAATAGGGCCTAATGTTGGACATTTTATTAGGCCCATAGGGGGCCTAATATTATGACTAATGTTAGGCCTAAATTAGGACCTAAATTAGGGGCCTGATAGTGGACGCAGATAGTGGATACAGGAGTACATAATTAGGTACCGCCATGTGTACCACGGTGGGTACAGTAGTACGTACCACCGTGGTGTACATAGACAGGATATAGAAGGGACACGGAAGATGTGCGGATTACCTACAGGTACGCGGCGAACACCAGCGAACAAACAAGGAACAAGCGGGAAAATCAGGTCGACTGATGGACGGAAGGCGTTCCTAATGGACGATTCGGATTGGTTGAAAGTAGGAACAGGGTAGATCTAAGGGTTTAATTGCTAATAAAGTTCTCCTTTGCGTACGATCGCGCTGATCGTTTTTTGGGAAGGCACCTTTGCGCCCCCACCTTATTGAAACCTCTACGTCCCGTGCGGGAGCACTAGGTGCGTTTTTGGCCCACCGGTTGGCGTAGAGTGTGAGAACTCACCCCGCAACTCCGCCCGCAGTGTCTGCGGTTCTTCGTGTAAAGTTTTTTTTTGTTTTGGGAACGTGATCGATCAGTGCTCTCACCTCTTCCCCGTGAAATTAACGTTTGGCCCCTAGAGTTCGGCTGCTTTAAGCGCCCCACGGGAACTATAGGTGGATTTTAATATAAATACCTATTCCTCGTATAGTCTAGGCTAGGAGCGCATTGATTTGGGCGTTCCTTAGCTGTTTGACGGCTTAAAGGCTCCGCGATCAGTCAGTGAAGACTTCCGCTGCCTGATCAAGTACCCCTCCCTACCGATCAACACCTGATCGACACTTTTTGCGAATCGTGATCGTGATCGCTGATCGCAAATCGCGCCAACTGTTACTTGAACGACTTCCGGTGCTTGATCAAGTCTGATCAAGGTATATTACGACTGGGCAGCAGTTTTTATCCCCTGATCGAGCCTTTCAGTACCTGATCGCACTTGCGATCAAGACAGAATATTGTTGATCGACGGTTATTAGCGTCAGCCAAAGCCTGATCAAACCTGATTACCACTGATATACATCGTTTCAGCGCCTGATCGCATCGGACTGCCGCCTGATCGCACTTGCGATCAAGACGGAATACTGCTGATCGTCGGTTATTAGCATCATCCCAGACTTGATCAAGCCTGATCACGGTTATTTGACGTGGTTAAGCACCTGATCGCACGTGATCAAGCCTGATCGCATCGGTTGTATCGTCACAAGTTAGTTAATTCAATCTTGCACCAAGAAGTTGCTGTGCGCTGTCCCCACCACCTGAGGAGCGACCCACGCCTAGCCGTCGGGTACACAAGGTGAGCAAGAACACAAGCAGTCGAAGACATCCGGAGGACCCCCTTCGTTAGTCGGCAGTCTGGGCGCCGTGGTACCGCCTGATCAAGTCTCAAAAACTTCGATCAGCTGCTCCACCACAATGGTGCGCGTGCCCGGATCTTTGGGCGACGCGGGATATCACCGCGATTCTACGCAAGATAGCGCGGATGTGAAAGTTAAAACGGAAGCTGAAGCAGAGGTGAAAATCAAGGTGGAAAAGGAGGAGGTGGTTGTGACGACGGAAGGCAGTTCGCCGTCGTCATGCCTGAAGAAGAAAGGAAATGCCGATCATTAGGACCTGGGGAGGAATCCAGATGACGTAAAGGAGGAGAAGCCTCAACCACCTCCCGAGGCTCCTTCGGGAGCCCATGCGGATCATAACGCAAGTTATGATCCGCCAAAAATACGTGTATATAATGATCCAGATTGGGATCCGATGGAGAAGTATTACAAGACCGACCAACCGAAGATGTTGATCAAAGCGCCTGGGTCGGAGAGCGATGAAAGCCGATCAAGTACGCCGCCAACGGAAGCCGATCTGGTAAAGACGTTTTACCAAAAGATTTACCGAGAGCACCTGGAAGATTAACTGATGACGAACTCGATCATGAGCCTGCTCGGGGTCACGATCAGCGGGAAGCTGAGTAGACCGGTCAACCAGCCAATCACGAAGGGAAAAGATAATCTAACGATTGTGCTAAGGCTAATACGCCTGATCAAGCAGGCCGGTCTGATAACAGGCGCCTACGATGCCGAGGAAGTATTCGATCAGGACTCCAAAGATCTGGCAGAGGCCACCCAGCTGTTGTATTCCCTATTGATACCCATCGTGGGTGAAGCAGACGATAAAGATTTCCCCAGTTCACCACCACAATCCTCGTTGAATATTGAGGCAAGTCCGTCAATCAACGTAGAGGGACATTCAGGGTCATCGTGCTACGAATCTGCCCCTTCAGAGGGTGACGATCAGGGAATTGAGTCGAGTAGCGCTGGGAGTATGGAGCCCAAGATAACCAGAATGGAAGTTTGCCAAAAGGACAACGCCAAATTGCCGGTTGTCAAGATGGAACCTCAGTCGATCAAGACAGAAAACGAGCAAGGGTCACAGTGGCAGATGTTTTTTGACAAAGCCATGAAGAAGTTTCTAGCTGAAGAGAGCAGTAAGTGGGATCCCGGAGTCGTTGGCGCCAAAATCCGCCAGCCAAATCAAGGAAGAGCTGCGTCGATGAAGGATGTCGATATGGAGTCCGTACACTCGTTGCGTGGTCAGCAGTCGAAACCAGATAGGTCGACGACGGTAAAAGATGTCGATATGGAATCCGTGCACTCGTTTCACGATAAACGGTCTCAAATTAACTACGTCGACCCTGATGAACCGATCACACAGCCACGGCGAGCCACAGTGGCATCCGCGTATACTGGGATACCTGATCAGCAGTCAATTGCCAGAATTCGGATGTCTGCGATCAGCGATTTGAAAGAATTTTCGGGAAAAGAAGGGGATGAAGATCAAGCGAGGAACTGGATCAGTCGTCTCAAGTCAGCATTTATGCGCGATCAAGCTTCTGATCCTGAAAAGTGTCTAATCCTGGGCGATTTACTGAAGGGACCAGCGCGCAACTGGCATCGACAGTTGAGTAGAACCACCCGATCAAGTTGGAAAAGTCTCGTGGATGAATTCGAAGTACAATACTGTGGAACTGGTCAATCGGTATCCCGCCAGTATTATTATATGAAGCAGCGATCAGACGAAAGTCCTATCGAATATTTGCACCGACTGAATGTGGCGGGACTGCGAGCTAAGTTACCGATCAGAGATGGACCGCCCGAAAGTCTGCGCGAACATGTCCAACATTTTCTGGACACTCTGGCCAATCGCGAACTCGCCGATCAGCTGGCTCTCCTACGCTTGGATCGTGCTTCGGACTTGGAAGAAACGTTGCGGGCATACGCACGCAACAAGTGGTATCAGCCAACAGCGGCTGTAGGCACCAGCAGATTCCGCCCAAAATCCGGCGACGATCGAGCACCGGCCGCGATGCGAAAGCCTAGGGGCGTACGTGCGATCAAGGTAACGTCGGGGAGCGAAGAATCAAGTGCTGATGATAGTGGAAGTGATGTCGATCAGCGCCGCTATATGATTGCTACTATGCGCGATCAACCGGGGGCGCACGATCAGCCTGGAGAGTCACGATCAGGAAAACGAAGCGACTCCAACGCAGTCGATCAAGGGGCGATAAAGAAGTGCAGTCATTGTGGATCGATCAGACACGACAACTTACGTTGCTGGAAGCGCCTGACTTGCCTGAAGTGTGGCAAGAAAGGACACCCCGCCGATCAATGCCTGTACGTCTGCCGAGCATGCGGCGAGATTCACGATGCGGGGAAGTGCCCTATGGAAGAATTTTACAACCGCATCCGACAGTGGTATAACCCTACCAAGCATGCAGGACTGTTTCCCAAGGAAGCCGAAGATTTGTTAAACTAGGACGCTCGCCAGGTTGGAATCTGGTACGAGATGAGCGTTCTAGTTTGTGTATTTTTGCATTTGTGGATAAGAAGAAGGCTGATCGAGTAGCAACAAGAGATAAGGAAAAACGCGATCAGCTTGATTTACCACGTTTGGCTAATTTCCATATTGATGAGCTTTCTCGATCACCTGTGATCATGGAAGTCGAATTACTTCCAGGCGAATCACGTGGATATTGGAAATATCACTCGCCAAAGAAATGGTTCAAGCAAGCCAAGGCGAGTGAAAAAATCAATAACGAGAGAGCTATGATATTATTTGATTCTGGCGCCGAAGTGTCGATCATCGACTCAACCTTTGCTCGTAAGGTGGGTTGTCGGATTGACACGAGTCAAACACAAGAATGTGTCGGCATTGGAGAAAGTGCATACCAAAAAGAAGGACGTGCAAAAATCAAGATCACGCTAGCGGGCTCATTGGTTTATTATTTCCAGGCATGGGTGGGCAAACTTGTTGGTCAAGATGCCATACTGGGTATGGATTTCATGATACCAGCTGGTGTTCGATTAGATATCGCTCATGGCGCACTAAGTTTACCTGACGAAGTGATCATCTCACTGGAGGGACGTCGACAGTTGTATGGGTCGAGCGGTAATTATATGAAGCTCGATCAGTATGAACAGATCCCAGTAGGTCGATCAGCCGAAGTACGAATTTACGATCAGCGATCTCGCAAGTTGTGGATTACTCGTGGAAGAGATTGGAAGAGATTGGGTCCCCACTATCGCTAGGGGCGCGGGAAATTTGAGGTATTTACGTGTTACGAACATCGTCGATCACCCCATCATTGTTCAAGAAGAGACTATTTTAGGTATTTGGATGAACAAAGATGATGTGCCCCGCCGCCCCGGATTTGTTTCGATCGGGTCCAACCGTTACAAAGAGTGGCAAATATGGCATATCAAGCCTCCACCGATCTGGTATCTGACGATCAAGAAAGTGTCGATCAGGGTCCATTAGTCGAGAAGAAGGAGTATCCAACTCCTCGAAGTATCTTAGTACGTCCCACGGACACGATCGTCGCATCTGTAGCGTTGGTAACCGAAGGGGCGCAAAAGGTGCAAGGGGTGCAAGAGCTGTGCGATCAGGGGCCGGAAGTGAAAGGTCCGACCCTCAATCATGGAGTTGAACAGCCTGTTTCAAGCGATACACCTACTCAAGATGCGTGTAATCACCCTGTCTCAGTTAGCCCCAGCGAATTCGACGTGACACCTATTGACGATCAGGTTTGTTATCACGAAGGTGGAGATTTGTATGTGGAAGAATTGGAGAAGCAGCTTGCTACGTTACCCGAAGTGTCTGCAAGCACTGAAGAAGTAACCAAAGATGATTTGCTAGTCGGAGATCCTACAGTCAGCACAGTGGAGGAGATAGATCAACTTCGCGAAATAATTTGGGCGAAAAAACATCTGCTGATCGGGAAGGGAAACGCGCTACCCCCCCGCTGCACGAGGAGTTGTTTGTGATATCGATGTGGGTAATGCGCGCCCGATCGCCCAAAAGTGCCGGAAAGTGGCCCCACAATTTCGCGAGAAGTTGTCGGCCATGATCAAGGGGTTGCTAGCAACTAAGATCATTCAGCCGTCAACATCACCCTGGGCATCGCCTATAGTGATCATCGTGAAAAAGAATGGGTTCGATATACGTCTATGCATCGATTATCGCGCGGTGAATCAACTCACGCGTTTGATGGTGTACCCAATGCCCCTGATCACCGATCTACTCGAAGATTTGGATAAAGCGTTGTGGTTTTGCTCTTTGGATATGGCGAGTGGTTTCTGGGTCGTGTCTATGACCGATCGAGCACGCCAAATTTCGGCGTTTGTCACTCCATTTGGATTGTTTGAGTGGAATAGGATGCCCTTTGGCCTCAAGAATGCTCCGCAAATTTATCAGCGGTTGATCGACAATGCACTATATGGATATCTTAGGGTCAAAGACGTTGCAGATGAATCAGCTGATGTATTTACAGCAGGAGAACCCGACCAAGCGCCGGGCCCGTCTGTGCTGCAACGGCGATCATATATCGATGATATATTAATCCCTGCACCTACTTGGTCCACCCTATGCGATAAGGTGCGGCACTTGCTGGAAAAGTGCGATCAATGGAATTTGTCGATCAGCGTGGCTAAATCGTACTGGGGGCGAAGCGAAGTGCCCTATTTAGGACATCACGTCTCTTGCCGCGGGTTAGAAACAAATCCAAAGAACCTGGACGATCTGATCAATTTGCCTTTCCCTGGCACCTTACGTGCTATGCAATCGTTCTTGGGAAGCCTAAATTACTATCGTCGATTCATTGAAGATTTCGCAATTTATGCTGCCGTGCTATTACGAATTGAGGGAGATAGATTATCAAGAGTTGAAGAAACGATCACATAGTGAGGCGGAATCAAATCACGAGGATGATCGACTAATTAGAGCAAAAGTGGTATTAAGCATGCTGAAGGCGAAGATTGCATCAGCTCCAACCCTGCGACACTTTGACCAGGACAAGACGCCGGTGATCGTGGTTTACGCTAGAAAATGGGCAGTATCTGCCGCTCTAGTACAAGAATACGATCAATCGTATCATCCCGTCGCATTCGCTAGCCGAACGTTGAAAGCGGTGAGCTGAATTACAGCCCCGTAGAAAAGGAAGTTCTGGCGCTTTTACGAATTTTGGATGTTTATTTCACGATGCTGGTCGGAAAGACGATCACCGTTTTATCACGTCTATCTACATTGAAGTGGTTACTAACATCCAATGGTTTGGACGGACGATTAGGTAGATGGGCTGCGATCCTATCACAGTGGGACCTCGAGATCAAGAAATGTGTGCATGGAGAAGAGGAGGTGCTAGGGGCGTTAGCCGCAAGCATCACCCCTCGCACCGAAATTGATGAAGCGTTGGTCGCGATCGCACCGAAAAAGCAACCGCGGCAGATGATCGGAGTACCACCTCCCACGGTTAAAAAAGGTGAAGAACTTTACGTGATCAGTTTTCATGGATCGGCAAGTGTCAAGCGACGTGTGGGTGCATTTGCTGCCATTGTGTGGAAGTTACCGGAATGGAAGATTATGATCGCGATCGCCGATCATGCACCGGATATCACGGTGAATGAAGCAGAATACCACGGGCTGCTTTTAAGTCTGGACTTGTTGGCACGATATCCCAAGGGTAGGGTGATCGTGTGTGGGGACTCTAATTTAGTGATCCGGCAAATGCGAGGAGAAATGGAATGAAAATCTCCGCGATTGCAAGTGCTACAACAGAGTGCATTTGACCTCCTACGCGAGTGGAGTGATCATGATTTGGTACATGTCAAGAGAGAGTGGAATAGGAGTGCAGATCACATTACCACCATGGCTATGCAGGGTGGAACAAGATTTGAGATCGAAGATGAGAAACAGCTGGAAGGATTAGTTGATCTCAACCGTCTACCCGAAGTAATCACATGGAACGAAGATCAATCCGCCCCGCAAGTGCTAGTGACGACCCGATCACGTAACCACCGACAACCACGACCGTCAACATGGACCGATATACCAGTAGCCGGAATAAGAATGGAACGGGTGAAAAAGGCACAGGATGAAGAGAAATGGATCCACGATTTGCGGTGTTATCTGTACGGTGACGTTATCCAATTGAGTGCAGACGAGGTGAAGGAGTGTGCAAAAATTGCTGACAACTATGATGTTGACGAACAAGGATTACTGATTTACTGTGGAAATGCGGCTAAAAGGAAAACCGGGGATGATCAGGATGATCAAGATGATCGCCGATCGTTAATTAAGCTGTTACTACCCGAGACCTTGCACGCGGATGTCCTCCACCACTTTCATGTGAGTTTGGAAGGAGGACACCAGGGTATAGGCCGCACCTATCAACGGATCAGACGGTACTTTCATTGACGGGGTCTATTCCGCAGCGTGCAAAGATTTGTTGGGCAATGTGTGGATTGCGAAACGGGGAAGGGCCAGCCTACGATCAAGGGCATGTCGCCGGGGAATATCGAGGCTACGTGCCCGTTCCAAGTGATTTCCATGGATCACATACCGTCATTGCCTCGATCAACTGATGGGCTTACGGAATTGCTGATTTGGGTTGATCTGTTCACGGTTATGGTGATCGCGAAAGCTGGATCATCTCGCACAGCGCAGAAAGTCGCGTAAAATTACGAAGAGTGCGTGTTCCGACGATTTGGTGCAAGTGAGGTGATCAGGCACGACCGAGAGCCTGGCTGTATGTCGGAATTATTTCGTGCGTTTAACAAGATCGTGGGACAACGGCAGAGTGCCACTATGGCGTATCGTCCACAGGCAAATGGAAAGGCAGAAAGAACGGTGCAGACGATTACGAGGGCCATCAAGATGTATGTGTCAGATGTCGGCCAGAAGGATTGGAGTGCATACGCAGAGCGACTGGTTTTTGCGTTGAATTCAACCCCTGATCGCATTCGTGGAGAAACGCCCTTTTACTTGGCGTATGGGTGGGATACACGATCATCGCTCGAATCGACATTGCAATTAGGTGGAATTCGACGCAAGGACCGTGATGCTCGCCGATGGAGGTACAAGTTGCAGAAAGACTATCGCCTCGCTCGTGATCAGGTGAACGTTCGATTACATCAAGCGATGGCTGATCGAGCTGAAAAGCACAACGATCAGGTGACGCCACACAAGATCGAGGCTGGATCAAGGGTCTGGCTATACCTTGATCGCGTTAAAGAAGGGTATGCACAGAAATTGGCGCACATGTGGCATGGACCCTTCAGGGTCGATGAGGTGATCGGTGATCATGCAGCAAGATTGGTTACAGCTGGCACGGACTATCGCATGTTCCCCGTGGTGCACCTATCCAAGTTAAAATTGGTTAAGGAGTTTCCAGATCGCCTTACTGCAGTGTTAACAGCTGGGATTGAAGAGCGGTTCGACTTCGACGAAGCTTTGCTAACCGACGACAGCTGGGAAAGGACGCTAGATCCAGACGAATTTGAAGTTGATCGCGTCACTGATGTTCGATCTGGACGAAATACTAGATATGGAAGGACGTTGCGTGAGTATCAAGTCTACTGGAAGGGTCATACCGAGCCTTCATGGGTAGACGAGGCGGACTTGAACTGTGATGCCTTGATCAAGGACTTTGAGAGAAGGTTGATCAACCGACATCGGTTTGATGTAATGCAATTGGATGAAGAGTCCCACTAATGTGTGATCAGCTGATTGATCAGGGAAATCGTGATCGACGAAGCTCCCAATGGATGACGAAGTGATGATTGACTGGAAATGGTGTTATAACGATGGATGTTGCGAGGTATGGTGATTGGATACGGCAGATGCGCCGACGGACTACCAATTTATATTATGCATTTAAGGACAAAGGACAACAGTGAAATGACATGATCGAAAGAATGTATTGATTGAAGAAAGGTGATCGACCGACTATTCAGACCCATAGAACTTACAATGAAGGCGAGGAATCTTACGACCAGGGTGATCTTCGGGGAAGGAACGATATTGAACCCGCCAAGGTTCAAGGTCGTCGACATCTTCCAGCGCTTCTTGTAGGCTCTGAGGTGGCGGGTCCGATAGAAACCCAGGGTACCACACTCTATCATCGGCCGGGGCAAACTTCAGCGGGCGATTGCGGGCACAATGGGTGATCGAAGGCTCCAAGAAAATGTCGAGATCACATCTCCCGTCGATAATACCCCGCAAGATGAGCTCCACGACACGTTTACAGGTCGCCCCAGCCCGGCTTCTGCGTTGGCGGCGTTGGATGTAATAATCGCGGAAGAAGTCATCAATATCACGAAGATTCTTCGCGATAGGGAGATAGTGGGTTGATTCCCAAATCGCCAATGCGTGATGATCGAGGAACGTGAGATACTTGGTCTCCAGGTCATCGAACCATCCAGCCGAGCGAAAAGAAAGAGGCGGCAACATGGTAGAAAAAATATCCCAGGGGCGCTGGGAGTACAAATGTTCAATATCTGCCTGGGTGATCAAATGACCGGACCACGCACTAGTAGGAGGGGCCAACGCAGCAGGCGGGAACAACCATCCAGCAGGGCGGGTCAAGTAGTTGAAAACCACTTGGGCCGTGACGTTGTGTAAATTGTATATGCCGAGCTGATCCGGAGTCCAAAGAAGGATATCGGCGTCAGTGGTACCATCAGGAACCGCGATCAAGGTCTGGAAGTCACCCGTGCGAGGAAAAAGGGACCCGGTCGGGTCGTGATCAGGCTGGCCCTCGCTCCCGAACTCGCTAATGGTTGGAGTAGAAGGAATGGAGGCGATCGGGCCAGTGTCCTCATCTTCAACGTCTTGATCGCAAGTAAGGGGAATATCATCCTCAGTCTTCGCCTCCGAAGACGGAGAGAGAAGGCGTGGCCGCTTAGACGGAGAAGAAGATCGGGAACGCCGAATACGCTTTCCGGACGATGGAGTGGTACTGCCTACCGAGTTGGTCGTCGAAGCAGCAGAGGGACTAGCGGGCAATGGGACTTGATCAGGGCCGGCCAGAAGCTGCAGAGATATGCCCGTCAGTGCGGACTGAATATTCTATTGATGAGAGCTCCACCGCGCAACCTCGCCTTGGGCCTGTCGTAGCCGATCACGCAATGTGTCCCAGTCCGCGGAAACTTGATCGAGGTGACGTCGAGCGGTAGTGGGTTCCGCTTCAACCCGGTCCGATATCTCCTGTGCTTGGGCCATAATGGCAGTGTAATCGTCCATCGACACGCGAGCAGACTCGTTCTCCTTCTGGAGGCGATCGCATTGATCCTTGTACTTGTCCACCTCGATAGTGAGACTTACCGCCCGTTGGACCAAGCGCACATTGCGGGAAATAACCTGATCGCGCTCGTGCTGCAACGTGGATACACGCTGTTCGAGTTGCTACAATTCCTTCGTTTGGTATTCAATTGTGTCGTCAAGCGTTGATCGCAGGTAACGTTCACGGTCGTTGCGACACTCCAGCTCCCGGATCTGGACACCCTGATCGTATATGGTCCGCTCTTGATCGGCGATAGTGCTTTTGGAGTCTTTTAACTGGGTTTCGAGCTTCTTGACCGCAGCGTTGATAAAATCGCGCAGCGGCTCCAGTTTTTTAAGGCTTCCCTCGATTTCCTTCTTCCGGTCCGCCGCGTCACGTTGGGTACGAGTGAGCCGCCTACGAAGCATCGCAACCGTGTCTTCACTCATGGCGAGTGAGCCAGACAACAAGGTGACCTGCTCGTTACTGGCACGGAGAGCCTCTTGCAGATCGCAGGCCTGCTTGATCGCGGCGATCGCATGAACAGCTGCGGTCTTATCCAAGGCAGGAACGTTGGTGATGTGGGGTGACAAGCTGTCCGTTGAAGATGGCATAGCAGACTGTGAATGCCTGATCGAGACAGCCTGATCGCAGTTGTCACGGTT
This sequence comes from Peronosclerospora sorghi, assembly GCA_026184515.1. Lineage (NCBI taxonomy): Eukaryota > Oomycota > Peronosporomycetes > Peronosporales > Peronosporaceae > Peronosclerospora > Peronosclerospora sorghi. The sequence goes on along the minus strand of CM047580.1, from coordinate 35,132,173 downwards.
GGCCTCAGTCAAGTGTTAGATCGCAGTGGACAGCCCCAACGGTAACCGCCTGATGGAACTGGGCTTGATTGAGGGGAGACGGGGCAGATGATGGGTGATGATCGACTGCTGGATGGTGACCTGATCGATGTGCAGCGACAAATTCTCCAACGGCAGTATGATCCCCAGAATCGACGGCATGATCGACCCTCGCCCCAACCGCTGTACGGCTAGGACAATACTCAGGGGCGGTTGTCGTAAAGCGGACTTTTTAATTAGGCAAAAAAGGGCCTAATGTTGGACATTTTATTAGGCCCATAGGGGGCCTAATATTATGACTAATGTTAGGACCTAAATTAGGACCTAAATTAGGGGCCTGATAGTGGACGCAGATAGTGGATACAGTAGTACATAATTAGATACCGCCATGTGTACCACGGTGGGTACAGTAGTACGTACCACCGTGGTGTACATAGACAGGATATAGAAGGGACACGGAAGATGTGCGGATTACTTACAGGTACGCAGCGGACACCAGCGAACAAACAAGGAACAAGCCAAAAAAATCAGGTCGACTGATGGACGGAAGGCGTTTCGAATGGACGATGCGGATTGGTTGAAAGTAGGAACAGGGTAGATCTAAGGGTTTAATTGCTAATAAAGTTCTCCTTTTGCGTACGATCGCGCTGATCGTTTTTTTTTGGGAAGGCACCTTTGCGCCCCCACCTTATTGAAACCTCTACGTCCCGTGCGGGAGCACTAGGTGCGTTTTTGGCCCACCGGTTGGCGTAGAGTGTGAGAACTCACCCCGCAACTCCGCCCGCAGTGTCAGCGGTTCTTCGTGTAAAGGTTTTTTGGTTTTGGGAACGTGATCGAGCAGTGCTCTCACCACTTCCCCGTGAAATTAACGTTTGGCCCCTAGAGTTCGGCTGCTTTAAGCGCCCACGGGAACTATAGGTGGATTTTAATATAAATACCTATTCCTCGTATAGTCTAGGCTAGGAGCGCATTGATTTGGGCGTTCCTTAGCTGTTTGACGGCTTAGAGGCTCCGCGATCAGTCAGTGAAGACTTCCGCTGCCTGATCAAGTACCCCCCCCCTACCGATCAACACCTGATCGACACTTTTTGCAAATCGTGATCGTGATCGCTGATCGCAAATCGCGCCAACTGCCACTTGAACGACTTCCGGTGCTTGATCAAGTCTGATCAAGGTATATTACGACTGGGCAGCAGCCTTTAGCCCCTGATCGAGCCTTTCAGTACCTGATCGCATCTGCGATCAAGACAGAATATTGTTTATCGATGGTTATTAACGTCAGCCAAAGCCTGATCGCGCCTGATCACGACCGATTGGCTTCGTTTCAGCGCCTGATCGCATCGGACTGCCGTTTGATCGCACTTGCCATCAAGACGGAATACTGCTGATCGTCGGTTATTAGCCTCGGCCCAAACTTGATCAAGCCTGATCACGGTTAATTGACGTGGTTTAAGCACCTGATCGCACGTGATCAAGCCTGATCGCATCGGTTGTATCGTCACAAGTTAGTTAATTCAATCTTGCACCAAGAAGTAGCTGTGCGCTGTCCCCGCCACCTGAGGAGCGACCCACGCCTAGCCGTCGGGTACACAAGGTGAGCAAGAACACAAGCAGTCGAAGACATCCGGAGGACCCCCTTCGTTAGTCGGCAGTCTGGGCGCCGTGGTACCGCCTGATCAAAACTCAAAAACTTCGATCAGCCGCTCCACCACAACTGTATACAGTGCCTTAGATCTGGTGGACGGGTATTATTAGGTGCTCATGCGAGCGTCCGATATTCCTCTTACAGCGGTCAGCACGCCTAGCGGCATGCTGTGGGGGAGTGGCTTGTTATGCCACAAGAGCTTTCAAATGCACCAGCGACTTTCAATCGCTTGGTGACTCAACTTTTCCGCCCTCATAGGAAGTACGCTCAGACGTACTTCGACGATATATTCGTTCATAGTCGCGCGGAAGGCGACTCGTCTGATGTTCAGATGCACCTGATACATCTTCGAGCGGTGCTCTAATGTATGTGGGAGCATAAGTTATATGCGAACGCATCCAAATGTATCTTTGGTGCTGAGGAAATTCCTTTCCTCTGATGGTTCATCGGTAAGGATGGAGTGCGGGCGGATCCAGCGAAGGTGAAAGCCATTGTGGAGTGGCCTTCGCCTGTAAATCTTAGAGATTTACGGAAGTGGCTTGGATTAGCCAACTATATCCCCAAGTACAGCGAGAACTACGCTGAAATGGCGAAGCCATTGACCGACCATCTTAAGAAGGATGTTGATTGGTGTTGGGAAACCGAACACCAAAACGCTTTTGAAGCGGTTAAGGGGAGCTTGTTAAAAGCTCCCGTTCTTGCTCTCCCAGATTCTGGGAAACCATTTAGTGTCGTCTGCGACGCCTCCGATTTCGCAATCGGATATGCTTTGTTACAAGCAGACGATGCAGGAAGGGAAAGCTTAATTGCGTTTGAGTAGAGGCAGCTTAAAGCTGCGGAACGGAATTATACCGTTCATGACAAGGAGCTACTTGCAATGAAGTATGCTCTTGTCAAATTTAGGGTTCAACTATTCGGCAAAAGCCGTTCGTGGTTTATACTGACCACGCGTCCTTACGGACAGCGACAAAATCTCTCGCAACGGATGGCCCGTTGGCTCTCCTTCTTTGCGTAGTACAACTTTGAGGTTAAGTATAAACCTGGCAAGCAGAACGTGCTTGGAGACGCGTTGTCGCGTCGTCCCGATTACGAGCTCGCTCACGCGACATTCATCACCACATCTGTGGTGGATCTCATACGCCAGGCGTATGATAAAGACCCACAGTGTACGGCGCTAATCAGCGCGTTAGGTGAAAAGGGTCTTGGCTCGTCTGAGCCAACCCTGTCAAGTTCGAGCTAAAGATCGTTTACACTGTTACAGGTACTGTGACGGTTTGCTATATTATAGCATGAGCGTGGAGGACACTCCGCGGGTGGTTGTTCCTGATGATAAGGAACTGAAGTATAGAGTCCTCTTTGAGGCACATGACGCCCCTACCTGGGGTCATTTAGGTCGGGATAAGACCTACAGCGCCTTAAGCGCTTTGTATTGGTGGACCATCATGTATAAGTGGGTCGGTGCGTATATACGCACCTGTGAGACGTGTCAGAGGGTTAAACCCTCTGCAAGTTCAGCTGAGCCTTTGGCGAGCTTATAGGTTTCAACAGAGTGTTGGAAATCCATCAGTATGGATTTTATCTTCGGTTTTCCGAAGGATAAGACCGGTAACACCGGCATATTGGTCTTTGTAGACCGGTTGAGCAAGATGGCGCACCTGGCGGCGGTGCCAGAGTCCATAGATGGACAAGGAACAGCGAAGTGTTCCTAGACCGTGTATTTCGACAGCATGGTCTACCCGATTCCGTTGTGTCGGATCGGGATCCCCTTTTTACGGGACAGTTCTGGGGAGCGTTGTTTAAGGTGCTAGGCACCAAGCTCCTCATGTCCACTGCGGATCATCCGCAGACGGACGGTCAGACGGAACGCGTTAATCGTGTTGTGGAGGATATTCTACGGAGTGTATGTCCGGATTCGGATTCTCCAAAGGGTTGGAGTGAGATGCTTCCTATGGTCGAATTTGCTATAAACAATTCGGTCCATGCATCTACGGTGTTTACCCCGTTTTACGTAAACGGATTAGTAAATCTGAATGTTCCGTTAACGCCACGTGTGTGTGGCCCAGGGCTTGAGGGGGGAGGATTCCCCGATGTCATCCCTGTATCTGTGCGAAAGCACATCGATAAGTTTTTATCGACGCGCCTTACTGTCTTACGACACGTCTGCGATGCCATGGCTCCGCCATGGCATCGCGCTTCTGGTAACCAAATATGAAATGGTAACATTGGGACTTTAACAGCAAATGCTAAAAAAAGCTAAAAAATAAAATTTTTCATATGAAACTGCTTTATTTGCTTGTAAACGTGTAGACCAAAAAATAATTAATAAAAATGAACAAAAACCAACACCTTCCCATCCAGCAAACATTTGCATACAATTTTTCATTAAAAATAATTATTACTTTAAATAACATCCAACAAACAAATACAGTAATAATGATTAAAATAAACATTAAATCGTGATAAAAATTAATAATACCTTCCATAACTGGAGATCGCGTTGTGGAGGATATTCTCCGAAGTGTATGTCCGGATTTCATATTATCTTTTTCTTTAATTTTCTTAATTAAAGAAAAAGATAATATGAAAATTAAAATTGATAAGAATAAATTTAATAGAAAAAAAAATATTAAAATAATTTAATAACATAATTATAAAATTTTAAAATAATTCGGGAAAAACGGCTGGAAGATTAAAAGGAGATGTTTACGCATTAAATAGAAGTCCCAGTATTGTTATGGGTTCAAGTCCCATTTTAGAAATCGGGTAAGTTTGGTTAAATCCTTTAACGAGCGCAACCCTCATGGTTAGTTGCTAATTTATTAAAATTAATAAAATGACTCTAACAAAAAGATTAATGATATATTAATGGAAATTTTTTTAGTTTTTGAATTAATTTTTATTTGTTTTAAATGTGGTAAAACAAAAAACAATATTTTTTCTAAAATGGGACTTGAACCCATAACAATACTGGGACTTCTATTTAATGCGTAAACATCTCCTTTTAATCTTCCAGCCGTTTTTCCCGAATTATTTTAAAATTTTATAATTATGTTATTAAATTATTTTAATATTTTTTTTCTATTAAATTTATTCTTATCAATTTTAATTTTCATATTATCTTTTTCTTTAATTAAGAAAAAAGATGATTTAGAAAAGTTAACAGCTTAAATCCAAGACAAGCAGAAGGAGCAAGCTGACCGCAAGGGGCGGCGTAACGAATAAGTATACAAATTAGGAGAAAGTGTTTTATTAAACGCTAAAAATCTTCCTACACATGCAGTTTCCAACGTGTTGCGCAATAAACTGCGCCCAGGTTTGTGGGCCCTTTAAGGTACTAGCCCGAAATGGCTTATCGTATACCTTGGACATTCCGAAGGTGATGCGTACGCATCCAACCTTCTATGTCGGTATGCTTAAGCCATACCAGGACCCGGAGGCGGGCCTCCTCCTGGAGGGGGTGGAAAGGCGGATAGCCGTAAGATCCGTAAGGCACGGCAGGGCAAAGGAAACCCAAAAGGGCTAAAATGCGACCACGAAGCTCCGCAACGGTCGTATCGAGAGAGGCAAGCCGACTCTCGAAGCAATCAGTGGCATCCCACTCATCGCGGAGCCCCTCGTGGAGATCATGGATGCGATGGCTGTGTCGATCACAGTGCTCGCGAATCTCACGTCGCAATTGCGCGACCTCCTCCTCCAATGCTTGATGCGGATGGTACTCCACACTATCATGTGGAGCGTCTGATGGCGTGACGCCATCATCGGGGTCAAACCCAGTATCTGGTGAAGTGGAAAGGTTATCCACACTCACATAGTTCGTGGGAGTTCGAGGCTCCCCTACGGCAGGATTGCCGCGACGTCGTTGACGCTTTCGAGCGGGAGAATACCGCTGTAGGTCAACGACCAGAGGGGAATGAGAAGCCCCTTCACTCCCAGTAAGTGGGAGTTCGCCGGAGGCAGATGTGACGCTCACACTGTCCTCTGGCACCATGGTGGAGACAGGGGCGCTCGCGTAGCGCGTGCGATATGGAGCACGTAATAGCTCCATCGCTTTGGCTCTGGCAAATGCCAGGCGCAACGCCCTCTCCACCCAAATGTCTCTACGGGAATAGCTGTCGTGCAGCTCATTGAAGCTGGGGAGAAGCTTTTCCCCTTCCGCCCAAGCGCGGAACTTCTTCTCTGCATCATCAGCACTTTATCCCGGAGAAAGAACGAAAGGAACCTCGCGGAAGTTCTCAACAGGGGCACCCTGTGCCTGCCTGTCTAAGCGCTCTCGTTATGAGACGCTAGTGAACTGCTTTTGTGTAAGCAGTTGTTGCCGGAGTTTCTCACGGCGTTCGCGTTGATACGGCTGTTCAGCCGCGGGGCCAGGGGTATAGGACCCTAAACCAGTCCTTACCAAACGCCTGGCCCACCTTGGAAGGTCGAGGACCATCAAAATTATAAGCCGCCCTTGACAGGCGTTTGGGGGCGCGTAAAGCAGCCCTTAGTGCCTGTGCGGCAAGTTGGGTGTCTTGAGCTGCGTCCGGCTCATTAGCGACGATCGCCTTTGGCGATTCGGATGTATCATTCGATATGGGCAGGGGTGGCGCAATGATTAGTGCATTTTCCCCACGTGTGGGGAACGGATTAGGCTGCCGACAACGCCGTTCGGCGCTGTCGGAGCGGTTAACCGTTGGGGAGGTATCCCCAAGTGCATCCACCTCCGAGTTCTCGGAGTAGTTACCTCTTCTAGAGGTTGACGCCATAGCACCACTGAAGGTGTACATATGGAGGGCCAGAGGAACTGGCGTTGGAGTTCTCCAACAAAATTTTGTTTATTGCGTAAGCAATAGTCTTGATGGGGGAGGATGTAACGGGGTTACATTCGGGTTACATTTAGTGTTGGTGTACGTGAGTACACCACGGTTGAGGTCAGCATTGACCGGTTTGAAAGGTTTCGAACCATTGGTTATTTTAACCAATGAGGGCATGAGCCCTTGGGTGGTGGTGTGTCAGCCTTCCACGTGTCGGTACACAGGTATGTACATTACATTTTAGCTAGGTACGAATTAGGGTATATTCTACTTAGTATTACATATAGTTTACATTAGTTTAAATTAATTTAGGCTAATTACATATTAAATATATTCAGTTTACATTTCACTCTAAAGTGCAGACGCGTGACCTCGACCGGTCGCGCGTGCAGTGAGTGTCGTAGGTAAGAGGGAGCCCTCCCTTTACTTACACCCCGTAAAGGGAACACAGCCGTTTAGGCTAAGTAGTAAACCAACCCGGGAATCTTGGCCTCGAGTAGGAGAGCTCTCCTACTAAGCCCTTTATAAAGGGCGTATAGGCTAAGTAGCAATAGATACCGCTTTAAGGAAGGGTCTTCCTCTGTGCGCTAGCCTCACCGTGCGTATACGCACCGTCTATACCGTGTAGTTGTACGCATCACCGCCAGGAATAAGCAAGTGCGTCAGGCAGTAAATTTTTTAAGCGCACGTCTTTGTTGCTATTCCCTACAATACAGAAGCGAAATGTGTTGTCATTAGCCGTAGTCGAAGGTTTTACGTGACTTCAATGTGATTATGCAGCTGTATCTCAAAAAGTAAGTATTATTTGGTGTCGACGTGGAGATTTCATGACCGACACGGTGTCCTCGCTCTTTTCTCCAAGACGATGTTACAAGTCTTTACTAGAGCTTGTGTAAGGGAAGGTGTAACCATAACCCTAACTCTAGGGGGGTGTACGCAGCAAGGGGGGTGTACCCAGTCACGCCCTAAAAAAAGAGTGTGAAGAAATTAGTTGGTAACCAACTAATACCAACTCACGCAGTTTTACACCAATAAAAATGACACGTACCAACTAATACCAACTCAAGAAATGACACGTACCAACTCAAGTACCGGTACAAGAAATGACACGCACCAACTCAAGTACCGGTACAAGAAATGACACATACGAACTCAAGTACCAGTATAAGAAATGACACGTACCAACATAGCCAGTGCAATGACTTAGGGAGTAATAGCCCCGAATGATCATTGACCTGCAGGTTAGTAAACTACTGTATATACTGGGCGACTGCATCGTAGGACACAACCGCTATGCATCTCTCTGTTAAAAGTACTAGAGTACTAGCTATACCCGTGTTATCATCCCTCCAATTAGTACGTGTAATTTCTTCAGTTGGTATTAGTTGGTTACCAACTAATTTCGATATTGCCATAAAAATTCTAAATTATGGAGCAGCCAGTGGCCCAGTCTTTTTGTACATTTTTGCGTCTTTTTATGGAAGTGGACGTTGCTATTGCCGATGTTGTGCCGAGTAGATTTGGAAACCGAAGAGAATCGATGAGATTACCCGCGATCACTTGGCCATATTCACGATCTCCAATCCTCCTATCGGTAGGGTGTGAGATGCTGCTGTGCTATCTAGTCCTAAAAGTTAAATGACTCTTGTACTTAATAGAAATTCTAGTGCTTGGCTGCGGTGAGCGTATCGACCGTTTGGCACCAGAACTAAACGAGATGCTGAAGATAAATGGCATTGTGGTGGGATATCAGGAGTCCCTAAATGCTTGTGTTACTTTTAACATTCTAAATGCGCAGAGTGGCGTCTGCACTACTGCCATACGACCCTGACTGCGCCTAAATAAATGCATATGTAAGTGTAGACATAGCTGATTTGGAGCATACTAGTAGCTGAGTGATCAAAAGATGTACAGCAACAACACCCATAATCGTTAAAATTTATTCCGCTTTTAATGTTATTCACCACCTCCAGAGGTGGTGAATAACATTAAAAGCGGAATAAGGTAAAAAAACAATGGTGACAACCTTTGGCTTCTGACCGGCGCCGTAAGGCGGCGGAAGTCATCCTTAACCTCCAACCACTTGAGTATAAGGTCCCAGTGTTCAACCTTAAACCTGACACTCAAACCCTTCTCACCCCCACCTTTTGCTGGCGTGCCAAGGCCAGACGATATTTTCCCTTTTCACGTTTTTCTAGAAAGCGGGGGGGGGGGGGGGGGGTTGGGGGGGGAGGTTTTGTTTTGTGGCCGCGTTTGACGTTTTTTTGTTTTTACTGCAGTGCAGTTCCACTACCCTTGCATCTCGGTGTGTCAGGCTTTGAGACGGGAAATAACAGCTGAACTACGGTCCAAATAATATCTAGAAAACTCATCCTTAAAAAGTGATATAATCCTGCTGAAGTTTATAATGTTTGACACCCCCTAATATACTAGTGGATAGTACCCGTCCTTCCCATTGTTTCATTAAACTAAAGTTTCAGTCAACGACTGCGTGTGCAATCTTGGACATTGACTGGTATCATCATTGCGAGATTTTTTAACTCATTCAACGTAGTGATTTGTCATAAACGACATTACGCATTAGTCGTAGTTCTGCAGACTCAGCTTTCAAAAGGATGGAGATGTTCTACAGTGCTGTCTACCGTGAAAAGGCGACGTGCAACTAGCAATGTCCCTTGTGAGATTTAGCATGTCCCTTGTGAGACATATACAAATATTGTGCAGCGTCTGTCCCTGTGACTTGTTTATCGTTATCGCATAGGACATGCGCACAGGAACCTGCTTCCAAAGGACCGTGTACGGCAGGCCTAACTTCTCAGTTGTACAGCGATACCATTCGGTGGTACATGACACCTTGTAGTCGAAAAGCGTATACTCCTCCCTGCATGAACCATTCATCCAACTTTGCACCCAGGGACCTAACCGACAGTGCGCTGTTGTACTCCGTGAAATTGGTGTAGAGCACCCGGGAAATAGGAGTTTGATCCCGTAGCAGACTCCGTAGCGGCTCTGGTGGCTGTGCCAATCGTGGGACGTTGGTCACCTTGCCACGGTCGCAGCACATTGTGATAAGTGGGCGTGCAAGGGTTGATCCAGGACCCTTCACGCGCTCCTCAATCCAATGGAGCGCTGGCAGCAGACGTTAGCCCGGTTGAGCACAAAGTCCAGCGAGGCGAAATTGCGGGGATCTCCTGACGTGAAGGGGGAACCCACCACGTCTTGCCACTACACAAGCTTGGCGTCGTTGTTCCTGTTGCTCTTGCGTCTCAACATCACGTTGTGGAGCGCGCCGCTTCCGATCCAGTCGGATTCGTTGTTCTTGTCCTTCTGGCGTCACAACAGCACTTGTCGTTCACGCCGCTGGCGAGAAGTCGATTTCGCTGTCAACGCGGTCTCTCTGCTTGCGGTGGCATTGGGGCGGGAAACTAATGCGGAAGCAGGCAGGGTGTGCCATAAGACCGTAGTTACACAGGATATTTCTTTAAGCGCTATTTGTAATAGCCAATGATAAAGTCGAATCCAATTAAGTCCAAGTTATAGTCAAGTTCGACTTCGACTAATTACGGGATCGTGACCATCATTCGGTTTATATCATAGAAGTAGAGTACCCGGTCGTACCGAGGGTGCGGAGGGTATATAGTATTAAACTATAGAAGAAAGTACGTGACCGGGAGGCGGAAAACTTTTAAATAGGTAGATGTAAAAGCGCTATTTCTAACCAATTATATACTTTTATATACTGCTCTGCATGTCAATTGTACTACCACGATTTTTGAAGCCAAAATTGTATTTAATCTTTTTTGTCAGATAGTTTTTGTGGTGAAGTGCAAGTGAAAATTGTTGACCAGTGTGTACCAGTGTACCAGTTTTCAAGGCAGATCGATCTGGTTGGCTGAAAGGACGGAGTATTTTGGGCCGATCGTGTGCTAGAAGTGTCAAGAACACAGATTTTGGTAAGTCACATGATATTGCATGTACTTACATATTTTCATGTTTGTACATATTGGGGACCATACGGAGATAGGATTGGTTAGTTTAAGTTTTACCAAGTTTAGGTTTTACCGAGTTCTTCTCTGGTCTTAACTCAACAAGAAGTCGTTTCTTAAGTACGCTATTCGGCTCCGCACGCCGCGGAGTGTTTGGGAGCAGAGGGTCGAGTAACCCCCTCTAGCTCGTTATACCCGGTCGGGACGCGTTACAGGCGCACTTGGCCCGCCGGAAGTCCCTCGACGGGAGTACGTATTGGTCGGCTTCACAAGTTCAAGTCACGCACGTTTGGAACGTGCAATCAACTTATTGGATTATTTCGTGGAGATATCGTTCGTGGAGTTTATCACGTTCTCATTGGATCTCTATATTGGAGTATTGGACTTTTATTCTCGTATTGGTTGGGCTCTACGATCGGTTAAGCGATCTGCAATTTGAAGTATATTTACTTGGAATATAACTGGTCTGCGCGTACCCAGGGTGAAGAGTTCCGACCAGGGTACACTTCCCAGCACGGTCTCACGTTTTTATACCTCACAACAATTCCCAGCACCGATCCACCGAGTGTGTAGCCAGCCCATTCCATCGGGTACACAAGGTGAGATGACGAACGAATCGGACCAGGCGTCCTATGCTGATGATCGGTCGTCTGCTAGCAGCGGACGATCAGATCGGATCGTAGGCAAAGGTTCGCGGGGTACCCCCCTCGTCAGTTGGAAGGCCGGGCACGATGGTGGTCAGGTTCTCGACACTACGGTGTTCGATTTTGAACTTGACTCCACCACAATGGTGCGCGTGCCCGGATCATTTGGTGAACGTGGATATCACCGAGATGATATCTCGCGAAGAATCGATTATAACGAGTTAATTGTGGAATCGTTATGGAGAGGACATAAGGAACGGCTATCGCCTTATGTTCTCGTTGTCGATAAGGATGGCGATGTCCGATCTGGCCGGGTGGAGGACCAGATCGGGACTAATAAGTTTTTTCCTCCCCATAAGGCTTCCACCGGAGCCGATCGGGACCATAGCAAGTCTTGCTATAGTTCCGGAAAGGATCAGTACTTTTGTCCTGACCTATGCATTTAAATGAATGTTTTGATGAAAACGTAAAAGATGAAAACGACTTGGAGGCTGATCGGAACGATCCGATCCATTTTCCCAAGGTCCCCAAGCAGAGGCTCAGAATGCCGTCCGATGAAGACGACTTGGAAGAAAAGTCGCAGGTCGGGGATGGGGTTATCAAGGAAGAAGACCTGACCAGGATGTATTACATCCACGAGTTAAAGCGACTTACTCTTGAAGACCAGGTCATGCGGATCTTAAACCTCCAGATACCCGATCGCCTTCTCGGACCCACCACCGAGCCTATCCAAAGCGATCGGCCGTTGCTTTTGGTGAAGAACCTGCTGGAAATGTTGGCTGAGGTCGGCATAAAAGTGCAAAACCTCGCCAACGTGCAGAAACTGTTCGATCTGGACACTTGGAAGCTGGAGATGTCGATGTCGACCCTTCATGATCATTTGGTGCCGTTGGTGGGGGCGGTTCGCCGCTCAACTCCCACCGTGGCATTGAAGGTCGCTGAGGCCACGGCAGCATACGATGATGTGGGCTCCGATGATAAGTCGCTGTGTCAGTCTCCACCTGCCTCTAATAGCTCATCGGAGTTGGAGGTCGGTGTTGAGCGGATGACCATGGGGGCTGATCGTACCCCCATGGGAACATAAAAGGACGTACGGCAGCAAGGGGATGCATGCCGGTCGGGGCCCCAGGAGCCCCCACAGGTTTCAGTACCTCCAAAGGAGGATGCCAACACGCTGCCCATGACCCAAGCTAACGTCCAAGCCATGTTTGAGGCAATGATGGAGCGTTTCATGGTAGACCGATGCCGATCGCCTCCGCACCCGCATGCCCAGGACCGATCTGCCCGGCAAAATGTCAATACTTGCCGGGATGTCGATATGGAGTCAGTGGCATCAGCGGATAAGGCTATCCGAGGTGGCAAACCAGTTGGCAGAGGAAGACGCCAGCCGCAGCCAGCCCGACCGCGCCAATCAAGCAAGAACAGCGATTACGACATGGAGTCGATCGGCGATCCGGATGAGCACTATGGGTCAGACGGTGAAGGCGCGGGCAGAACGCGCAGGGCTAACCTAGCCTCCACGACCGCCTTTGATTTTGGATCTACTGCGATCCCACGCATTCTCATGGCTGCGACCACTGATCTCGAGGATTTCACTGGCAAGGACACCGACGAGGAGCAAGCCAGATTGTGGTTTGGTCGGGTCAAGTCTGCTTTCTTACGGGATCAGACACCAAAAAAGGAACGGTGTATGGTCTTCAGGTATCTGCTGAAAGGACCAGCTGCGAACTGAATCCAACAGTTGAGTCGGGATGTCCGATCTGACTGGGATCTGATTTGTTCAGAATGAGGGGCAGTAGTGCAACTCCGGATTTTCTACCGCCCGCAAATACCATCATATGCAGAAGCGGGGCGACGAGACGCCGATTGAGTACTTACACCGTCTGAACGTGGCTGCAATTCGCGCCGGGATAGTGATCAAGGAAGGCAACCCGCCGACCGGTGCCGCTAGGGAGCACGTGGGTCACTACATCAGTACCCTTGATGACCAAGAGCTGGCAGATCAGCTCACTCTGCTGCGCCTCAAAGATGTGGGGGAAGTGGAGCAGACGTTGCGGACGTTGCAACACTCATGCAGCATGAGGGCGAAGGGTGCCGTTGGATCGGGTCGCTACAGATCTAAGACTCAGACCGATCCGGTGAAGAGGCCCCTGACCAGATCGGCCCGTGCTGTTAAGGCGATCGTGACTGAAGACAGCACTGGATCGGAAGAAGAAAGTAGCGGCCAGTCCAGTCGGGAGTCAGAAGAAGACCAGTATCGCCACGTTTTCGTCACGGAACCTGCCCCAAGAACCAAATCGACGCCTAACCAGGCAGATCGGAAGGGCAGGAGTGGGAATAAGTCCGATCGACCGACCTCGCAAGAAGTGTTCTCACTGCGGGTCAAGCAAGCATAATGGTGGGTACTGCTAGAAGAAGCTGATATGAAAGAGTGCGAAAGCCGCGGCCACCCCACCGATCACTGCCTCTTCGTGTGCAAGTCATGTGGAGAAATCCACGAGGCCGGCCAGTGCAAGATCGAAGATTTCTTCAATCTGATGCGCAAGTGGTATGTGCCGGGTAAGCGCGCGGGGATGCTTCCACCTGACGTTGAGAAGATGCTAAACTAGAACGCTCTCCAGGTTGGAATCTGGATCGAGCCGAGCGATCTACGTTTGGCATCTATGCATATGTCTGCAAGGAGAATAAAACCGACAATCCATGTTCTATTCTCAATTGCGTCGATCGGGATCATCCGGTCTACAATCTCACGACCGATGAAAATTCCCGATCGAAGGTGGTTATGCAGCTGGATCTGCTGCCTGGGGAGTCTTGCGGATAATGGAAGTATCATGCTCCCGACAAATGGTTCAAGCAGGCGAAAGCTTGTGGTAAGATAAATAACCAGAAGACAACGATGTTGTTCGACTCTGGGGCCGAAGTCTCGATTATCGACTCCGCCTTTGCTCGTAAGGTCGGATGTCGTACAGACTACACCCAGAGACAAGAATGCGTCGGGATCGGTGAAAGCTCTTACATGGACGAAGGAAAGACGCGCGTGAAGATCACCCTATCGGGTTCGTTGGTCTACTTCTTAAGCGCTTGGGTTGGCAAGCTGGCCGGTCAGGATGCCCTATTAGGCATGGATTTCATGGTGCCGGCAGTTATTCGCCTTGATCTGTCTCATGGAGTACTTACACTCCCGGATGAGGTCCAGCTCCATATATCTGGTCGGCGGACCATACGGATCGCACACCGATCTGGTCAGGTGGGACCAAGATGTCACCATTCCCGTCGGCCAATCTGCTGATACCCCGGTCGACAAAGGTTTTCGATCAAGGAAGTTATGGGTGACCACGGGCGATCGGTGGGTGCCGACCTTTGTGAAGAGCGCCGGCCGATATGATTATATTCGAGTCAGTAATATCGATGACAAGCCGTTTACGCTCGACAACAATACTATTGTTGGCATGTGGCCTGCGTAAGGGAAGGTGCCAAGGAAGATGGGGCTCGTCTTGATCGGATCGAGACGGTATGTTGAGTGGCAGAACTTGGCATACCAAGCGACCACCGATCTGATCAGCGATGGTGGACCGGTGGAAGAAGATACCTCACCTATGGTGTAACGACCCATCAATGTAACCCCAAGGACGATATTAATTCGAAGAAAGGCACCGCAGTCGCCGGACACGGTGGACCATCAAGCAGATGATCCAAGGTTCGTCAACATGGTGGCGTCACAAGAACAGGCGACAGCGGAGCCGGAAATAGAAAAATGGGAACATGGGATTGCTGGTGCAGACCACGATGGCGCGCATAAGCAGATCGATGTCGTTGAAGAGCAGCCCGCCGATCGGGAACAGCAGTGTTCAAACGATCAGGACTGTTTGGGTGATATTTCCCCGGAAGACGATCAAGTTTGTATCCATGAGGACGGGGATCAATATATTCAGGAGCTGGAGAGCCAGACGGCAGTCCTCCCTGATGTGGCTGCTGATCCGCCCGAAGTCACCTTGGACGATCTGAAAGTGGGTGATCGGAATGTCAACAGTCCCGATCAGATCGATCATCTAAAGAAGATCATATGGAAAAGGAAACATCTGCTGATCGGGAAAGGCAACGCCTTACCCCCTGCTGCTTGCGGAGCCATCTGTGACATCGACGTGGGTGATGCCAAGCCGATCTCCCAGCGACGCCGACGTGTGGCGCCACAGTACCGCGAAAAATTGTCCGATATTATTAAAGGACTGTTGGCTACCAAGATCATTAAGCCGTCGACCTCGCCGTGGGCCTCACCGATCGTGATTGTGATCAAGAAGAACGGCGTCGACATCAGGTTGTGTATCGATTATCGGTTGGTAAATCGATTGACCAAGCTTATGGTGTACCCGATGCCGCTGATCAGCGATCTGCTAGAAGATCTTCAGAAGAACCTATGGTATTGCTTACTGGATATGGCAAGTGGATTTTGGGTGGTTTAGATGACTGATCGGGCTCGCGAGATCTCCGCATTTGTTACGCCGTTCGGTCTGTTCGAGTGGAACCGTATGCCGTTCGGTCTGAAGAACGCGCCCCAGGCCTACCAGAGGCTGATCGACAACGCATTGTATGGACAATTCAAGATCAGTACCGATCGGGACCCCACCGAAAACCATGATGTATTTACAGAGGGTGAACCCGATCGGGAAAGGAGACCGTCCGTTCTGGGGAGGCGATCGTATATCGACGACATTATGATCCCTGCTTCGTCATGGAGCGATCTGTGCGAGAAGGTCGAACGGTTGTTGGAGACATGCGATCGCTGGAACCTGTCGATCAGCGCTGTGAAGAGTTTTTGGGGCATGTCCAAGGTCGCCTATTTAGGTCATATGGTGTCAATCAGTGGGATAGAGGCCAATCCTAAGGATCTGGAGTCACTGAGCAACCTTCGTTTCCCAGATCACTGAAGGCAACGCAGTCCCTTCTAGGGAGCCTAAATTACTACAGCCGCTTCATTGAAGACTTCGCGATTTACGCGGCCGTGCTGTACGAGCTCCGGGAAGTCGACTACACATATGTTGCGCGAAGGAGATCGGGCAACTTTACGAGAGGGCTGCGACTCTGATCTGCCCGCAGATTTTTCGCAGGTGGAGGCAGACGATCACATGAAGCGTGCAAAGGTTGCTTTCGGTATGCTGAAGGCCAAGATGGCGACGGCACCGATTCTAAGACACTTCGATCCGGAAAAAATGTCGATCGTCATTGTGTATGCTAGTAAGTGGGCCATCTCTGCCACTCTAGTGAAAGAACATGATGGAGTGTACCACCCGGTCACTTTTACGAGCCGGACGTTGAAGCCGAACGAAGTTAACTATGGGATCGTCGAAAAGGAAGTTCTGGCTTTACTACGGATTTTGGATGTGTGCTACAACCTACTGGTCGGCCGATCTGTAAAGGTTCTTTCGAGAAAGTCGACATTGGCCTGGATGTTATCAGCCAATGGGATGGACGGTCGGCTCGGCAGATGGTCGGCGATCTTGTCACAGTGGTCCCTCGAGGTCGTCAAGTGCACCAAGGGAGAGGAAGAGACATTGGGCACATTGGCTGCCAGTATCACCTCTCGGTCTGAAGTGGATGAAGCTCTGATGGCGATTGCCCCAAGGAAGCAACCTCGACAGTCAATCTCACTGCCGCCACCGATCGTCGATCGGGATGAGGAACTCCTGGTCTTGAGTTTCGACGGATCGGCTATCGTGAAGAAGAAGGTCGGCTCCTATAGTGCCATACTGTGGAAGTTACCACAGTGGTCTATAGTAGCAGCCGCCGCCGATTTCACGCCTGACATAACGGTAAACGAGGCGGAATATCGGGGGATCCTTCTATGTCTGCTGGCATCACAAAAGAAAGGTCGGATCATCATATGTGGTGACTCCAACCTAGGGATAAGGCATATCACGGGGGAGATCAACTGTAAGGCACCACCGTTTCAGTTGCTGAATGATCGGGAGATGAAGGCGCTGAAAGACTATCCCAACCATGAGCTATTGCACGTGAAACGGGATTGGAACAGAAGCGCCGATCACCTCGCTACCCAAGCTATGCGGGACCAGATCGGGGCGACGATTACCGAGGAGGCGTTCTACATGAACGTAAGGACATAAACAGGCTCCCGGGATTGATCAAGCCCAAGGAAAGCCCTGATCAGGTGCATGTGATGGTGTCAACTAGATCGCGAACTCATAAGTCTCGTCGATCGTTCCCAAAGGAAGTCTGAACGAGTAAGTTGTACAAGAGCTAATGGCGGAACGGATCCTCAAGGCGCAGGACGAAGAAGAGTGGATCGTCAACTTGAAGGCCTATCTGCGCGGTGAACTGTCCAAGTTAACGAATGATCAAGCGAAAGAGTGTACCAAGATCGCGGACAGTTACGATGTGGATAACAATGGTTTGCTGTATTACTGCCGTGACGTTGACCAAGACAGTGCCGATCGTGATCGACTAGCGAAACTGGTGATCCCTGAGTTGCTACAGCCGGATGTCCTTCATCACTACCATGTGAGTCTAGAAGGGGGACATCAAGGCATAGGCAGGACATACCACAAGATCAGGGCTCACTTTCGCTGGAGAGGACTTTTTCGAGCGTGCAGAAATATGTGGGCTGTTGCACAGATTGCGAGACCGGAAAGGTCAGACCGATAATCAAAGGCCGATCGCCCGGAAATATCGAGGCTACTTACCCTTTCCAGGTGATAGCAATGGATCACATACCGTCGCTGCCCAGATCGACGCGCGGCAACACTGAGCTGATGATCTGGATCGACCTATTCACTGGTCTGGTGATCGAAAAGGCTAGTGCACCCCTATCTGCTGAGCAGATCGCCCAGAGCTACAAGGAATGCGTGTTCAGAAGGTTCGGCACCAGTGAAGTTATTAGACACGATCGGGAATCCGGTTTTATGGCTGAGGTGTTCCGATCGTTCAATAAAATGCTAGGCCAGAAGCAGAGCGCGACGATGGCATATCGTCCGCAAGCGGACCGATCGGCTGAGCGCATGGTGCAGACAATAACAAGGGCGATTAAGATGTATGTGGCCGATCCTGACCAACGTGGCTGGGACGAATATGCAGAGAGGCTGGTATTCGCACTCAAATCTTCAACCGATCGGGTCCGAGGAGAAACGCCTTTCTATCTGGCGTATGGATGGGACCCTCGATCGACACTTGAAGCGGCGATACCGATCGGCTGCACTCGGACCCGCGATCGCGATGCCTGCGTTGGCGCATGCAGGTCCAGAAGCTTTATCAGGATGCGAGAGAAGTCTTCAATGAAAAGTTACGTCAGGACACGCAAGATCGAGCAGATCGGAATAACGATCAGGTCCGCCCTCATGGTATTGAACCAGGGGCGAGGGTATGGTTATACTTCTATCGGGTCAAGGAAGGCTATGCAAAGAAGTTGGCTCATATGTGGCACGGTCCTTTTTGTGTAGCAGAGCTGATCGGTGAGCATGCTGCCCGTCTGATCACGATCGGCACAGATTACAAAGTTTTTACGATCGTGCACGTGTCCAAGATGAAGATGGTCAGAGAATTCCCCGATCGGCCTAAAATGCCCTGTATGGTGGACGAAGCGGAGAGGTTCGATTTTGATGAGGCTCTGCTTCCGGAGGACAGTTGGGAAAGGCCATTGGAAGAGGAAGAATCCGAGGTGGAAAAGGTGCTAGATGTCCGATCGGTCAAGAAAACACGTTTCGGTCGCACCCACCGAGAATATCTGGTCCGCTGGAAGGATCATGACGAAGTAACTTGGATCGACGAACTTGATCTAAATTATGGAGCACTGCTACGAGAGTTCGAGCGAGAACGAGTCAGTCGGAATCGCTTCGCAGTGATGTAGACTCATGAAGATGAAGATCAAGACACTCAGTAGCACCGATCAGTATACCGATAGGTGTGAATATGTGTAAGGTCTGAATTATTGTGAATTAGTGTGATGAACTGTGATGAACTGGAGTAGTGGAGTGACGAACGTGGTGATACTTTTCGCGATGTGGATGGAAACTGGGCGTGATAACGTGTTGGTAAAAGTTTGGAGAAAGTGCTGAAATTTGGTCAAGTGATCGGGTGATCAGGAATTTAGAAAGAATGATGACATGTATTATGGATTATCTGGTCAGCTATCTGACGCATCAAGAGTCGCAATCACCCCACAGACGGCCGATAGTCAACGCCGGATGGTCTTCGATCTGGTCCCGATGCTGATTACGCCAGGGCTCCTTCTGATCGATCTGGATCAAGGCGTCCTTCAGGTCTACGACCGGCCCGTCACAATGAAGACCGGGATACCAGATGCCGTCATCGGTCAACGCCCCGGCGCTCTCAACGCGGCGCCTGGCCATATGAAGAAACACCGGATACAGGAAGATGTCGATGTCGCACTCGCGAGCCAGCCTCCCTTCCAGAATAAACTGGCATAGGGCCAGCCAAGCCTCGCCCGCCCGACTCCGGCGCTGTTTCCGACGCTTCTGAAACTGGATAGGTCTTGGTCACGTAACTTCCGACCCGCAGGAAGGAGGAGATAATGGGTATACTCCCAGATCGCCTGGCAGTGGGATGTATTAAAAGCCCGAAGTCGACCTAGAAACGAATCGATCCAAGGAGTCGACGCGAATATGGAGTCCAACTTGACACTTAGCAGCACTTCCCATGGTCGATCTGCATATAGACAAGCGATTTGCGGTCCTATGACCAGATCCGCCCGCAACGCAGACGGGTCAGGGGTTTTAAAAGCCGGAGGGAAGAGCCAGAAATCTTTTCGGGACATCGACCGGGCTAGATCTTGCTTGTCAGGGCTGATCGGTGCAAGCTAACGATCAGCCCCAGTGACCATGTCAAAGTGGCATCTGTAGTCAGCGATGGAAGAGGTCGACCTCCGATCAACAACCCTTTCAATCGGGCGTGATTGCGCAGACCAGATGTGCCGGGCTGGAACGAAGTCACCGATCCGGTTGACTCGCGCGTCCGTGCAGCACCATCACCCTGGGAGCTGATCACCTTATCAGCCCCCGATGCAGGCTTCGCAGCAACGGTACCTCGGCGTTGATCGGATCGGTACTTGGATAAAGCAGTGATCAAGAATTCAGAATCTCCCAATCCGCCCCCCGAGTCCTCTCCGGAAGAGATCTCCACATGCTTGGTGTGAGCAGCGCGGGGGCGTAAGGGCGCATGCGATTTGGTGATGATAGACGTGTCGGCTGCGTCCGATCTTGGGCTTGGAGGATGTGTCGTAAAGCGGACCTTTTATTAGGCTAAAATAGGGCCTAATGTTGGACTTTTTTTAGGCCCATAGGGGGCCTAATATTATGACTAATGTTAGGACCTAAATTAGGACCAAAATTAGGGGCCTGATAGTGGACGCAGATAGTGGATACAGGAGTACATAATTAGGTACCGCCATGTGTACCACGGTGGGTACAGTGGTACGTACCGCCATGTGTACCACGGTGGGTACAGTAGTACGTACCGCCATGTGTACCACGGTGGGTACAGTAGTACGTACCACCGTGGTGTACATAGACAGGATATAGAAGGGACACGGAAGATGTGCTGATTACTTACATGTACGCGGCGAACACCAGCGAACAAACAAGGAACAAGCGGAAAAATCAGGTCGACTGATGGACGGAAGGCGTTCCGAATGGACGATGCGGATTGGTTGAAAGTAGGAACAGGGTAGATCTAAGGGTTTAATTGCTAATAAAGTTCTCCTTTTGCGTACGATCGCGCTGATCGTTTTTGGGAAGTCACCTTTGCGCCCCCACCTTATCGAAACCTCTACGTCCCGGGCGGGAGCACTAAGTGCGTTTTTGGCCCACCGGTTGGCGTAGAGTGTGAGAACTCACCCCGCAACTCCGCCCGCAGTGTCTGCGGTTCTTCGTTTAAAGGTTTTTGGTTTTGGGAACGTGATCGAGCAGAGCTTTCACCTCTTCCCCGTGAAATTAACGTTTGGCCCCTAGAGTTCGGCTGATTTAAGCGCCCCACGGGACTCTAGGTGGATTTTAATATAAATACCTATTCCTCGTATAGTCTAGGCTAGGAGTGCATTGATTTGGGCGTTCTTTAGCTGTTTGGCGGCTTAGAGGCTCCGCGATCAGGCAGTGAAGACTTCCGCTGCCTGATCAAGTACCCCCCCCCTACCGATCAACACCTGATCGACACTTTTTGCGAATCGTGATCGTGATCGCTGATCGCAAATCGCGCCAACTGCTACTTGAACGACTTCCGGTGCTTGATCAAGTCTGATCAAGGTATATTACGACTGGGCAGCAGTTTTTAGC
>CM047580.1:35078861-35091127 GCA_026184515.1 Peronosclerospora sorghi | reverse complement strand
TGTCAGACGATCCAGAGTCTATCAAGACTCTCCAAGGCTTATCAAAGCCTTTCACGTCCGCAAGGACTACCAGCAACCCTGGCTGGTACACCAACTCGGTGCTAGAAAGCACCGCTTCCCTCGGGGCTTTGTGCTGTCGTCCCCTACCCTGGGGATTAGCAGCACTGAGGGGTCCCCCAGTAGGGCTCCCCGCACCTACTGGGAGCCGTCGTTTCCCGACGGCTTGGGCGAGGGCCTTTTTGCCGCTGTCGTAAAGCGTGTTATAATTGGGCCCAATAACGGGCCTTATTATAAGGCCTGATTATAGGGCCTGATTTAGGGTGGGCGATTACGGTCAAAATCGGTACGTAATCGTATAGGATTGTGGGTACCACGGCGTATACAGCTGCGTGTACAACCGTGGTGCACATAGTCAGGACATAGACAGGGCATAGGAAGATGGGAAGATTACGTACAGGTACTCAGCGAACATCGACGAGCGGCGACGGACGACGAACAAATCAGGTCGACTGGTCGACGGAGGACGCTGGAACGGGTAGTTCTGATTGGTGGATATTGGGAAATTGGTAGTTCTTAGGATTTAAGCAATAATAAAGTGTTCCTTTTGCGTCCTATCGATAAGATCACCGAGGGGGAGGCGTTAGCGCCTCCCTCTCTTTTGCATACACACCTTTTACGTCCCGGGCGGGAGCACGTAGTGCACTTTTTGGCCCACCGGTAGACGTAAAGGTCTGGGGAATTCACCCTCAACTCCACCCGCTGTGTCAGCGGTTATTTCGTAAAGGTTTTTTTGGGGAAGGTGTTCTCACCTCTTCCCCCATTGGTCCACGTTTTTTGGCCCCTAGAGTTCGGCTGCTCTAAGCGCCCCATGGGAACTCTAGGTGGATTTTAGTGGAAACTGTCGATCATCCCGTCGCTGATCGACCCTCCTCTTAGGCTTAAGATTGGAATACATAGTATATTGGGTGTTCTATTAGCGGACTAAGCTTAAGAGGCTCGGCGATCGGGTGGTGAAGATTTCCGCTGCCTGATCAAGTACCCCTCCACCGATCACCACCAACATCGACTATCTGCGACCCGAAACCTGCGATCACCTGTTCGCAACTCGCGCCAACTAGCTGATAAGCGACTTTTAGCACTTGATCAAGCCTGATCAAGTCTGATCGCCGCTGATCGACGACTCTTAGTGCCTGCCCAAGCCTTATAACTGTTTATCAAGCCTGATCGCACGTGATTCAAGCTTGATTGCGCCTGATCATCGCCTGATCGTATCAGTCGACTCATCACAAGTCAACTCAGTCTTTCCAAAAGAAATTGTAGTGTGCCATCCCCGCCACCTGGAGAGCGACCCACGCCTAAGCCGTCGGGTACACAAGGTGAGCAGAAACACAAGCAGTAAAGGACAACCAGAGGACCCCCTTCGTCATTCGGCAGTCCGGGCGCCGTGGTACCGCCTGATCAAGCCTCAAAAACTTTCATCAGCCGCTCCATCACAATGGTGCGCGTGCCCGGATCTTTGGGCGACGCGGGATATCACCGCGATTCTACGCAAGATAGCGCGAATTTGAAAGTGAAAACGGAAGCTGAAGCAGAGGTGAAAATCAAGGTGGAAAAGGAGGAGGTGGTTGTGACGACGGAAGGCAGTTCGCCGTCGTCATGCCTGAAGAAGAAAGTAAATGCCAATCATCAGGACCTGGGGAGGAATCTTGATGAAATAAAGAAGGAGAAGCCTCAACCACCTCCCGAGGCTCCTTCGGGAGCCCCTGCGGATCATAACGCAAGCTATGATCCGCCAATTACATATGCATATGATGATCTGAATTGGAAGCCGTTGGTGAAATACTACGACCCGGACCGACCGAAGGCGTTACTGAAGGCGCAGGGTTCGGAGTGCGATGAAAGTAGATCAAGTACACCACCAACGGAGGCCGATCTGGTGAAGACGTTCTACCGAAAGGTTTATAAAGGAAAACTGGAAGATTTCTTATTGACGAATTCGATCATGAGCCTACTTGGTGTCATGATCAGCGGGAAGCTGAACGGACCGGTCGAACAGCCAGTTACGGATGGGAGGGACAAGCTCACGATCGTACTGAGGCTAACACGCCTGATCAAGCAGGCAGGTCTGACGACATGCGCCTACGATGCTGAAGAGGTGTTTGATCAGGATCCAGAAGATCTGTCAGAAGCTACCCAGCAGTTGTTTCATCTATTGCTACCTATCGTGGGTCAAACCACTAAGTTGGAACCCTCGCACTCTCCGTTGAAGATTGAAGCAGGTCCGTCAAACAACGCAGCAGAACACACGGGATCATCGTGCTACGAATCTGCCCCTTCTGAAGGCGATGAATTTGAAGCGGAGTCGAGTAGTGCCGGGAGTATAGAGCCCAAGATCACCAGAGTGACAGTTTGCCAAAAGGATAACTCAAGTTTTCGGCTATTAAGATGGAACCCCAATCGATCAAAGCAGAAATGATCAAGTATCTCAAAGCCCACAGCTGCAGACATTCTTTGATAAGGCTATGGAGAAGTTTCTGGCTGAAGAAAGACGCAAGCTGACACCGGGAGTCGTCGGCGGGAAAATTCGCCAGCTAAAGATTGGAAGAGCGGCGTCGATCAAGGACGTTGGCATGGAATCTGTGCATTCACTGCGTCAGCAGCATTCGAAGCCAGAAAGATCGGCAACGGTCAAGGACGTTGACATGGAATCGGTACATTCGTTCCATGATCAACGATCCCAGAGCGAGTACATTGACCCAGATGAGCCGATCACACTACCACGACGAGCCACCGTTGCGTCCGCACATACTGGGATGCCTGATCAACAGACGATTCCCAGGATTCGGATGTCTGCGATCAGTGATCTAAAAGAATTTTCGGGAAAGGAAGGGGATGAAGATCAAGCGCGGAATTGGATTAGTCGCCTCAAGTCAGCATTTATGCGGGATCAAGCTTCTGATCCTGAAAAGTGTTTAATCCTAGGCGATTTACTGAAGGGACCCGCGCGCAACTGGCATCGACAGTTGAGTAGAACCACCCGATCAAGTTGGAAAAGTCTCGTGGATGAATTCGAAGTACAATACTGTGGAACTGGTCAATCGGTATCCCGCCAGTATTATTATATGAAGCAGCGGTCGGATGAAAGCCCAATCGAATATATGCACCGGTTGAATGTGGCGGGATTGCGAGCCAAGTTGCCGATCAAGGATGGATCGCCCACGACTTTACGTGAACATGTACAACATTTCTTGGATACATTGGCCAATCGCGAGCTCGCTGATCAACTGGCGCTTTTGCGGTTGGACACCGCGGCAGACCTGGAAGATACATTGCGGGCGTATGCACGTAATAGGTGGTACCAGCCAACGGCGGCCGTAGGTACCAGCCGATTCCGCCAGAAATTCGGCGATGATCGGGCACCGGCCCCAGCGCGAAAGCCCAAAGCAGTACGCGCGATCAAGGTGTCATCTGGAAGTGAAGAATCAAGTGCCGACGACAGTGGAAGCGATGGAGATCAGCGCCGTTACATGATTGCTGCTATACGCGACCAACCAGGGGCGCTCGATCAGCCTGGCAAGTCCCGATCGGGTTATAGAAGTGATTCAAGTGCAGTAGATCAAGGGGAGGTGAAGAAATGCAGTCATTGTGGGTCGATCAAGCACGATAATCTTCGTTGCTGGAAGCGCCTGACCTGTATCAAGTGTGGCAAGAAGGGACATCCGACCGATCATTGTTTATACGTCTGTCGAGCCTGCGGCGAAGTTCACGATGCGGGCAAGTGCCCTATGGATGAGTTTTACAACCACATCCGCCAGTGGTACAATCCCACCAAGCATGCTGGAATGCTGCCCAAGGAAGCTGAAGATTTGTTAAACTAGGACGCTCGCCAGGTTGGTATCTGGTACGAGACGAGCGTTCTGGTTTGTGTATTTTTTCATATGTGGATAAGAAGAGGGCTGATCAAGCATCAGAAAGAGATAATGATAAATGTGATCAGCATGATTTACCACGCTTGGCTAATTTCCATATCGATGAGTTTTCTCGGTCCCCGGTGATCATGGAGGTCGATCTACTTCCAGGTGAATCGCGCGGATATTGAAAAAAAACTCGCCAAAGAAATGGTTTAAACAAGCCAAAGCGAGTGGTAAAATCAATAACGAACGTGCCACGCTATTTTTTGATTCTGGTGCTGAACTGTCGATCATCGACTCAACCTTTGCTCGTAAGGTGAGTTGTCAGATCGACACGAGCCAAACGCAAGAATGTGTCGGCATTGGAGAAAGTGCATACCTCACGGAAGGGCGCACTAAAATCAAGATTACGCTAGCAGGCTCGTTGGTATATTATTTCCATGCATGGGTAGGCAGACTTGTTGGT
This sequence comes from Peronosclerospora sorghi, assembly GCA_026184515.1. Classification (NCBI taxonomy): domain Eukaryota; phylum Oomycota; class Peronosporomycetes; order Peronosporales; family Peronosporaceae; genus Peronosclerospora; species Peronosclerospora sorghi. The sequence continues at coordinate 35,086,750 of CM047580.1, read as the reverse complement.
CAAGATGCTATACTGGGTACGGATTTTATGATACCCGCTGGTGTTCGAATAGACATCGCCCACGGTGCACTAAGTTTGCCTGATGAGGTGATCATCCCATTGGAGGGGCGCCGACAGCTGTATGGATCGAGTGGTAATTATATAAAACTCAATCAGTACGAACAGATCCCAGTAGGTCGATCCGTAGAGGTTCGAATTTATGACCAGCGATCTCGAAAGTTGTGGATTACTCGTGGAAAAGATTGGGTCCCCACTATAACTAGGGGCGTGGGCAATTTGCGATACCTGCGTGTTACGAACGTCGTTGATCATCCGATCATCATGCAAGATGATACAATTTTAGGTATCTGGATGAACAAAGATGATGTGCTCCGTCGCCCTGGATTTGTTTCGATAGGGTATAATCGTTACAAGGAGTGGCAAAATCTCGCGTATCAATCGTCTACCGATTCCGTGAATGACGATCAAGAAAGTGTCGATCAAGGTCCTCTAGTCGAGAAGAGGGAGTATCCTACTCCTCGAAGTATTTTAGTACGCCCTACGGACCCGATCGCCACATCTGTGGCATTGGTAACCGGAGGGCCGCAAAAGGTGCAAGGGGTGCAAGCGCGGTGCAATCAGGAGCCGGAGATGAAAGGTCCGACCCCGGAGAACGGAGTTGAACGACCTACTGCAAGAGATACGTTTATTCAAGACACGCGCGATCACCCTGTCTCAGCCGATCCTAGAGAAGTTGGTGTAATCCCTATCGATGATCAAGTTTGTTACCATGAAGGTAGAGATTTTTTGTGGAGGAACTGGAGAAGCAGCTTGCTACGTTGCCCGAAGTATCTGCAAGCACCGAAGAAGTAACTAGGGACGACTTGCTAGTCGGAGACCCCTTGGTCAACTCAACAGAAGAAATTAATCAGCTTCGCGATATAATTTGGGCGAAGAAACATCTGTTGATCGGAAAGGGGAACGCACTACCTCCTGATGCACGTGGAGTTGTTTGCGATATCGATGTAGGCAATGCTCGCCCGATCGCCCAAAAGTGCCAGAAGGTGGATCCACAATTTCGCGAGAAGTTATCAGCTTTGATCAAAGGGCTATTGGCTACCAAGATCATTCAACCGTCTACGTCACCCTGGGCATCACCTATATTGATCATTGTGAAAAAGAACGGGGTTGATATTCGCCTATGTATCGACTATCGCGCGGTGAATCAACTCACGCGCCTGATGGTGTATCCAATGCTTCTGATCTCCGATCTACTCGAAGATTTGGATAAAGCGCTGTGGTTTTGCTCTTTGGATATGGCGAGCGGTTTTTGGGTCGTATCTATGACCGATCGAGCGCGTCAGATTTCGGCGTTTGTCACTCCGCTTGGATTGTTCGAATGGAATAGGATGCCTTTTGGACTAAAGAATGCTCCGCAAATCTACCATCTGCTGATTGATAACGCATTATATGGGTATCTCAAGGTTAAGGACGGTGCTGACAAATCGGATGATGTATTCACGGTGGGAGAGCCCGACCAAACACCGGGCCCGTCTGTACTGCAGCGGCGATCATATATCGATGATATTTTGATCCCGGAACCTACCTGGGCTACCCTGTGTGACAAGGTGCATCGTTTGTTGGAGAAGTGTGATCAGTGGAATTTATCGATCAGCGTGACCAAATCGTACTGGGGGCGACGCGAAGTTCCCTATTTAGCGCATCATGTCTCTAGCCGAGGTTTGGAAACAAATCCGAAAAATTTGGATAATCTGATTGAGCTGCCTTTCCCTGGCACCTTACGGGCCATGCAATCGTTTTTGGGGAGTTTGAACTACTACCGTCGGTCTATCGAAGATTTTGCGATCTATGCCGCTGTGCTCTACGAAAATTGGGAAACGGATTATCAAGAGTTAAAAAGCCGATCGTTGAGCAAGGAGAATATGGATCAGGAAGGTGATCGATTAATCAGGGCAAAAGTAGCATTCAGCATGCTGAAGGCGAAGATTGCGTCAGCTCCAACCCTGCGACACTTTGATCAGAACAAAACGCCAGTAATCGTGGTTTACGCCAGCAAGTGGGCGGTATCCGCCGCGCTGGTACAAGAACATGATCAAGTGTATTACCCCGTGGCATTCGCCGGCCGAACGTTGAAGAACGGTGAGTTGAACTACAGCCCCGTCGAAAAGGAAGTTCTGGCGCTTCTACGGGTCTTGGATGTTTACTTCACGATGCTGTTCGGAAAGACGATCACTGTCTTGTCGCGTTTATCCACACTGAGATGGTTACTAGCATCCAACGGGTTGGACGGACGATTGGTCCGATGGGCTGCGATCTTATCACAGTGGGACCTCGAGATCAAGAAATGTGTACAGGGAGAAGAGGAGGTACTGGGGGCGTTAGCTGCAAGTATCACTCCTCGCACCGAAATCGATGAGGCCCTGATTGCGATCGCACCGAAAAAAACAACCGCGGCAGATGATTGAAGTACCACCTCCTACGGTCGGAAAAGGCGAAGAACTCTACGTGATTAGTTTCGATGGATCTGCAAGTGTCAAGCGACGTGTAGGTGCGTTCGGCGCTATCGTATGGAAATTACCGGGATGGAAGATTATGACCGCGGTAGCCGATCATGCGCCTGATATCACGGTGTATGAAGCGGAATACCATGGATTTCTTTTAAGTTTGGACTTACTGTTGAGATACCCCAAAGTAAGGACGATCGTGTGTGGATATTCGAATTTAGTAATCCGGCAAATGCGCGGCGAAATAGAGTGTAAAGCTCCGCGATTGAAAGTGTTGCAACAGCGTGCGTTCAATCTCCTTCGCGAATGGTCGGATCATGATCTAGTGCATGTCAAGAGAGAGTGGAATAAGAGTGCAGATCACATCACCACTAGGGCTATGTAGGGTGGAACAAGATTTGAAATCGATGATGTGAAACAGCTGGAGGAATTGACCGATCTCAACAGGTTGCCGGAAGTGATCACTTGGAATGAAGATCCCACTACCCCGAAAGTACTAGTGATGACACGATCACGTAACCTACATCAGCCGCGACCGTCAACGTGGCCCGATATATCTATAGCCGGGATAAGGGCGGAACGGGTAAAAAAGGCACAGGACGAAGAGAAATGGATTCATGATTTGCGAAGTTATGTGTATGGTGACGTCCCACGATTGAACGCAGACGAGGTTAAGGACTGCGCGAAAATTACTGACAGCTACGATGTCGATGAACAATGATTGCTGATCTACTGTGGAAACATGGCTAAAAGAAAAGCCAACGATGATAGAGATGATCAAGACGATCGGCACCTTTCGATTAAGCTGGTCTTACCCGAGACCCTACATGCAGATGTCCTCCACCACTATCATGTGAGCTTGGAAGGAGGACACCAAGGCATAGGGCGTACATATCAGAGGATCAGACGATACTTCCATTGGCGTGGTCTATTCCGAAGCGTACAAAGGTTTGTCGGACAATGCGTAGGTTGCGAGACGGGGAAAGGCAAACCTACGATCAAGGGCATGTCGCCGGGGAATATCGAGGCTACGTACCCATTTCAAGTGATAGCCATGGATCATATCCCGTCACTACCCCGATCGACGGATGGACATACTGAACTGCTGATTTGGACGGACCTGTTCACGGGTATGGTGATCACGAAAGCTGGATCGTCCCGCACAGCGCAGAAAGTTGCCGAAAATTATGAAGAGTGTGTGTTTCGACGATTCGGGGTTAGCGAAGTGATCCGGCACGATCGTGAACCAGGTTTTATGTAGGAAGTATTTCGCGCGTTCAATAAAATCGTGGGACAACGTCAGAGTGCCACTATGGCATACCGTCCACAGGCGAATGGTAAGGCGGAGAGGACGGTGCAGACGATCACGCGAGCAATCAAGATGTATGTAGCAGATGCCGGCCAGAAAGATTGGAGCTTGTATGCAGAGCGGCTGGTATTCGGCTGAACTCAACCCCCTATCGTATTCGTGGTGAAACACCATTTTATTTGGCGTATGGGTGGGACCCACGATCATCGTTGGAATCGACATTGCAACTGGGCGGAATTCGGCGTAAAGACCGGGATGCTCGCCGGTGTAGATATAAGCTACAAAAGGACTAACGTTACGCCCGTGATCAAGTGAGCTCTCGATTGCATCAATCGGTGGCTTAGCGAGCTGAAAAGCACAATGGTCAAGTGACACCACACAAGATCGAAGCTGGATCAAGGGTCTGGTTATACCTTGATCGGGTGAAAGAAGGGTTCGCGAAGAAAATGGAGCACATGTGGCATGGACCCTTCAGAGTCGATGAGGTAATCGGTAATCATGCGGCAAGACTGGTTAGGGCTGGCACCGACTATCGTAAGTTCCCAGTAGTGCATCTGTCCAAGTTGAAATTGGTCAAGGAATTTCCAGATCGACCTACTACGGCACTAACAGCTGGGATAGAGGAGCGTTTCGACTTCGATGAAGCTTTGTTACCTGAGGACAGCTGGGAAAGGACGCTAGATCCAGATGAATTTGAAGTTGATCGTATCACCGATGTCCGATCAGGTAGAAAGACTAGATATAGAAGAATGTTACGCAAATATAAAGTTTACTGGAAAGGTTATGCTGAGCCGTCGTGGGTAGACGAGGCAGACTTAAACTGTGATGCTCTGATCAAGGACTTCGAGAGGAAAAGGATCAACAGAAATCAGTTTGACGTGATGCAAGTGGACGAAGAGTCCAACTTATGCGTGATCGGCAGATTGTTCATGACTTACGATCGAAAAATTACCGATTGATGACAGATGATTGACGAAACTCACAATGGATGAAGAATCGATAAATGGCTTGAGGTGATGTGTTTACGATGGATATTGCGAGACAAGGTGATGTAGTAACGAAGATAAGACGACAGAATACCGGTTTATATCATGCATGGGGGAGTAAAGAAGCACAGTGGAAATGGCATGATCAAGATTGCTTATTGATTAAGGGCGGAACGATCAACTGATTAAATAGACCCAAAGAACTTGCGACGAATCCGAGGGATTTTACGGCCAGGGTGGTTTTCAGGGGAGGAACGATATTGAACCCGCCAAGGTTCAAAAGTATCAACCTCCTTCAAAGCGTCCAATAGGGTCCGGGGTGGAGAGTCCGAGAGGAACCCTGGGTACCACGCCCCATCATCGGCCGGGGAATACTTCAAAGGACGGTTGCGAGCACAATGGGTGATCGACGGGTCCAGGAAAATGTCGAGATCACATCTTCCGTCGATCATCCCCCGCAGGACGAAATCCACGACCCTCTTTCAGGTCGCTCCGGCACGACTTCTGCGTTGGCGGCGACTGTTGTAGTAATTCCGGAAGAAGTCATCCGTCTTGCAAAGGCGTTTAGCGATAGGGAGATAATGCGTCGACTTCCAGATCGCCAGCGCGTGATGTTCGAGAAACGACCGGCATTTTGTCTCGAAGTCGGCGAACCAGCCGACTGAGCGAAAAGAAAGGGGCGGCAACATGGTCATGAAAACGCCCCAAGGGCATTGAGAATACATCAGCTCCACTTCTGGTTGGGTGATAAAATGACCGGACCATGAATCAGCCGTAGGGGCGTGCACTGCAGCCGGGAACAACCATCCTTCGGGGCGGGTCAAGTAGTCAAAGACCACTTGGGCCTTGACGTTACGCAGATCAAACCCACCAAGATGATCCGAAGTCCACGGCAGGATGTCGGCGTCACTGGCCTCATCAGATACCGCGATCAATGTCCGGAAATCACCCGTACGCGGAAACAGAGACCCGGCAGTGACTTGATCAGGTAGACCCTCGCTACCGAACTCGCTAACTGTAGGAGTGGAAGGAATAGAAGCGATCGGTCCAGGAAATCCGCCTTCATCGTCTTGATCAGGACTTGGGGGATCATCGTCTTCCGTCTTCGCCTCCGAGATAGGAGAAAGGAGGCGTGGCCGCTTCAACCGAGAGGAGGATCGAGAACGCCGAGTACGCCTTTTAGGCGAAGGGGCGGCGCGGCTGATCGAGCCGTAAGGAGAGGCGGTAAGGCCAGCTGGCGGTGTAGCTTGATCAGAACCCGCTGAAGGTGTGCGGATAACTGGTGCGATCTGCATCCGCAACGACATACCGGCCAACTGAGACTGAAGGTCCAAGTGGAACGAGCGTAACTGTGTGACTTCGCCCTGAACCTCCTGCACTTGATGGCGCAACGTGTCACGTTCTGCGGAAATTTGATCGAAGCGGCATTGCATGGCGGAATGTTCGTTCTCCAGCTGAGAATATGCGGCGTGCAGATCGTCCAGCTCAGTTTGGAGGTCAGACACTCCCTTGACCCGATCAGATAGTTCCTGTGCCTGGGCCATGATGGCAGTATACTCGTCCATCTTCAGGCAATCGGATTTGTTTTTCTTTCGAAGGCGATGATACTGGTGTTTGCGCCTATCAACCTCGGCAGTGAGCCTGAGCACCTGTTCGAACAAGCGCCGACTCCCAGAGGCAGCCCGATCGCGTTCTTCTTGTAACTTGGCTAGGCGCTGTTGAAGTTGATCCAGATCCCGTGTTTGATCAGCGATGGTGTCTTCATGCACCGATTGCAGATACCTATCACGGGCATGACGGCCTTCCAGATCCCGGATCTGTGCGCGTTGATCGACAATGAGTTTTTCTTGATCGGCCATAGCGCTTTCAATGGTCTTCAACTTGGTCTGGAGATCATTGACGGTGGTGTCGACGAAATCACGCCATGGCTTGAGCTGTTCAAAGGCATCCCGCTTGATCGCGACATCTCGCTCCACCACAGCGCGTTTGGCACGAGCGAGCTGCTGCCGAAGCATCGCGACCGTGTCTTCACTCATCGCGAGCGAGTCAGATAACGTGGCGATCTGATCATCACGCGCGTGTGGGGCCTCTTTCAAACTGTAAGCCCGATTGATAGCAGCGATCGCCTGATCAGCTGCGGCCCGATCCAGGGCAGCAGTGTCGGTGGTGTTTGCAGGGGTGCCGTCCGTTATCGCTTGCATGATGGAAATGCAGGAATGCCTGATCGAGACAGCTTGATCGCAGATGACACGGTTGGTGAAGGGTGATCGCTGGATGGCGAGGGGCGTACCACTAACGGTAACAGCCTGATAGAACTGGACCTGATCGGTGGGAGAAAGGACAGGCAGATTGATGGGTGATTATCACCTGGGCGATGACGTCATGGTGGACAAGCCGACCAACGGTAACATGATCCACGATATCAAACGGCATGATCGACCCTCGCCCCAACCGCTGTACGGCTGGGACGAGGATCAGGGGCGGCTGTCGAAAGCGTGTTATAATTGGGCCCAATAACGGGCCTTATTATAAGGCCTTATTATAGGGCCTTATTATAGGGCCTGATTTAGGGGGGGCGATTACGGTCAAAATCGGTACGTAATCGTATAGGATTGTGGGTACCACGGCGTATACAGTTGCGTGTACAACCGTGGTGCACAAAGTCAAGACATAGACAGGGCATAGGAAGATGGGAAGATTACGTACAGGTACTCAGCGAACATCGACGAGCGGCGACGGACGACGGACAAATCAGGTCGACTGGTCGACGGAGGACGCTGGAACGGGTAGTTCTGATTGGTGGATATTAGGAAATTGGTAGTTCTTAGGATTTAAGCAATAATAAAGTTCTCCTTTTGCGTCCGATCGATAAGATCACCGAGGGGGAGGCGTTCGCGCCTCCCTCTCTTTTGCATACGCACCCTTTACGTCCCGGGCGGGAGCACGTAGTGCACTTTTTGGCCCACCGGCAGACGTAAAGGTTTGGGGAACTCACCCTCAACTCCACCCGCTGTGTCAGCGGTTATTTCGTAAAGGTTTTTTTGGGGAAGGTGTTCTCACCTCTTCCCCCATTGGTCCACGTTTTTTGGC
>CM047580.1:35003817-35072928 GCA_026184515.1 Peronosclerospora sorghi | reverse complement strand
AGTTGCGTTCTTGGCGTTGGTGATTACGTCTGGACGGTCTCCGGGTTTAATTGGAGTTTGTTCTAACTAAAGTCGACTGTTGCGCTGGCAATTGCGCTGTTGTCGTGGTTAATTGTTTGGTTTAACGTTTGGTTGCCATGGACGAGGACGAAGTTTTCGACTCTGAGGGCGCGTTGAAGGCGCTGCTGCTACAAGTGGGAAAGATGAATGATCGTCTAAATCAAATGGAGGGAGAGAGGCTCCAAGGCCTCGGGCGAAGAAACTCGCCGGTTACGGTTAGAGATAAACCGGTTGGAGGTGGCGACATACCCTTCCAAGAGAGTATCAAGAATTTCGCGCCGTTTGGACAGCGTATTACGATTAATGATTTATCGGTTGAAGATGTGGAGAAGCGTGCCCAAAATTTGGCACACTTCTGGTCAAGTTTCGACAAGGCATTTGGTCTAATTTCGGATTGGTTTAAACAAGGGGGGCTTTTCAGCCTATCAGACTCAAGAAGTGTCAAGAACGCAAGTTTTGGTGAGTCACCCGACTTTGGGTATTTTACATATTTTTTGTGGGGGTACATTTAGGGACTATAGGGTAGTAGTATTTTAGTTGTGGTTTTACCTTTTAGGACAGAGGTTATACTTTTAAGTGAGGAAATCTTTTAGCTTTCGGATAAGTGGCTGAAACCTCTTCTGGTCTTGGTTCACACCACATCTAGGGGTCGCCGTTCTTCCCTTTTCGTACACTAGTCACCTCCGCCCGCCGCGGAGTGTTTGGGGGCAGAGGATCGAATTATCCCCTCTTGCCCATTATACCCTGGGCGCGCCGCACGCGCACTTTGGCCCACCGGAAGGCTCTCGACGGGAGTACGATTTGGCGATCTCAACACCTCAACTCAAGTACGTTTGGAACGTGCTATTCACTGGATTGGTCTTGGCGTGGAGATATCGTTTGTGGAGTTTCACGAGCATATTGGGTCTTTACGCGGACATATTGGCTTGTTTTAATATTGGTTGGAAACTAGACCGGTGTTGGCCTTTTTCATATTGATCAGGGGCTAGCCGGAACGGTCGGTCTACCCTCTATTATTTCGTATTGGTCAGGTCTTGATCGTTTGGACGATCGACCTATTGGAAGTTATCTCTTGGAAGTGTTTTTGGTCTGTTTGTGTCTGGGGTGAAGAGTTCCGCCCCAGAGATACCTACCCAGATCGGTCTTCTATATTCAAGACCGCTTCGATCCAATCTGCGATCCCGATCCACCGAGTGTGTAACTAGCCCATTCCATCGGGTACACAAGGTGAGATGGACACTAAACAATCGGACCAAGTGGGTTCTGATGACGACCGGTCGTCTGCTTGCAGCGGACGATCGGACCAGATCTCGAGTGGTGGTCCGCGGAGTACCCCCTCCGAAAGTTGGAAGGCTGGGCGCGATGGTGGTAGTCAGGTTATCGATGCTAATGTTTTCGATTTCGAACTTGGCTCCACCGCAATGGTGCGCGTGCCCGGATCACTTGGTCATCGTGGATATCATCGTGCTGATATTCCATCAAAAATTGGATTCGAAGATTTGAATGATTTGAATATGGAGTCGTTCTGGAGAGGACGTAAGGAAAGGCTATCGCCTTACGTTCTCGTTGTTGATAAAGATGGCGATGTCCGATCTGGCCTGTCGGAGGACCAGATCGGGATTAATAAGTTTTTTCCTCCCCAAAAGGCTCCCACCGGAGCCGATCGGGAGTATAGCAGGTCTTGCTATAGTTCCGGAAAGGATCAGGGCCTTGGTACTGATCCTATGTGTATGACTGAAAAAATTGATGGAAAACTAAAAGATGAAAATTACTTGGAGGCTGACTGGAACGATCCGTTCTACCTCCCTAAAGTCCCCAAGGTACCCAAGGTGCCCAGAAAAGGGCTGGGAATGCCACCCGACGAAGACGACTTCGAAGAAAAGTCGAAGGTCGGGGATGAGGCTATCACCGAACAAGACCTGGACAAGATGTATTATGTTTTTGAATTGAAGCGATTTGTTCGTCAAAACCAGGTCTTTCAGGTGTTGGACCTCCCTATCCCCGACCGTCTTCTCGGTCCCACTACCGAGCCGATCCAGAGTGATCGACCATTACTGCTCGTCAAGAATTTGGTGGCGATGTTGGCGGAGGTTGGCATTAAAATGCAGAACCCCGCCGGTGCCAATAAATTGTTTGAATTTGATGCTTGGAGACTGGAGGCGTTGATGTCGGACCTCCACGACCGTTTGGTGCCACTGGTGGGGGCGGTTCGCCGCCCAACTCCCACCACGGCAATGAAGGTCGCCGAAGCCTCCACAGAGCTTGTTGACATTGGTTCCGATGATAAATCGATCTACCAGTCTCCACCGGCTTCTAACAGCTCATCAGAGTTGGAGACCGGTGTCGAGCGGATGACCATGGGGGTGGACCATGCCCGGTCTGAACAAAAAAGGGAAATGCGGCAGCAAGGGGCTGTTTGCCAGTCGGGGCTCCAGCAAGCCCCACAGGCCTCGGTTCCGCAAAAGGAGGGTATCAACACGTTGCCCATGACGCCAGCCAACGTCCAAGCCATGTTTGAGACGATGATGCAACGTTTCACGGAAGAACGGGTTAGACCACCTATGCGCCCACATGTCCAAGACCGGTCTACCTGTCAAGGTGTCAATGTTTGCAAAGATGTGGATATGGAATCAGTAACATCTATGGATAAGCCTATTAGAAGTGATAAACCAACCGGCAAGGGAAGGCGCAAGCCGCAACCGGCAAGACCGCGTAGACCAAGCAAGACAAGTGACTGTGACATGGAGTCGGTCGGCGGTCTTGACGACCACTGTGGGTTAGACGGTACAGGCGCAGGCAAGGTGCGCAAGGATAACCTAGCCTCCACTACTGCCTACGACTTTGGATCTGCTGCGATTCCGCGCATCCGTATGGCCGCGACGACCGACCTCAAGGACTTCACCGGCAAGGATGCTGATGAAGACCAGGCCCGGTCTTGGATCAGTCGGGTCAAGTCTGCGTTTCTGCGAGACCAGAACCCAAAAGGCGAACGTTGTTTAATCTTCCGGTATTTGTTAAAAGGACCGGCTGCGAGCTGGATTCAACAGTTGGGTCGGGGCGTCCGGTCTGACTGGGACCTGTTATGTGCGGAGTTTGAAGTTCAATATTGTAACTCCGGATTTTCAAGCGCCCGTAAGTACCACCATATGCAGAAGCGGGCCGACGAAACACCGATAGAGTATTTGCATCGGTTGGACGTGGCTGCACTTCGCGCCGGAATAACAATCAAAGAGAATAACCCGCCGAACGGTGCCGCCTTAGAACATGTGGGTCACTATATTAGTACCCTTGACGATCAAGAACTGGCGGACCAGCTTACTCCACTGCGTCTTAAGGATGCGGGCGAAGTCGAACATACCCTGCGGACGTTACAACAGTCGCGTAGTATGAGAGCGAAGACCGCTGGTGGATCAGGTCACTATCGTTCCAAGACCCAGACCGATCCGGTCAAGAGACCTTGGACCAGACCGACCCGAGAGGTCAAGGCAATTGTAGCTGATGACAGCACGGGGTCAGAAGGGGAAAGTGGAAGTCCATCCAGCCAGGAGTCATCGGATGAAGACCAGTATCGTTACGTCTATGTTGCGGGACCTGCCCTGAAGACCAAGTCGAAGTCCGACCAGGTGGACCGGAAGGGAAGGAACGGAAGCAAGTCCGATCCAGACCGACCTCGTCAGAAGTGATCCCACTGTGGGTCGAGCAAACATGATGGTCCAAACTGCTGGAAGAATATGGTGTGCAAGAAGTGCGAGAGACGCGGCCACCCGACTGACCACTGCCTTTTCGTATGCAAGTCATGTGGAGAGATCCACGAGGCCGGCCACTGCAAGATTGAAGAATTTTTTAACATGATGCGCAAGTGGTACGTGCCGGACAAGCACGCGGGGATGCTGCCGCCGGAAGCAGAAAAGATGTTAAACTAGAACGCTCGCCAGGTTGGAATCTGGATCGAGCCGAGCGTTCTACGGTTCACATCTATGCATATGTCGGCAAGGAGGATAAGACCGACAATACACGTTCTATTCCAAATTGCGTCGACCGAGACCATACGGTCTACAGTCTGAAGCCGATGAGTACTCCAGGACTAAGGTGGTTATGCAGTTGGACTTGCTGCCTGGAGAATCCCGCAGATACTGGAAGTATCACGCGCCTGATAAATGGTTCAAGCAGGCGAAAGCCTGTGGCAAGATTAATAACCAGAAAGCGACGATGTTGTTCGACTCATGAGCTGAAGTATCGATAATCGACTCCGCCTTTGCTCGTAAGGTCGGATGTCGTATAGACGATACCCAGAGACAAGAATGCGTCGGGATCGGCGAAAACTCTTATATGACCGAGGGAAGAACGCGTGTGAAAATTATTTTGTCGGGATCGCTGGTCTACTTTTTCAGCGCTTGGGTTGGCAAGTTGGCTGGACAGGACGCTTTACTAGGCATGGATTTCATGGTCCCAGCTGGTATTTGCCTAGACCTGTCACATGGAGTGCTTACACTCCCGGATGAGGTCCAGGTCCAGTTGGCTGGTCGAAGACCTCTGTATGGTTCGTATACCGATCTGGTCCGGTTGGATCAAGACCTCACTATCCCAGTCGGTCGGTCTGCCGATACCCAGGTCGAGAAAGGTTTCCGTTCGAGGAAGTTATGGTTGACCAGGGGCGATCGGTGGGTCTCGATCTTCGTAAAGAGTGCTGGCCGACGTGATTTTGTCCGTGTTACCAATATCGGTGACAAGCCGCTGACACTGGACAATAACACTATTGTCGGCATGTGGTTAGCAGAAGGGAAGGTACCAAGGAAGATGGGGTTCGTCTCGATTGGATCGAGGCGGTATGTCGAGTGGCAAAACCTGGCGTACCAATCTACCACCGATCTTATCAGCGATGATGGGTCGGTGGAAGAGGATACCTCACCTTTAGTGGAAAGCAAAGTTATGTCACCCCAAAAAAGATGTTGGTCCGAAGAAAGGCGCTGCAGTCACCAGGAACGGTGGACCATCAAGTAGACGAGCCAAGGTTAGTCAACGTGGTGTCAGCACAAGACCAGGCGACAGCGTAGCAAGAAACGGAAGAAGGGGAACATGAAGTTGCTAGGTCGGACCATGACGGTATTCCTAATCAGACCGATATCAGTGAAGGACAGCCCGTCGATCAAGACCAGGGGAGTTCAGCCGGTCCAGATGGTATAGGTGATATCACCCCAGAAGATGAACAAGTCTGTATACATGAAGGCGGGGAACAGTACATTCAGGAGCTGGAAAGCCAAATGGCAGTCCTCCCTGCAGTGTCTGCCGACTCTCCCGAAGTTACAATGGATGATTTACAAGTGGGTGATCAAGACCTTAACAGTCCAGACCAGATAGAGCAGTTGAAGAATATCATATGGAAGAAAAGACATCTGCTGATCGGAAAGGGCAACGCCTTACCACCTGCAGCCCGTGGTGAGATTTGCGATATTGACGTTGGAGATGCCAAGCCGATTGCCCAGCGGTGTCGACTCGTGGCGCCACAGTACCGTGGAAAGCTTTCTGATCTCATTAAAGGACTGTTGGGCACCAAGATTATTAGACCGTCGACCTCGCCATGGGCCTCGCCGATCGTAATTGTTATCAAGAAGAACGGCGTCGACATTAGGTTGTGCATCGACTATCGGCTGGTAAATCGGTTAACTAAACTTATGGTTTACCCGATGCCGCTGATTAATGATCTGTTGGAAGACCTCGACAAGACCTTGTGGTATTGTTCGCTGGACATGGCAAGTGGATTTTGGGTGGTCTCGATGACTGATCGAGCCCGTGATATTTCCGCATTTGTGACACCGTTTGGTCTTTTCGAGTGGAACCGTATGCCGTTCGGTCTGAAGAACTCACCCCAGATCTATCAAAGGTTGATAGACAACGCACTGTACGGACACTTCAAAATCAAGACCGATCGGGACCCTGCCGAAAGTTATGATGTGTTTACAGAGGGTGAACCCGATCGGGAAAGAAGACCGTCCGTTCTAGGGAGGCGGTCGTACATCGACGACATTCTGAGACCTGCCTCGTCATGGAACGATCTGTGCGAGAAGGTTGAACGATTGTTGGAGACATGCGACCGCTGGAACCTATCTATCAGCGCCGTGAAAAGTTTTTGGGGTATGTCCAAGGTCGCCTATTTAGGCCATATGGTCTCGAACAATGGTCTAGAGGCTAATCCTAAGGACATGGATTCGTTAAGCAACCTCCCGTTTCCCAAGTCTCTGAAGGCAATGCAGTCCTTCCTAGGAAGTTTAAACTACTACAGCCGCTTCATCGAAGATTTTGCTATCTACGAGGCTGTGTTGTATGAGCTCCGGGAAGTGGACTACCGTATGTTGCGCGAAGAGGACCGGGAAACTTTACATGGGGGCGCCGACTCTGGTCTTGCTGCAGATTGTCCGCAAGTGGAGGCCGAAGACCATATGAAGCGTGCAAAGTTTGATTTTGGTATGTTGAAGGTTAAGATGGCGACGGCACCGATTTTGAAGCATTTCGATCCCGAAAAGGTCCCGCCATTATTGTATATGCTAGTCAGTGGGCCATTTCGGCCACTCTACTACAAGATCATGATGGTGTGTACCATCCGGTCACGTTCACGAGCATAACGCTGAAGCCAAATGAAGTGAACTATGGAATTGTCGAGAAAGAAGTTCTGGCGTTGCTACGAATTCTGGATGTGTGTTACAACCTGCTGGTCGGCCGACCTATAAAGGTCCTGTCAAGGCGGTCCACTTTGGCCTGGATATTATCAGCCAATGGGGTGGACGGACGTCTAGGCAGATGGTCGGCGGTCTTGTCGCAGTGGAATCTCGAGGTCGTTAAGTGCACCAGGGGCGAGGAAGAGATATTGGGCACATTAGCTGCCAGTATCACCCCTCGGTCTGAAGTGGACGAGGCATTGATAGCGATTGCCCCGAGGAAGCAACCTCGGCATTCAGTTTCGAGACCGCCACCGACCGTCGACCATGATGAAGAGCTCTTGGTCTTAAGTTTTGACGGATCAGCAAGCGTGAAGAAGAAGGTCGGCGCCTATAGTGCTATAGTGTGGAAGTTGCCACAATGGTCTATAGTTACAGCCGCTGCTGATTTCACGCCGGATATTACGGTTAACGAGGTGGAGTACCGAGGTCTACTTCTATGTCTGGACCTGCTGTAGTCGCAAGAGAAGGGGAGAGTCATCATATTTGGTGACTCGAACCTAGTGATCAGGCAGGTCACCGGAGAGATCGACTGCAAGGCCCCACGACTAAGGACGCTAAATGATCGGGTAATGAAGGCATTGAAAGACCATCCCAACCACGAGCTGTTGCACGTGAAACGGTACTGGAACAGAAGTGCCGACTACCTCGCGACCAAGGCCATGCAAGACCAGACCGGGGTTACGATCACCGAGAAGGCCGTTCTTGATGAATTGATGAATATAAACAGGCTCCCCGAGGTGATCGGACCCAAGAACGCTCCGGACCAGGTGCATGTGATGGTCGCGACTAGACCGAAAGCTCGGAAGTCCCACCAAACGTTCCCGAAGGAACGGTTGAGTGAATAAGTTGTGCAACGACTAAGGGCAGAACGGATCCTCAAGGCGCAGGACGAAGAAGAATGGATTGTGAATTTGAAGACTTACCTGCGCGGTGAATTGTCTAAGTTGACGAATGGTCAAGCGAAAGAATGTTCCAAGATCGCAGACAGTTACGAAGTGGATGAGGATGGTTTACTATATTACTGCCGCGATGCCGACCAAGACAGTGCAGACCGGGATCGATTGGCGAAATTGGTGATACCTGAGTTGCTGCAGCCTGATGTCCTCCATCACTACCATGTGAGTCTAGAAGGGGGACATCAGGGCATAGGCAGAACGTATCACAAGATCAGGTCCCACTTTCACTGGAGAGGTCTTTTCCGAAGTGTACAGAAATATGTGGGTTGTTGTACGGATTGCAATACCGGAAAGGGTAGACCGGTAATCAAGGGGCGATCGCCCGGAAATATCGAAGCTACCTACCCTTTCCAGGTCATAGCGATGGACCATATACCGTCGCTGCCTAAATCGACATATGGCAATACTGAGTTGTTGATCTGGGTAGACCTGTTCATCGGTCTAGTTATTGCGAAGGCAAGTGCGTCCCGGTCCGCCGAGCAGATCGCCAAAAGTTACGAAGAATGCGTGTTCCTAAGGTTCGGCGCCAGCGAGGTCATCAGACACGACCGAGAACCCGGTTTCATGGACGAGGTGTTCCGGTAGTTTAACAATATGCTGGGCCAGAAACAGAGCGCGACGATGGCATATCGTCCGCAAGCGAATGGATCGGCAGAACGTATGGTACAAACTATTACAAGAGCAATCAAGATGTACGTTGCCGATCCAGACCAGCGCGATTGGGACGAATACGCAGAAAGGCTGGTGTTTGCACTCAACTCGTCGACCGATAGGGTCCGAGGAGAAACGCCTTTTTATCTTGCGTATAGATGGGACCCCCGGTCCACTCTTGAAGCCGCGATACCTATTGGCTGCACTCGGACCCGCGATCGTGATGCTCGACGTTGGCGCATGCAGGTCGAGAAACATTACCATCATGCAAGAGAAATTGTCAACGAAAAGTTACGTCAAGCTACACAATACCGGGCAGACCGGAACAACGACCAGGTCCAACCCCACGGTATAGAACCAGGGGCGAGGGTATGGTTGTACCTAGACCGAGTGAAGGAGGGCTATGCGAAGAAGCTGGCTCACATGTGGCACGGTCCTCTCCGTGTTGCCGAGATGATTGGTGAACACGCTTCCCGTCTAGTAACAACCGGCACGGACTACAAGGTCTTCCCGATCGTACATGTGTCCAAGTTAAAACTGGTCCGAGAATTTCCTGATCGTCCCAAAATGCCCTGTCTAGT
Source organism: Peronosclerospora sorghi (assembly GCA_026184515.1). Taxonomy (NCBI): domain Eukaryota; phylum Oomycota; class Peronosporomycetes; order Peronosporales; family Peronosporaceae; genus Peronosclerospora; species Peronosclerospora sorghi. The sequence goes on along the minus strand of CM047580.1, from coordinate 35,063,964 downwards.
AGACGAGGCAGAACGGTTTGATTTCGATGAAGCATTACTGCCGGAGGAAAGTTGGGAACGACCGCTGGAGAAGGACGAATTTGAAGTGGAAAAAGTCTTAGATGTCCGATCGGTCAAGAAGACCAGATTCGGCCGGACCCACCGAGAATATCTGCCCGATGGAAGGACCATGATGAAACAACTTGGATCGATGAGTCCGACATGAGCTGTGGAGCACTACTACGAGAATTCGAACGGGACGGAGTCAGTCGGAACCGTTTCGCAGTGATGCAGACCCATGAAGACCAAGACCAAGACATGCAGTAGCATCGGTCTTCCCGACCGACGTGAAGAGGTGGAAGGTCTTGTGCCTCGTGTATTGTGTATTGTGAATATGTGACGAATTGGAATAGTGGAGTGACGAACGTGGATTTTTTTCTCGCGATGTAAGTGGAACGGTTGGTGATAACGTTTCTAGTGCAACTCTGGAGAAAGTGGTGGAATTAGCTCAACTGATTTGATGACCGAACATGTGAAAAAGAATGATGATATATATTAAGTGTTATCTCGTCGACTACTTACGACCTCACTCTCCATCACCCCACAGACGGCCGACGGTCAACGACGGATGCTTTTCAACTTGGTCCTGGTACTGGTTACGCCAAGGTTCTTGTTGGTCTAGTTGGACCAAAGCATCCTTGAGGTCCAAGACCGGTGTAGTGCACCCAAGACCGGGGTACCATGTGCCACCGTCAGCCAGAAGCCGGGTCTTCTCGGCGCGACGCCGCGGCATATGAAGTACAACTGGATATAAGAACACATCGATGTCGCACTCGTGGGCCAGCATCCCGTCCAAAACATATTGGCACAGGGACTGCAAGGCCTCACCCGCTCTGATCCGACGCCGTTTGCGCTTGTTCTGGATGGTCGCAAAGCCAGGGTTTTGCCGAACTCGTTCCGGGGGAAGCACCAGATAGTGGGATGCCTCCCAGATGGCTTGAGCGTGAGTCTTGTTAAAATATTTCACCCGACTCATGAAAGCATTGCCCCACGGAGTCGAGTGGAAGATGAACCCCAGCTTGGGATGCTCGAAAATCTTCCACGGCTCGTCATCGTACAAGCAGGAGATCTGTGCCGACGTGATCAAGTCCGGCCGCCATTCCGACGCGGCAGGAACTTTCTTCGCCGGCGGGAAAAGCCAATGGTCTGGACGACAGAAAGACCGGGCCAGGAGCTGCTTGGTCATGGTAAACCGGCGTAAACAACCGATCTGCCCTGGCGACCACGGCAAAGTATCCTCACGCGTTCGTGGCGGAAGGGAAGAACTGTCGATTGCCACGTTGGCCAACAAAGCATCTTTGTGGAGCTTGGACGTCCCAGGCAAGACCGTAGGTGTTGACTTTGTCGACGCATGAGGTGGTGAAACGCCACCATGCGGACCGGTCTTCTTGGTCTGCTCTGAAGTCGATGCAACTTGAACAAAACTTTCATGTGGACTTGTTCGCGACTTGGTTGGGATGGGGACAGCAAACTCCGAATCACCGGAGTCTTCGCCGGAGTCATCCCAGGACGATACCTCTGAATATTTGGCACGGTCAGCACCGGCGGTCGAGGGCGCTTGATTTTTGGAGATGTTACTGTCGTCATCCTCGTCCAAGCTTGGGCCCATGAGAAGCGCCTGCGTCTTGGCTTGCTTATGGGCCACCGCACGCTTCCCTTCGAGTTCAGGGTCACTCGCTATGCCCCGCGCCCTCGAGGGACGCGGCGCGTCCGCGCGCTTCTTTGATTTGTGTGTAATTTCGGGCTGGAGAATTTCGGTCAATGAACGGCCTTGGTCTTGGTCCCGGTGTAGGTCCACCAAGGCGGCCGACGCAGACCGGTCTACGCTGGAGGCAGCAACCGGATGCCGACGAGGACGCAACAGGTCAACCAAGCGCTGATGACATTCTTTTAATACCGCCCGACGACCGTTCGCTGCCTGCGTCCAATCGTTCGACTTGCGTTCACAAGACTGGACCTCCTCGGTCTGGTCTTGAATCGAAATTCGGAGCTCGGTGAGACGCCTCTCGAGGTCGTCGCTTTGAATGCTCTACGTGGTCTGGTCAATCAGGTCTTCTGCTTGCTGCTGTTGGACCAGCACAAGCTGCTCCCGAAGATGAAGCTGATGAGCTTCCAAGCGGTTCAACTTGTTGCGCGCGTGCAGTGAGTCCAGTCAAAACCTGACGCAGCTGGAGGTCATGAGTGTTCGACTGCCGATCGTCGGCAAGCAGGGCATTGATCGCCTTGCTGATGCCAGGAGGTATACGGGCTGGAGGTATACGGGCTGAAGACAAACGAAGGTTAGAACAGGTCCAAGGTGAAGACCGGACATGCATGCTTACGTTGTGTCGCCTGTTGAGCAATCTGCTCCTGGAGACGTGCGATCTCTTCAAGTGCGTCTTGCAACTGCGCGTCGGTCCCGGTCTGATGCTCTGCCGATGTCTGAGGTGCAGTAGAACGATGGGAGCTGCCAGACCGGACCGACCGGACGGGCGAAGTGACATGCGATGACGTGGTATGCGAGGTGCCTACAAGAACGGTCGTTAAGGAAATACAAGAAGGTCAAGTCCAGCAGTGCAAGTACCTGGAACGGATGAAGAAGATGGTTGCTCCATGTCGGAAAAGTCTGAATGACCAAGGTTTAACTGAATTTGATGGACTCGGGGGCGGCTGTGGAGAAGCGTGCCCAAAATTTGGCACACTTCTGGTCAAGTTTCGTCAAGGCATTTGGTCTAATTTCGGATTGGTTTAAACAAGGGGGGCTTTTCAGCCTATCAGACTCAAGAAGTGTCAAGAACGCAAGTTTTGGCGAGTCACCCGACTTTGGGTATTTTACATATTTTTGTGGGGGTACATTTAGGGACTATAGGGTAGTAGTTTTTAGTTGTGGTTTTTCCAAGTAAGAAGTCTTTTGGTTGCAGGATTTTTCTAAGTAGAAGTCCTTTGGTCTTGGTTCAAATCACAGCTAGGGGTCGCCGTTCTTCCCTTTTCGTACACTAGTCGCCTCCGCCCGCCGCGGAGTGTTTGGGGGCAGAGGGTCGAATTATCCCCTCTCGCCCATTATACCCGGTCTGGAAGCGCCGCACGCGTACTTTGGCCTACCGGAAGTCCCTCGACGGGAGTACGATTTGGCGATCTCAACACCTCAACTCAAGTACGTTTGGAACGTGCTATTCACTGGATTGGTCTTGGCGTGGAGATATCGTTTGTGGAGTTTCACGAGCATATTGGGTCTTTACGCGGACATATTGGCTTGTTTTAATATTGGTTGGAAACTAGACCGGTTTTGGTCTTATCTCGTATTGGTCAGGGGCTAGACCGGAACGGTCGGTCTACCCTCTATTATTTCGTATTGGTCAGGTCTTGATCGTTTGGACGATCGACCTATTGGAAGTTATCTCTTGGAAGTGTTTTTGGTCTGTTTGTGTCTGGGGTGAAGAGTTCCGCCCCAGAGATACCTACCCAGATCGGTCTTCTATATTCAAGACCGCTTCGATCCATCTGCGATCCCGATCCACCGAGTGTGTAACTAGCCCATTCCTTCGGGTACACAAGGTGATATGGACACTAAACAATCGGACCAAGTGGGTTCTGATGACGTTGCAGCGGACGATCGGACCAGATCTCGAGTGGTGGTCCGCGGAGTACCCCCTCCGAAAGTTGGAAGGCTGGGCGCGATGGTGCTAGTCAGGTTATCGATGCTAATGTTTTCGATTTCGAACTTGACTCCACGACAAAGAAGGCATAGAAACAGGAGGTGCGCATCGAGTAGAAACTCCGCGAGGGCCACCTGAAGTGCCTGGTGGTATGCCAGATGTCAGGCATGTGGCTGGTAATGTGAACCCGGGCATACAGCCGCGCCCATACAAGATTCCCAAGTTGATTGTTGAAAGTTTACGGGAATAGAGATTTATCCCGGACTTGGTCCTGGTTTCAAAGACTTGTTTGTGTCGAAGCAGACCCAATAATTTTGGTCGTTTCCGGTCAGCAGCACACCGATCGGATTATTGGCGATCGGATTCGTGGAAATACAGGAGGCTTTTAAGCCTATCATGCGCAAGAGGTGTCAAGAACACGGATTTTGGTAAGTCACATGAGATTGCGTGTACCTACATATTTTCATGTCTGTACATATTGGGGACCATAGGGGGTAGGGAGTTTAGTGTTGATTTTTGCCCTAGGTGTTGTTTTTGGTTTTGCCTGCTAAGAGCGTTTTTGATTTTACGTCTTATTGTTGACCCTTTAACTCAACCGGAGGTCGTTTCGCCTTGTACATCAGTCGCCTCTGCACGCCGTATAGTGTTTGGGAGAGGAGGGTCGAGTAATCCCCTCCAGCTCATTATACCCGGCCGGGACGCGTTACAGACGCACTTGGCCCGCCGGAAGTCCCTCGACGGGAGTACACTTTGGTCGGCTTCTCAAGTTCAAGTTACGCACGTTTGGAACGTGTTATTAAGTCTTTTGGATTGTTACGTGGAGATATCGTTCGTGGAGTGTATCACGTTCTCATTTGGATCTCCCTATTGGATTACTGGAGTTTTACTCTCATATTGGTTGGGCTCTACGATCGATTGAGCGATCTATCCTTTGGAGTATACTCACTCCAAGTATAATTGGTCTGCCCGTACCCAGTATGAAGGGTTCCTCACAGGGTACACTACCCAGCACGGTCTCACATTTTAAGACCCAAATCAATTCACAGCGACGATCCACCGAGTGTGTTACCTGCCCATTCCATCGGGTACACAAGGTGAGATGAAGAACAAATCGGACCAGGCGTCCTGTGTTGATGACCGGTCGTCTGCCAGCAGCGGACGATCGGATCGGATCGTGGGCGAAGGTTCGCGGGGTACCCCCCCGTAAGTTGGACGGCCGGGCACGATGGTGGTCAGGTTCGCGACACTACGGTGTTCGATTTTGAACTTGACTCCGCCACAATGGTACGCATGCCCGGATCACTTGGTGATCGTGGATATCACCGCGATGATATCTCGCGTAGAATAGATTATAATGAATTAAATGTGGAATCGTTCTGGAGAGGACATAAGGAACGGCTATCACCTTATGTTCTCGTTGTTGATAAAGATGGCGATGTCCGATCTGGCCGGGTGGAGGACCATATCGGGATTAATATGTTTTTTCCTCCCATAAGTCTCCCACCGGATCCGATCGGGACTATAGCAAGTCTTGCTATAGTTCCGGAAAGGATCAGGACAAAAGTCTTGATCCTATGTCTTTACATGGATGTTTTGATGAAAAGAAAATTAAATACGAAAACCAATTGGAGGCGGATTGGAACAATCCGATCCATTTTACCAAGGTCCCCAAGCAGAGGCTCAGAATGCCATCCAAAGAAAAACGATTTGGAAGAAAAGTCGCAAGTCGGGGATGGGGTTACCAAGGAAGAAGACCTGACCAGGATGTATTACATCCACGAGCTGAAGCGATTTTTTCGTGAAGACAAGGTCATGCGAATTATAGACCCCCAGATCCCCAATAGCCTTCTCGGACCCTCCACCGATCCGATCCAGAGCTATCGGCCGTTGCTTTTGGTGAAGAACCTGCTGGCGATGTTGGCTGAGGTCGGCATGAAAGTGCGAAACCTCTCCAGCGTACATAAACTGTACGATCTGGATACTTGGAGACTGGAGATGTCGATGTCGACCCTCCATGACCATTTGGTGCCGTTGGTGGGGGCGGTTCGCCTCCCAACTCCCACCGTGGCATTGAAGGCCGCTGAAGTCACGGCAGCATACGAGGATGTGTGCTCCGACGATAAGTCGTTGTATCAGTCTCCACATGCCTCTAATGGCTCATCGGAGTTGGATGTCGGTGTTTAGCGGATGACCATGGGGGCGGATCGTACCCCCATGGGAACATAAAAAGGACGTGCGGCAGAAAGGGGCTGTATGCCGGTCGGGGCCCCAGGAGCCCCCACAGGCTTCAGTACCTACAAAGAAGGATACCAACACGTTGCCCATGAACCAAGATAACGTCCAAGCCATGTTTGAAGCAATGATGGAGCGTTTCATGGAAGACCGATGCCGATCGCTCCGCGCCCGCATGCCCAGAACCGATATGCCCGTCAAAATGTCAATACTTGCCGGGATGTAGATATGGAATCGGTGGCATCAACGGACAAGGCTATCCGAGGTGGCAAACCAGTTGGCAGAGGAAGACGCAAGACGCAGCCAGCCCGACCGCGCCGATCAAGCAAGAATAGCGATTACGACATGGAGTCGATCGGCGATCCGGATGACCACTATGGGTCAGACGGTGCAGGGGCGGGTAGAACGCGCAAGGCTAACCTAGCCTCCACGACCGCCTTTGATCTCGGATCTACTGCGATCCCACTCATTCGCATGGATGCGACCACGGATCCCAAGGCCTTTACTGGCAAGGACGCCGACGAGGAGCAAGCCAGGTCGTGGTTTGGTCGGGTCAAGTCTGCTTTCTCACGGGATCAGACACCAAAAAAGGAACGGTGTCTGATCTTCAGGGATCTGCAGAAAGGACAGGCTGCGAACTGGATCCAACAGTTGGGTCGGGATGTCCGATCTGACTGGGATCTGCTATGTGCAGAATTTGAGGGGCAGTACTGCAACTTTGGATTCTCTAACGCCCGCAAATACCACCATATGCAGAAGCGGGGCGATGAGACGCCGATTGAGTACTTGCACCGTCTGAACGTGGCTGCAATTCGCGCCGGGATAGTGGTCAAGGAATGCAACCCGCCGACCGGTGCCGCTATGGAGCACGTGGGTCACTACATCAGTACCCTGGATGACCAAGAGCTGTCAGACCAGATCACTCTGCTGCGTTTCAAAGATGTGGGGGAAGTGGAACAGACGTTGCGGACGCTGCAACACTCACGCAGCATGAGGGCGAAGGTCGCCGTTGGATCGGGTCGCTACAGATCGAAGACCCAGACCGACCCTGTGAAGAGGCCCCTAACCAGAGTCCCGTTCTGTTAAGGCGATCGTGACTGAAGACAGCACTGGATCGGAAGAGGAAAGCAGCGGCCTGTCCAGTCGGGAGTCAGACAAAGACCAGTATCGCCACGTTTTCGTCACGGAACCTGCCCCAAGAACCAGATCGACGCCTAACCAAGCGGATCGGAAAGGGGGAGTGGGAACAAGTCCGACCCGGACCGATCTCGCAAGAAGTGTTCTCACTGCGGGTCAAGCAAGCATGATGGTGGGGACTGCTGGAAGAAGTTAAGATGAAGAAGTGCGAAAGACGCGGCCACCCCACCGATCACTGCCTTTTCGTGTGAAATTCATGTGGAGAGATCCACGAGGCCGGCCAGTGCAAGATCGAAAGTTTTTCAATCTGATGCGCAAATGGTATGTGCCGGGCAAGCACGCGGGGATGCTCCCACCGGACGTGGAAAAGATGTTAAACTAGAACGCTCGCCAGGTTGAAATCTGGATCGAGCCGAGCGGTCTACGTTTGGCATCTATGCATATGTAGGCAAGGAGAATAAAACCGACAATACATGTTCTGTTCTCAATTGCGTCGATCGGGATCATCCGGTCTACAATCTCACGACCGATGAATATTCCCGATCGAAGGCGGTCATGTAGTTGGATCTGCTACCGGGGGAGTCTCGCGGATACTGGAAGTATCATGCGCCCGACAAATGGTTTAATCAGGCGAAATCCTGTGGTAAGATTAACAACCAGAAGGCGACGATGTTATTCGACTCTGGGGCCGAAGTCTCGATTATCGACTCCGCCTTTGCTCGTAAGGTCGGATGTCGTATAGACGACACCCAGAGACAAGAATGCGTCGGGATCGGTGAAAGCTCTTACATGGACGAAGGAAAGACGCGCGTGAAGATCACCCTATCGGGTTCGTTGGTCTACTTCTTCAGCGCTTGGGTTGGCAAGCTGGACGGTCAGGATGCCCTGTTTTAGGCATGGATTTCATGGTGCCGGCGGGTATTCGCCTAGATCTGTCTCATGGAGTGCTTACACTCTCGGATGAGGTCCAGATCCAGTTAGCCGGTCGGCGGCCCCTATACGGATCGCACACCGATCTGGTCAGGTGGGACCAAGATGTCATCATTCCAGTCGGCCAATCCGCTTATACACCGGTCAACAAAGTTTTTCGATCAAGGAAGTTATGGGTGACCAGGGGCGATCGGTGGGTGCCGACCTTTGTGAAGAGCGCCGGCCGTATTTTATTTTGTCCGAGTCACTAATATCGGTGGCAAGCCGCTTACGCTCGACAACAATGCTATTGTTGGCGTGAGGCTGGCAGAAGGGAAGGTGCCAAGAAAGGCGGGGTTCGTCTCGATCGGATCGAGACGGTATGTTGAGTGGCAGAACTTGGAATACCAAGCGACCACCGATCTGATCAGCGATGATGGATCGGTGGAAGAAGATACCTCACCTATGGTGGAACGACCCAGCTATGTGACCCCAAAGAATATGTTAATTCGAAGAAAGGCACCGCAGTCGCCCTACACGGTGGACCATCAAGCAGATGAGCCAAGGTTCGTCAACATGGTGGCGTCACAAGAACAGGAGACAGCGGAGCCGGAAATAAAAAAGGGGAACATGGGATGGCTGGGGCGGACCACGATGGTGCGCCCAAGCAGATCGATGTCGTTGAAGAGCAGCCCGCCGATCGGGAACAGCAGTGTGCAACCGATCAGGACGGTTTGGGTGATGTTGCCCCAGAAGACGATCAAGTTTGTATACATGAGGGCGGGGATCAGTACATTCAAGAGCTGGAGAGCCAGATGGAAGTCCTCCCTGAAGTGTCTGCCGATCCGCCCGAAGTCACCTTGGACGATCTACAAGTGGGTGACCGGGATGTCAACAGTCCCGACCAGATCGATCATCTTAAAAAGATCATCTGGAAGAAGAAACATCTGCTGATCGGGAAAGGCAATGCCTTACCCCCTGATGCTCGCGGAGAAATCTGTGACATCGATGTTGGTGATGCCAAGCCGATCGCCCAACGATGTCGACGTGTGGCGCCACAGTACCGTGAAAAATTGTCCGATCTTATTAAAGGACTGTTGGCTACCAAGATTATTAAACTGTTGACCTCGCCGTGGGCCACGCCGATCGTGATTGTGATCAAGAAGAACGGCGTCGACATCAGGTTTTGTATCGACTATCGGTTAGTAAACCGGTTGACCAAGCTTATGGTGTACCCGATGCCGCTGATCAGCAATCTGTTAGAAGATCTGGACAAGACCCTATGGTATTGCTCACTGGATATGGCAAGTGGATTTTGGGTGGTCTCGATGATCGATCGGGATCGCGAGATTTCCGCATTTGTTACGCCGTTCGGTCTGTTCGAGTGGAACCGTATGCCGTTCGGTCTGAAGAACGCGCCCCAGATCTACCAGATGCTTATCGACAACGCACTGTATGGACACTTCAAGATCAGTACCGATCAGGGCCCCACCGAAAACCATAATTTATTTACAGAGGGTGAACCTGATCGGGAAAGGATACCGTCTGTTCTGGGGAGGCGATCGTATATCGACGACATACGGATCCCTGCTTCGTCATGGAGCGATCTGTGCGAGAAGGTCGAACGGTTGTTGGAGACATGCGATCGCTGTAACCTGTCGATCAGTGCTGTGAAGAGTTTTTGAGGCAAGTCCAAGGTCGCCTATTTAGGTCATATGGTGTCAATCAGTGGGTTGGAGGCCAATCCTAAGGATCTGGAGTCGCTGAGCAACCTCCTGTTTCCCAGATTACTGAAGGCAATGCAGTCTTTCTTAGGGAGCCTAAATTACTACAGCCGCTTCATTGAAGACTTCGCGATTTACGCGGCCGTGCTGTACTAGCTACGGGAAGTCTACTACCATATGTTGCGCGAAGGAGATCGGGCAACTTTACGAGAGGGCTGCGACTCTGATCTGCCTGCAGATTTTCCGCTGGTGGAGGCAGAGGATCATATGAAGCGTGCACAGGTTGATTTCGGTATGCTGAAAGCCAAGAAGGCGACGGCACCGATTCTCAGGAACTTCGATCCGGAAAAAATGCCGATCGTCATTGTGTATGCTAGTAAGTGAGCCATTTCTGCCACTCTAGTGCAAGAACATGATGGAGTGCACCACCCGGTCACTTTTACTAGCCGGAAGTTGAAGCCGAACGAAGTCAACTATGGGATCGTCGAAAAGGAAGTTCTGGCTTTGCTACAGATTTTGGATGTGTGCTACAACCTACTGGTCGGCCGATCTGTAAAAGTTCTTTCGAGAAAGTCGACATTGGCCTGGCTATTATCGGCCAATGGGATGGACGGTTGGATCGGCAGATGGTCAGCGATCTTGTCACAGTGGTCCCTAGATGTCGTCAAGTGCACCAAGGGAGAGGAAGATATATTCGGCACATTGGCTGCAAGTATCACCCCTTGGTCTGAAGTGGATGAAGCTTTGATGGCGATTGCCTTGAGGAAGCATCCTCAACAGTCCATCTCGACGCCCCCACCGATCGTCGATCGGGATGAGGAACTCCTGGTCTTGAGTTTCGACGGATCGGCTAGAGTGAAGAAGAAGGTCGGCTACTATAGGGCCATACTGTGGAAGTTACCACAATGGTCTATAGTAGAAGCCGCCGCCGATTTCACGCCTGACATAACGGTAAACGAGGCGGAATATCGGGGGATCCTTCTATGTCTGCTGGCATCACAAAAGAAAGGTCGGATCATCATATGTGGTGACTCCAACCTAGGGATAAGGCATATCACGGGGGAGATCAACTGTAAGGCACCACCGTTTCAGTTGCTGAATGATCGGGAGATGAAGGCGCTGAAAGACTATCCCAACCATGAGCTATTGCACGTGAAACGGGATTAGAACCGAAGCGCCGACCACCTCGCGACCCAAGCCATGCGGGAACAGATCGGGGTGACGATCACCGAGGAGGCCGTTCTACTTGAACTTATGGACATAAACATGCTCCCGGAGTTTATCAAGCCCAAGGACGGCCCCGATCAGGTACACGTGATGGCGGCGACTAGATTGCGAACTCAGAAGTCTCGCCGATCTTTCCCAAAAGAAAGGCTGAGTGAGTGCGTTGTACAACAGCTAAGGGCGTAACGGATCCTCAAGGCACAGGACGAAGAAGAGTGGATCACCAACCTGAAATCCTATCTGCGCGGTGAACTGTCCAAGTTAACGAACGATCAAGCGAAAGAGTGTACCAAGATCGCGGACAGTTACGATGTGGATGACAATGGATTGCTATATTACTGCCGTGACGTTGACCAAGACAGTGCCGATCGAGATCGACTGGCGAAACTGGTGATCCCTGAGTTGCTACAGCCGGATGTCCTTCATCACTACCATGTGAGTCTAGAAGGGGGACATCAGGGTGTAGGCAGGACATATCACAAGATCAGGGCCCACTTTCACTGGAGAGGACTTTTCCGGAGCATGCAGAGATATGTGGGCCGTTGCACAGATTGCGAGACCGTAAAGGTCAGACCGATAATCAAAGGGGCGATCGCCCGGGAATATCGAGGCTACTTACCCTTTCCCGGTGATAGCAATGGATCACATACCGTCGCTGCCCAGATCGACGCGCAGCAAGAGTGAGCTGCTGATCTGGATCGAGCTATTCACTGGTCTGGTGATCGCAAAGGCTAGTGCATCCCGATCCGCGGATCAGATCGCCCATAGCTACGAGGAATGCGTGTTCAGAAAGTTCGGCGCCAGCGAAGTTATCAGACACGAGCGGGAACCCGGTTTTATGGCTGAGGTGTTTTGATCGTTCAATAACAGGCTAGACCAGAAGCAGAGCGCGACGATGGCATATCGTCCACAAGCGAACGGATCGGCTGAACGCATGGTTCAGACAATAACAAGGGCGATCAAGATGTATGTGGACGACCCAGACCAACGTGACTGGGACGAGTATGCAGAGAGACTGGTATTCGCACTCATCTCTTCAACCGATCGGGTCCGAGGAGAAACGCCTTTCTATATGGCGTATGGATGGGACCCTCGATCGACAATTGAAGCGGCGATACCGATCGGCTGCACTCGGACCCTCGATCGCGATGCCCGTCGTTGGCGTATGCAGGTCCAGAAGCATTATCAACATACATGTGAAAGAAGTCGTCAATAAAAAGTTACGCCAGGCCACGCAAGATCGAGCAGATCAGAATAACGATCAGGTCCGCCCTCATGGTATTGAACCAGGGGCGAGGGTATGGTTATACTTCTATCGGGTCAAGGAAGGCTATGCAAAGAAGTTGGCTCATATGTGGCACGGTCCTTTTTGTGTAGCAGAACTGATCGGTGAGAATGCTGACCGTCTGATCACGATCGGCACAGATTACAAAGTTTTTCCGATCGTGCACGTGTCCAAGCTGAAGATGGGCAGAGAATTCCCCGATCAGCCTAAAATGCCCTGTCTGGTGGACGAAGCGGAGAGGTTCGATTTTGATGAGGCTCTGCTTCCGGAGGACAGTTGGGAAAGGCCATTGGAAGAGGACGAATTCGATATGGAAAAGGTGCTAGATGTCCGATCGGTCAAGAAGACCCGTTTCGGTCGCACCCACCGAGAATATCTGGTCCGCTGGAAGGATCATGACGAAGAAACTTGGATCGACGAGCTCGATCTAAATTGTGGGGCACTGCTACGAGAGTTCGAGCGAGAACGATTCAGTCGGAATCTCTTCGCAGTGATGCAGACCCATGAAGACGAAGACCAAGACACACAGTAGCACCGATCAGTATATCGATCGGTGTGAATATGTGTAAGGTCGGAATTATTGTGAATTTATGATGAACTGTGATTAACCGGAGTAGTGGAGTGACGAACGTGGTGATAATTTTTGCGATGTGGATGGAACTGTGTGTGATAACGTGTTGGTGCAAATTGGAGAAAGTGACGAGATTTGATTAAGGGATCAGATGATCAGGAATTTGAAGAAAATGATGGACATGTATTATGGATTATCTGGTCAGCTAACTGCTGCATCAAGAATCGCAATCACCCTACAGACGGCCGATAGTCAGAGCCGGATGGTCTCCGATCTGGTTATGGTGCTGATTGCGCCAGGGCTCCTTCCGATCGATCTGGACCAAAGCGTCCTTCAGGTCTGTGACTGGCTCGTCACAATGGAGACCAGGATACTAGACGCCGTCGTCAGCTAATACCCCGGGTTTCTCATCCCGACGCTTGGCCATATGGAGAACCACAGGATATAAGAAGATGTCAATGTCGCATTCGCAGGGCAGCATCCCTCCCAGAACGAACTGGCGTAGGGTCTGCCAGGTCTCGCCCGCCCGACTCCAGCGCCTCTTTCGATTTCTCTGGAACGAGATCAGGCATTGATCATGTTGCGCTCTACCAGGAGGAAGCACTATATAGTGGGTAGACTCCAAGATCGCTTGGCTATAGGTTTCATTGAAATCCTTCACTCGACCTTAGAACGAGTCTATCCACGCAGTCGACGCAAACATGGACCCCAGCTTGGGGCGGATGAACACTTTCCATGGCTCATCTGCATACAGACGGGTGTGTGGTGCTGTAACCAGGTCCGCCCTCCATGCAGAAGCGGCAGGATCCTTTGAAGCTGGAGGAAGAAGCCAAGAGTGTGGACGCGATAGAGATCGGGCTAATATCTGCTTGGTCAGGGCTGATTGGTACAAGCTACCGATCTGCCCCGGTGACCACGGCAAAGTGGCATCTGAAGTCAGCGATGGGAGAGGTCGATCTCCGATCGACACGCCTTTCAATCGGGCGTGACGGAGCAGCACATACGTGCCGGGCTGGAGCGAAGGCACCGGTCCGGTTGACTCGCGCGTCCGTTCAGCACCATCACCCTGGGAGCTGATCTTCTTATTATCCCCCGATGTAGGCTTCGCAGGAACAGGAACTCGGCGTTGATCGGATCGGTACTTGGTTAAAGCAGTGATCAAGAACTCGGAATCGCTCGATCCGTCCCCCGGGTCCTCTCCGGAGGAGACCTCTATACGCTTGGTTTGAGCGGCGCGGGGGGGGGGGTGAGGGCGCACGAGATTTGATGATGATAGACGTAACACCTGCGTCCGATCTGGGGCTTGGGAGATGCGCCAGCGTATTGGATTTTTTTCTGGGGAACCGCTCGCTTCTCCTCGTGTTCGGAGTCGCGCGCTATGCCCCGCGCCCTTGAGCCCTTCGACGCTTCCTTGCGATTCTTGGAGGTTTTCGGAATTTTGGGGTGGCTACTTTTAGCCAATGGGTAGCGTCGGGTCCGATCTTGATGCATATCGACCAGAACGACCGATGCAGACCGGTCAGAGCTAGAGCATACAGCCGGACGCCGGTGCAACAAGTCAGTCAACTGTTGGTAGCACCGATTTACGGCCACCCAGCGACGATCTGATTCCTGGGTCCAGGCGTCCGATCGGGTCTGGAAGGACTCGACCTTACCGATTTGCTCCCGGACCACGACCTGTAACTCGCTGATCTGCCTCTACAGGTCACCATGTTGGGTGCGGAGTAAGGTCCGATCGGACTGGTCCTCCAACCTCTGCCGGTCGACCACCGCGAGCTGTTCCAAGAGGTGGGACCTATAGGCCTCCAAGCGAGACAGATCGTGCCGTGCGCTGATCAGCCCGTCCAAGATCGGCCGGAGCTGATCGCAATGATCATGCGACTGCCGATCAGCCGTGAATAGGGCGTCGAACGTTTTGGCGATGTCGGCGGGCAACCGGTCTACATGCAAAGGAGGATCAAACCAGACCCAAGATGGAAACAGACCGATCGGCCTACCTTGCGTTGCTTGTTGGACTATCTGGGCCCGGAGACGTGCATTTTATGTGGTCACCTCCTGAAACTTCGTGGATATGGGGATCAACGTATCGACCTCCTTCCGCAGTTGCAGGAGTGAAGAATCCTTGATGGCTAACCGGGACTGGAGCTCCTTGACTGTTTTCCGGAGCAGATCGGCCTCGATCTGATGCCTGTCCGGTATGTCGGACCCTGAAGTGCTGAGAGTGCTGTCAGATCGGGCCGATCTGGTCGGCGAACCAATATGGGGCGATGAGTAACCCAGGGCACCTGCAGAAAAGAGGGTCAAGAGAGGTCACAAGACGATCGGGTGTTCAAGGCAAGTACCTGGCGAAGGTGGACTCAGAGATCCGTCCATTGGTGAAGTCCGCTTCTGTGAAGATCTGGATATGATGAGATCGGGCCGCTACCGTTGCGCGGCTGCGACACGACTCAGGGGCGGCTGTGGTGAAGCGGACCCAAGAATTTTGGTCGTTTTGCGTCAGCAGCACACCGATCGGCTTATCGGCGATCGGATTGGTGGAAATACAGGAGGTTTTTAAGCCTATCATGCGCAAGAGGTGTCAAGAACACGGATTTGGTAAGTCACATGAGATTGCGTGTACCTACATATTTTCATGTCTGTACATGTTGAGGACCATAGGGGGTAGGGAGTTTAGTGTTGATTTTGGCCCTAGGTGTTGTTTTTGGTTTTGCCTGCTAAGAGCGTTTTTGGTTTTACGTCTTATTGTTGACCCTTTAACTCAACCGGAGGTCGTTTCGCCTTGTAAATCAGTCGCCTCTGCACGCCGTATAGTGTTTGGGAGAGGAGGGTCGAGTAATCCCCTCCAGCTCATTATACCCGGCCGGGACGCGTTACAGACGCACTTGGCCCGCCGGAAGTCCCTCGACGGGAGTACACTTTGGTCGGCTTCTCAAGTTCAAGTTACGCACGTTTGGAACGTGTTATTAAGTCTTTTGGATTGTTACGTGGAGATATCGTTCGTGGAGTGTATCACGTTCTCATTTGGATCTCCCTATTGGATTACTGGAGTTTTATTCTCGTATTGGTTGGGCTCTACGATCGATTGAGCGATCTGCCCTTTGTAGTATACTCACTCCAAGTATAATTGGTCTGCCCGTACCCAGTATGAAGGGTTCCTCACAGGGTACACTACCCAGCACGGTCTCACATTTTAAGACCCAAATCAATTCACAGCGACGATCCACCGAGTGTGTTACCAGCCCATTCCATCGGGTAGACAAGGTTAGATGACAAACGAATCGGACCAGGCGTCCTATGCTGATGATCGGTCGTCTGCTAGCAGCGGACGATCGGATCGGATAGTGGCGAATATTAGCGGGGTACCCCCCCCCGTAAGTTGGACGGCCGGGCATGATGGTGGTCAGGTTCTTGACACTAAGGTGTTCGATTTTGAACTTGACTCCACCACAGTTCATGGAAGCATTGGAAATAGCAGAGATTTCGTCCGGTTTCTCATGAACGGAGAGATTAAAAGTAAACAAGCTTGGTGAGCACCTCGACGGTGCGGCGTCAAGGTATTTTCGATCGAACATCGGCGTGTGGTGGCAGGTCTCACAGACCTTACATTATGTATTGGATCAGATGTGGCGCGCATACAAGGCGAACATTTCGCATCAACAGGCGGAACAGTTGTTTGCCAGCGAGAAAGATGCATGACGTTCTTGGAACGAGCATCTGCTGAATCTCACGGCTCTGGCACGCGAGAGCGAGTCTAGCGAGAAAGTTATCGTGGAAAACCTGGTCAAGTATGCGATGCCGAGTCTCAAGTATGCGATGATGATGAGATACAATCCGTCGCGCAAGGATTACATGTTACACGCACTAGCAGTTTACGCAGTGATAGGACCGGATGATGTAGGTACCAGACCGAAGTATGCAAAAGATCCAAGAAGTTATGCTGAAGCTCACAAAAGAGATGATTACGTCAAGTGGAAAGAATCGTAAGACGCAGAGTTAAGAGCGTTGGAGGAGATGGGCGCATGGGAAGTTGTCAAGTGTCCAAGCAGCAGGGCGATACCGCCTAAGTGGGTATATAAGACTAAGATAAAGGTAGACGGAGCAACTGAGCGATATAAGGCGCGTCTGGTAGCGCGCGGGGGCAAGCAGATTTACGGGAGAGATTTTGTGTTCACGTTTTCGACAGTAATGGATCTCAGTAACGTGAAGGTGGTACTAGCGATGGCTCAAGTGTGTAATGTGCCAGCGCGGCACGGTGATGTACCGAGCACATATCCAAAGGCTCATGCAGAACAAAATTTCGAGATTTTCTTCAATATACCTCAAGGCATGAAGATTCAAGATGAAGTGTTGCAGAATTTCGAAGTGGAATCAACTAAAGGGCTGGATTTACGTTTGAAGAGAAATTTGTATGGATTGAAGCAAGCAGGGCGCATGTGGTATGAGTTGTTACGGAAGATTTTATGTGATTTGAAGTTCGAGCAGTGAATGACCGACACGTGCATATTTTATAAGAAGGATGCTGAATGTATTGTTATTGTTGGAGCTTACGTGGATGATTTGTTAGTGACAGGTACGAAGGTCGAATTGGTGGATACATTTTTCAAGACGATGAAAGTACTGGAGCTGAAGGATCTCGGACCGGTAGAGAAGTTCTTAGGCAAACGGATTGGAGGAAGCGAAGAGAGCGGATATACGATGGACCAAGAGGCGACGATCGATGAATTGCTAACCAAGTACAATATGGAACGCGCGAATTCGGTGCAACTACCGATTACAAGTACAAGTGATAAAGCTGATGATGATAAACTTTTACCCAAGGATGCGGTGGCTGGTGTACCATCACAGAAGATGGTTCAGTCGATAGTGGGAAGTATATTATGGATCTCAAGATGCACAAGGCCGTACATATCATTCTCGGTGCACAAAGTCACAAGGCGCATGCATGCACCAACTCAAGGTGATTACAAGTTGGCGAAAAAGATTTTGCGATACTTGAAGGGGTCGAAGGAGCTGAAGTCACGTTTGGAGTGTAAGTCAATAGATGAAGCAAGTTTGCAGCTAGTGGGGTATACAGACGCAGATTTGCCGGAGACAAGCATGACCGAAAAAGTGTTAGCGGATGCGTGGTGTTTTTGAATGGAATGGTTGTTGGCTGGACATGTAAAAAGCAGGGTGCAGTCGCGTTGTCAACCGCTAATCCAGAGTTCGTTGCTTCTGCCGTCGGTGGCAAAGAGTTGCTAGGTTTGAAGGAGCTACTTGGCGAAATTGGATTAGAAGTGGAAATACTGATGATTTTACGCATGGATAATCAAGCGGCAATTCGGAAACTAGAAGACGAAGCAAGCGATGCAGCGTCCAAGCATATGGACGTGAAGCTCAAGCTCCTGAAAGACTACGTCAAGCGCGAAGCGATGAGACCGCTGTACGTGGCGAGTGATGATATGATCCCAGATCTTCTGACGAAGCCAATGTGTGCAGTGCGGGTCTCACGCTTACGCAGCAAGATTGGATTGGGCTAATGATGAGTGGCATATGAAGTGGCACGATGCTCGCGGAAGGAGTGTTGAGAGTTTTTCAAGCTACACATGTGTGCAAGCTGCATACAAATTTCAATTTGTGCGCGATCATTGTGACCATTTATGCATTTTTAGTACTTTGGAATTTTATCTTTATATTAAGTTTAGGTTAGGTTCTTAGGTACGCATTTATAATTAGTATATCTTTTACCTTTTAAGTCGCATTACATCCTGCCCTCGTGCGCACCTACCCTGATCAGGTAGGGCGCGCTTCTTTACAAGAAACTTCCATCCCAACGGCAGTCAGGCACTAACGGTCTGAACTGCCATTACGGAAAATTACACGTGCCCCCAACTCGTGTCAACTTCCGACAGAGAATTTGCATAGAGCGAGTGCTACTACCGATTAAGCCAATCACTTCAGAACCCGGTTGTCTGGCGGGCGTTCGTATGAAGGTTGATGGAACAATCCTAATTGTAATTGCGTTTGGCATTTTGCTGGTGACTAAAAATGCGCTGGTCACAATTTTTCCTATAATATGGAAATTTCTCAAATTAAAGGACGCAAGAAATGTGCAAAATTGTTGGACATGAGGATCAACGGAGATCTAAGAAAGTGTATAACTGTCGATCAAGAGGGTACCTTGTGAGATGATTAAAAATATGAGAAATTAGAAATCATGCCCCTCTTTTTTCGCGTATTTGTTAATATGCCCCACCACTTTCGTTACATGACAAGATGTCCCTTTTATTAGTAGTTAGTATTTTTAGTGTATGCCGCAGTAACAGCATCCTCCCTTGAATCTCGACGCCGTCCACTGTCTGCTCTTTCTCCACTTCCACGCACAATGTCTCTGACCATCGGCCAAACGTTAGACTCTTTCGGCGCTGCTCTTCATAGCGTAAGGGAATACGCTCCTGTGAAAAACTTCAGCTTCCCCGTCGCGAAACGCGGTAAGACCCGTCTTGTGCTCAAGTGCCGTGCAGCAGAATTACATTCCATTTTCGTACTATTCAAACGAAGACGGGACTCTATAAGCTAACGCAACTTCACGAAGAGCACAACTGCCACGGAATGCTACAAAATCCACGTGGTTCACAGACGCAGCATGAATGGGTCAAGCAAAAAGTTGAAGATGACCTCTTTCCAGGGACTCAAACCAAACAGTTGTTGACCACATGTTCCGAAAATACGGTGCCGAAGTCTGGTTTCACACTGCTCATAAATCTCTTGAGGCACTCTGGAATGAATCGGCCGAGGCACAGTGTGAATAATTAAGTTCTTTCCTGACTACGTGAGGGAACTTCCAATCGCAGACACGGAAGCAGTGGTTGAGTTCAGCGTCACTGGTGACAACCGATTTTCAAGAGCGTTTATCTAACGGGGTTACATGGGTTACTGTTACGACGGTATCGTATACAAAGAGGGGTACGGTATATGTACCGTACCTAGCGAACTAGCATTAGTTTTTGTAGGTTACCAGTTTTCGTAGGTTTTGGGATGAATGGTCGTGAGGATCATTTGCTCCCTTTGATAATCGATTCAGTCCTAAAATTACCTTATTCTGTTGAGTCCAAGAGCGCCTCATCGCCGCTCTGTGTAAGTTGTTGTAACAGAGTGCTTAGAGACCTGTTACAGTTTATCAATATGGGTGCAGCCCGCAATGCATTCATGTATTGTCGGAAATTTTTGCTGTTGATGGGACTTTCACAAATAACCGCCATGTGCAGGTATTAATGCTGCGGCTTTCACCATTTATTAACTTCTGTTTCACTTTGCTGACTTCAATTATATGACACCAGGTTCTGCTATTGGTTGTTACAAGGGATGCAGAGGATCAAATTATTGTTCTTACATGGGCGTTGAAGGAGTGTGAGGAGACATGAATGTGGTGTTTTCGAATTCTTCACAAAGCGCTCCCTGGAATTGATGATACAGATGCAGTGGTACGCAATGACCGTGAGAAAAGCTTGGTGGTAGCAATCCCACGGTGATCCCCCGTGCCTCCTCAGTCTGGTGCTGCTATCACATAGCATCCAGTATTCAGACCAAGTTTAGGATTGCGGTAAAGTGTACCAAAAAATTGGTGCATAACTACGTTGGTTTGTGGATGGGCAAGTAATGTTGCTTGTGTGTAACTGGGTGCATGACTGTGGCATCACTCTGTGGTAAAGTGTACCCTAAAAATTGGTACATAATTGTGGGTATAATTGTGGACACCACTATGGGTACGGCTGTGGTAAAATGTACCACAAATTTTGTCGGTACAATAGTCGGTACAACAGGTGGTACGACAGTTGGCACCACAGTTGGTACCACAGTTGGTACATCAGTCAGTACAACTGTTGGCACAACGGTGGCGAACATGGACGGGGCATGGACGGGACATCTGAGACGATGAGACAACTGGCACAGTTACCTAACGGTAAGCGGAGAAATCAGGTCCAATGGTCGACAAAAATGCGTAGGAATGGGTAGTTCTGATTGGTTGATATTATGTTTTTGGTAGATTAGGATATAAGCAGTAATACAGTTCTCCTTTTGCGTCCAACTACAAAGGACCCTTAGGGACGGTACCTTTGCGCCTCCCCTCATCTACACGCACCTCTACGTCCCGGGCGGGAGCACCTAGTGCATTTTTGGCCCACCGGTAGGCATAGGGTGAAGAAGAACTCTCCCGCGACTCCGCCCGCTGTGCCAGCGGTAATTTTTAAAGGTTTTCTTTTGTCTTGGTATTGGGAACGTGATCGAGCAGTGCGCTCTCACCTCTTCCCCATTGGTACACGTTTTTCCCCTGGTAGTTCGGCTGCTTTAACGCCCCACGGGAACTAGTAGGCAGATTTTTGGTGTAAACCGTCGATCAGTCCGTAGCTGATCGACCCTCCTCTTAACTTAAGCGTAGAATACATAGTATATTGGGTATTCTATCAGCTTATTAAGTTTAAGAGGCTCGTCGATCAGGTAGTGAAGATTTGCGCTGCCTGATCAAGTACCCCTTCGCTGATCGCCACCAAGATCGACGATCTACAACCTGCGACCTGCATTAACTGTTCACAACTCGCGCCAACTCGTGGGGAATCTATTAGACCGATCAGTGATCCTGACCAATCGTGACCAAGCCTGATAGTACCTGATCAGCAAATCGGTCGATTCGTTACGAATTACCCCAATCTTGCACCAAATAATTGCAGTGTGACATCCCCGCCACCTGAAGAGCGACCCACGCCCAAGCCGTCGGGTACACAAGTCGAGCAGGAACATAAGTCAGTCACACAAGACAACCGGAGGACCCCCTTCGTCAGTCGGCCGTCCGGGCGCCGTGGTAACGCCTGATCAAGCTTCACAAACTTTGATCAGCCGCTCCACCACAGGATTGCGGTAAAAAAATTGGTTTGGGAATGTGTCTATGCTTTCACTGGAGATATTTTTGCTGCTAGACTTGCAAATATCCAAGAGAAAAATTCGGCTGCATCCGAATGTATCGATGCAATCCCGCATGAACAGTGGGCTTCATATGCGGTCAGCGGTAGGCGGTATGGGCATGTGACTTCAAACCTCGCCGAAATTACAAACTCGTTTCTTAAAGAGATGCACAATCTGCCCGCCTTGGAACTACAGATGGATTTGTACAATCACTAAATGGGCAAATTTCAAGAGCGCGTACAGGCTTGTCAGGAATGGGTTTCCGCATCAATTACTCAGCGCGCTACCGAGTGCTTGCAAGAGGAACTGGAGGAATGTCTGAAATATCAATGTGTCCCAAATACTGCCAACTCTGGTCTGGTTGATTCGGGACCTGATCGGCAATATAAGGTACAACTCCCTATACCTGCAGAGGAGCAAACCGTCGGCTCATGCACCTGCACAGCCTATCAACGGTTTTTGAGTCCTTGCCATCACAGATGTGCCCTTGCTGAAGTCCTTCGAGTTCCCCCTATTAGCCTTTTCGATCAATGTTACACGGTCGAGACCTACCGATCAAACTACCGAATCCCGTACCTTGTAATAACACGAGATGCGATGTGCCCCGATGCATCTATCTTACCTCCAAAGGTTGAGTGGACACGAGGACTCCCCAGGAAAGCGAGGGTGGAAAGGACAACACAGGGTCCTCAAGATGAAGAAAGCCGGAAACAATGCAAAACGTGCGGAGAGAGTGGTCATAATAGGAGAACATGCCGTGAGGACCACGATTGAATGGCGACGGATTTGTAGGGTATACCTACGAACTAAGTTAATGTGTACGTAATTATACTACCACCCAAACCCGAGAGCTACAGCTACAATATGCTTCCCTTTTGCATACCAAAGTTTCCAGCAGAAATAGCAGTGACAGTGATGCGTCGACGGTTGCAGCCTTCTTGACCTTGATCGGACCGGGGAGTCATATTGTAGCAGAAAAAAAGGGAGATGCCCGCAGGAAAGAACGAATATGTCAGCAAGAAAGAACGGAGATGGCAGCAGGAAAGAAGGGAGATGGCCGCACGAAAGAAGGGAGATTCCGCGGGAAAGTAGGGAGATGGCGGCAGGAAAAAATATGGAGATGCCGGCAGGAGAGAATGGAGATGTGCCGGCAGGAGAAAATGGAGATGCCAGCAGGAATGACTGGAAATACCAGCAGCAGAGAAGAGGAAAGAACGGAGACGCTGGCAGCAGGAAAGAGAAAGAACAGGAAGAGGGGCATCTTGTCAAATAACGAATGTCGTGGGGCATATTCGCAAATACGCGAAAAAAGAGCGGCATATTGTCTAACTTCTCTAAAGAAATATACACATCTTGAAAGATATAAAATTTAGTGAAAGCACCAATGGCACTGGCAATCAGGTCCGATAACTGATGATACTAACCACCCGGATTCCAGTTGTGGTCCAGCAAGGTTAAGATGGCGCTGCGACGACTTGGTTCCTTTCCGCAGGAGAGAGATCCAGCAGATCAGAGGTCGATAGATCTATGTTTTCGGTGACGATTTAGACAAAGTCACCTTGACCAGCCAAGTCAGCCGCGATTGTTGAGCTCAATTTAACAGTGGGGTATTCTAGACTACGCGGCCCCTATTGGTGTGTTGGTCTTTGTGTGTAAGTTGATTGACCCGCCCGGCGATTGGAGGGATGTTGATGACTACGAGGAAGAAACAAAAAACGAAGCTATGTGCACCGAAGGAAGGGACATGCATGACGTAAGGAGAACTAGAGGTCACGTGGGGTCATGCACGACATAAGGAGAAATAGAGGTCATATGGGGTTAGAAGGCCAAATAGACCGAGAAACCGTCCACTCTGGGGCATGATCAGCAGAGTTCCGGCGCTCAAAGCACTCGAAGCGGTCGTCTTAGGTGGTGAACAACTAACCTAAAGCTCTAGAGCGATGACAGTTAATTACAATTACGCTCCTGTTGTAACACGTGCCTGATCAGCGATAGGAGACTTCAGATTGGCTACGTCAGCTTGCGCTTGACGAGCTACACTCTCCGCCATTACACGCGCTGCCATTTCCGCGTGCAATTATCCTTGGTGGGATAACATCTCTAACACACAGATCGGGTAATCACCAAGTGCTTCGTTTTCTTTTGCAGCCTAAGATTGGCGTTATGAGACGTGCAAAACTCGTGTTTTGATGCTGGATACCTGACACTGATCTGTTTGCTTTCTCTCCCTAGTTGACGATTATTATGATCCATGTCGGATAACTTGTTAAGTCTGAACTGCACTGTGGAGATTTCTTGTTTGTAGCGTCTTCGATCTAGATCGCGCTATTGGGGACTTTTCTGATCCTAGATCATCTCGACATGTTGGTCTCGGAGGCCCTTTAAATAGTATTGAGCCTGGTCACGCTTCACTGAAGCGTTGATAAGCTGATCACCGACCTATCTTCCGATACTTAGTAAGCCGACCCCCACGCAGCTACTACAACAGGACAGGCAGCGGAGATTAAGATAGACTCCAGTCATGCGATCTGCTTCTCACATTTGTTGGTGAATCACTTTAGATTTTTTTCCTGATACGGACGACCCAAACGACATAACATTGGAGGGGTACTCCATTTGTCGGCTTCAGAATCAGCGCGTTCAGCATCATTCTTACCTATCTGATATTATTTAGCTGGGGAAATAAGTTTAATTGGTGAAATTATACAAAAATTAAGAAGGATTATGTGATAGAGATGGCATGGCGTCTGATTCCATATGATATTATTCCATTACATACTGTTCCAGAATGATATTTTTTTCCTTGGTGGTTCATTTTTTAGAGCTTTTTATTTAGGGAGAGCCTGCGGTCACACACACCCTTTGTTCTGGTCACACCCCTCTCTTTTATGCTAGGGGTGTGTAGGGTCTCCCTATATATGGATCTAAAATATGGGCAATGTTATTTCCACACCTCAAATTTACTATTTTCACACATCCTAATTCTGGGAATTTATGGTGTGGAAATAATATTGCCCTATCGTAAAAGATAATCATTTTTGATTCAAGAGTAAAAAGTAAAACCATCTTAAACAGCAGCGGTCGGGAGATTAAATGGGAAGCAGGTCGCACTGGGCCACCACACGCTATTGACTACACAGATTGTGCTCCTACGTCGCTTCTTGGTTACGCTGCCATACGCTGCTACTCCACACTCGCTTTTTGGCACCACTAGCAACGAAATTTTCGTAATAGTGGTTCAACTCATCCAGCTCCTGCTTATACTTCTTTAAGCTTTTGACAGTGTAAGAACCACTTGTTCGTTTTTTAAATTCTCACCAAAGGAACCCCTTCTTCGCCACTCATTGTCTCCATCTCAAAATCACATCCAATTTTTTACGTGTACACTTTGCAGCATATTTCGTTGCAGTTTGGATGATTTGAAATCGCGGGTCGTTGAAATATCCGGACCACAAAGAAACTCTTCAAGATGCAAATCTCGTGCAAACTTTGCACGTGGCATTTCCCACGAAAACGGTTGATTGAGCTCGTGAATTTGACACTTTAGCCAATCAATTCGTTTGGAAACAAGGGAAAAGATAGAGGAAACTCTCACATCACTTTGGTCCATCTGGTCCACCGTATCCGATCGCTGCGACGTGAATCCTGAAATTGCTCCACCAAGTCGATTTGGTCCTCCGACTCCAATGCTTTAACAAGAACCATCAATGCACTGCTACTTGTTACTTCGCACAATCCACTTCCACACCATGCTGACGAGCTCAATGGGCGCAATTCTTACGTGTTAATCTTGGTATTTTATTCATGGCATAATCCAGCGCCGCCTTCTTGCTGTGTGTGGTGGGGTCAAGTTCAAAATCAAACACCGTAGTGTCGAGAACCTGACCACAATCGTGCCCGGCCGTCCAACTTACGGGGGGGGGGGTACTCCGCGAACCTTCACTTACGATCCGATCTGATCGTCCGCTGCTAGCAGACGACCGATCATCAGCATAGGACGCCTGGTCCGATTCGTTTGTCATCTAACCTTGTCTACCCGATGGAATGGGCTGGTAACACACTCGGTGTATCGGTGCTGTTAATCGACTTGTGGTCTAAATGTGGGAGACCGTGCTGGGTAATGTACCCTGGGCGGAACTCTTCACCCTGGGTACGGACAGACCAGTTATACTCCAAGTAAATATACTTAAAAGGGAAGATCGCTCAATCGATCGTAGAGCCCAACCAATACGAGAATAAAAGTCCAAAACTCCAATTTAGAGATCCAATAAGAACGTGATACGCTCCACGAACGATATCTCCACGAAATAATCCAATAACTTGATAACACGTTCCAAACGTGTGCAACTTGCGCTTGAAAGCCGACCAATGTGTACTCCCGTCGAGGGACTTCCGGGAAAGTGCGCCTGTAACGCGTCCCGGCCGGGTATAATAATCTGGAGGGGATTGCTCGACCCTCTGCTTCCAAACACTCTACGGCGTGCAGAGGCGACTGATGTACAAAGCGACAAAACGACTTCTCGTTGAGTGTTAAAGGCTGGAAAAACGACACACTAAGTAAAACTATCCCCTATGGTCCCCAATATGTACACACATGAAAATATGTAGGTACACGCAATCTCATGTGACTTACCAAAATCCGTGTTCTTGACACCTCTTGCACATGATAGGCTTAAAAGCCCCCTTGATTTCCACCAATCCGATCGCCGATAAGCCGATCGGTGTGCTGCTGACGCAAAACGACCAAAATGCTTGGGTCCGCTTCGCCACAGCCGCCACTGAGTCTGGTCGCAGCCGCGCAACGGTAGCGGCCCGATCTCATCATATCCAGATCTTAACAGAAGCGGACTTTACCAATGGACGGATCTCTGAGTCCACCTTCACCAGGTACTTGCCTTGTACACCCGATCGTCTTGTAACCTCTCTTGACATTCTTTGCTACAGGTGCCCTGCGTTCCTCATCGCCCCATATTGGTTCGCCGACCAGATCGGCCCGATCTGAGCCCTCACAGCACTCCAGGGTCCGACATACCGGACAGGCATCAGATCGAGGCCGATCAGTTCCGGAAACGGTCCGGGAGCTTCAGTCCCAGTTGGACATCAAGGATTCTTCACTCCTGCAACTGCGGAAGGAGGTGGATACGTTGATCCCCATGTCCACGAAGTTGCAGGAGGTGACTGCTGAGAACGCACATCTCCGGGCCCAGATCGTCCAACAAGCAACGCAAGGTAGGCCGATCGATCTGTTTCCATCTTGGGTCTGGTCTGACCCTCCTTTGCATGTAGACCGGTTGCCCGCCGACATCGCCAAAACGTTCGACGCCCTATTCACGGCTGATCGGCAGTCGCATGATCATTGCGATCAGCTCCGGTCGATCTTGGACGGGCTGATCAGCGCACGGCACGATCTGTCTCGCTTGGAGGCCTATAGGTCCCACCTCTTGGAACAGCTCGCGGTGGTCGACCGGCAGAGGTTGGAGGACCATTCAGATCGGACCTTACTCCGCATCCAACATGGTGACCTGTAGAGGCAGATCAGCGAGTTACAGGTCGTGGTCCGGGAGCAAATCGGTAAGGTCGAGTCCTTCCAGACCCGATCGGACGCCTGGACCCAGGAATCAGATCGTCGCTGGGCGGCCGTAAATCGGTGCTACCAACAGTTGACTGACTTGTTGAACCGGCGTCCGGCTGTATGCTCTAGCGCTGACCGGTCTGCATCGGCCGTTCTGGTCGATCTGCATCAAGATCGGACCCGACGCCACCCATTGGCTAAAAGTAGCCACCCCAAAATTCCGAAAACTTCCAAGAAGCGTAAGGACGCGTCGAAGGGCTCGAGGGCGCGGGGCATAGCGCGCGACTCCAAACTCGAGGAGAAGCGAGCGGTTCCCCAGAAAAAAATCCAATACGCTGGCGCATCGTCCAAGCCCCAGATCGGACGCAGGTGATACGTCTATCATCATCAGATCTCGTGCACCCTCACACCCCCGCGCCACTCACACCAAGCGTATAGAGGTCTCCTCCGTAGAGGACCCGGGGGACTGATCGAGCGATTCCGAGTTCTTGATCACTGATTTATCTAAGTACCGATCAGATCAACGCCGAGGTCCTGTTCCTACGAATCCTGCATCGGGGGATAATAAGACGATCTGCTCCCAGGGTGATGGTGCTGAACGGACGCGCGAGTCAACCGGACCGGTGCCTTTGTTCCAGCCCGGCACGTCTGGGCTGCACCGTCACGCCCGATTGAAAGGGGTGTCGAACGGAGATCGACCTCTCCCAACGCTGACTTCAGATGCCACTTTGCCGTGGTCACCGGGGCAGATCGGTAGCTTGTACCAATCATCCCTGACCAAGCAGATATTAGCCCGATCTCTATCGCGTCCACACTCCTGGCTTTTTCCTCCAGCTTCAAAGGATCCTGCCGCTTCTGCATGGCGGGCGGACCTGGTCACAGCACCACAAATCACCCGTATGTATGCAGATGAGCCATGGAAAGTGTTCGTCCGCCCCAAGCTGGGGTCCATGTTTGCGTTGACTGTGTGGATCGACTCGTTCTTAGGTCGAGTGAAGGCCTTCAATGAAACCTACATCCAAGCTATCTTGGAGTCTACACACTATATAGTGCTTCCTCCTGGTCTAGAGCAACATGATCAAGGCCTGATCTCATTCCAGAAAAACCGGAAGAAGCGCCGGAGTCGGGCGGGCGAGGCCTGGCAGACCCTATACCAGTTCGTTCTGGAAGGGATGCTGGTCCACGAATGCGACATCGACATCTTCTTATATTCTGTGGTTCTCCATATGACCAAGCGTCGGGATGAGAAACCCGGGGTATTAGCTGACGACGGCGTCTAGTATCCTGGTCTCCATTGTGACGAGCCAGTCACAGACCTGAAGAATGCTTTGGTCCAGATCGATCGGAAGGAGCCCTGGCGCAATCAGCACCATAACCAGATCGGAGACCATCCGGCGCTGACTATCGACCGTCTGTGGGGTGATTGCGGTTCTTGATGCAGCAGTTAGCTGACCAGATAATCCATAATACATGTCCATCATTTTCTTCAAATTCCTGATCATCTGATCCCTTAATCAAATCTCGTCACTTTCTCCAATTTGCACCAACACGTTATCACACACAGTTCCATCCACATCGCAAAAATTATCACCACGTTCGTCACTCCACTACTCCGGTTAATCACAGTTCATCATAAATTCACAATAATTCCGACCTTACACATATTCACACCGATCGATATACTGATCGGTGCTACTGTGTGTCTTGGTCTTCGTCTTCATGGGTCTGCATCACTGCGAAGAGATTCCGACTGAATCGTTCTCGCTCGAACTCTCGTAGCAGTGCCCCACAATTTAGATCGAGCTCGTCGATCCAAGTTTCTTCGTCATGATCCTTCCAGCGGACCAGATATTCTCGGTGGGTGCGACCGAAACGGGTCTTCTTGACCGATCGGACATCTAGCACCTTTTCCATATCGAATTCGTCCTCTTCCAATGGCCTTTCCCAACTGTCCTCCGGAAGCAGAGCCTCATCAAAATCGAACCTCTCCGCTTCGTCCACCAGACAGGACATTTTAGGCTGATCGGGGAATTCTCTGCCCATCTTCAGCTTGGACACGTGCACGATCGGAAAAACTTTGTAATCTGTGCCGATCGTGATCAGACGGTCAGCATGCTCACCGATCAGTTCTGCTACACGAAAAGGACCGTGCCACATATAAGACGACTTCTTTGCATAGCCTTCCTTGACCCGATCGAGGTATAACCATACCCTCGCCCCTGGTTCAATACCATGAGGGCGGACCTGATCGTTATTCTGATCTACTCGATCTTGCGTGGCCTGGCGTAACTTTTTATTGACGACTTCTTTCACATGTATGTTGATAATGGTTCTGGACCTGCATACGCCAACGACGGGCATCGCGATCGAGGGTCCGAGTGCAGCCGATCGGTATCGCCGCTTCAATTGTCGATCGAGGGTCCCATCCATACGCCATATAGAAAGGCGTTTCTCCTCGGACCCGATCGGTTGAAGAGATGAGTGCGAATACCAGTCTCTCTGCATACTCGTCCCAGTCACGTTGGTCCGGATCGGCCACATACATCTTAATCGCCCTTGTTATTGTCTGCACCATGCGTTCAGCCGATCCGTTCGCTTGTGGACGATATGCCATCGTCGCGCTCTGCTTCTGGTCTAGCCTGTTATTGAACGATCAAAACACCTCAGCCATAAAACCGGGTTCCCGCTCGTGTCTGATAACTTCGATGGCGCCGAACCTTCTGAACACGCATTCCTCGTAGCTATGGGCGATCTGCTCCGCGGATCGGGATGCACTAGCCTTTGCGATCACCAGACCAGTGAATAGCTCGATCCAGATCAGCAGCTCACTCTTGCTGCGCGTCGATCTGGGCAGCGACGGTATGTAATCCATTGCTATCACCTGGAAAAGGTAAGTAGCCTCGATATTTCCGGGCGATCGGCCCTTGACTATCGGTCTGCCCTTTCCGGTCTCCCAATCTGTGCAACAGCCCACATATTTCTGCACGCTCCGAAAAAGTCCTCTCCAGTAAAAGTGGGGCCTGATCTTGTGGTATGTCCTGCCTATGCCTTGATGTCCCCCTTCTAGACTCACATGGTAGTGTGGTGGAGTCAAGATCGAAATCGAAAACATTAGCATCGATAGCCTGAATACCACCATCGCGCCAGCCTTCCAACTCTCGGATACTCCGCGGACCACCACTCGTGATCTGGTCCGATCGTCCTCTGCAAGCAGACGACCGGTCGTCATCAGAACCCACTTGGTCCGATTGTTTAGTGTCCATCTCACCTTGTGTACCCGATCGAATGGGCTAGTTACACACTCGGTGGATCGGGATCGCAGATTGGATCGAACCTGTCTTGAATATAGAAGACCGATCTGGGTAGGTATCTCTGGGGCGGAACTCTTCACCCCAGACACAAACAGACCAAAAACACTTCCAAGAGATAACTTCCAATAGGTCGATCGTCCAAACGATCAAGACCTGACCAATACGAAATGATAGAGTGTAGACCGACCGTTCCGGCTAGCCCCTGACCAATACGAAATAAGACCAAAACCGGTCTAGTTTCCAACCAATATTAAAACAAGCCAATATGTCCGCGTAAAGACCCAATATGCTCGTGAAACTCCACAAACGATATCTCCACGCCAAGACCAATCCAGTGAATAGCACGTTCCAAACGTACTTGAGTTGAGGTGTTGAGATCGCCAAATCGTACTCCCGTCGAGAGCCTTCCGGTGGGCCAAAGTGCGCGTGCGGCGCGTCTAGACCGGGTATAATGGGCGAGAGGGGATAATTCGATCCTCTGCCCCCAAACACTCCGCGGCGGGCGGAGGCGACTAGTGTACGATAAGGGAAGAACGGTGACCCCTGTCTGTGATGTGAACCAAGACCAAAGGACTTATACTTAGAAAAATCCTGCAACCAAAAGACTTCTTACTTGGAAAATCCACAACTAAAAACTACTACCCTATAGTCCCTAAATGTACCCCCACAAAAATATGTAAAATACCCAAAGTCGGGTGACTCGCCAAAACTTGCGTTCTTGACACTTGTTGAGTCTGATAGGCTGAAAAGCCCCCCTTGTTTAAACATATCCGAAATTAGACCAAATGCCTTGACAAAACTTGACCAGAAGTGTGCCAAATTTTGGACACGCTTCTCCACAGCCGCCCCTGAGTCAGACCGTGTCGCACAACGACAACGGTCTGACCTCGTCCATCAAATTCAGTTCAACCTTAGTCATTCAGACTTTTCCGACATGGAGCAACCATCTTCTTCATCCGTTCCAGGTACTTGCACTGCTGCACTTGACCTTCTTGTATTTCCTTAACGACCGTTCTTGTAGGCACCTCGCATACCACGTCATCGCATGTCACTTCGCCCGTCCAGTCGTTCCGGTCTGGCAGCCCCCATCGTTCTACTGCACCTCAGACATCGGCAGGGCATCCGACCGGGACCGACGCGCAGTTACAAGACGCACTTGAAGATATCGCATGTCTCCAGGAGCAGATTGCTCAACAGGCGACACAACGTAAGCATGCATGTCCGGTCTTCACCTTGGACCTGTTCTAACCTTTGTTTGTCTTCAGCCCGTATACCTCCTGGCATCAGCAAGGCGATCAATGCCATGCTTGCCGCCGATCGGCAGTCGAACACGCATGACCTCCAGCTGCGTCAGATTTTGACCGGACTAATAAACGCGCGCAATAGGTTGACCCGCTTGGAGGCTCATCAGCTTCATCTTCGGGAGCAGCTTGTGCTGGTCCAAAAGCAGCAAGCAGAATACCTGCTTGACCATACCACGTTGATCATTCAAAGCGACGACCTCTAGAGGCGTCTCACTGAGCTCCGAACTTCGATTCAAGACCAGACCGAGGAGGTCCAGTCTTGTGAACGCAAGTCGAACGATTGGACGCAGGCAGCGAACGGTCGTCGGGCGGTATTAAAAGAATGTCATCAGCGCTTGGTTGACCTGTTGCGTCCTCGTCGGCATCCGGTTGCTGCCTCCAGCGTAGACCGGTCTGCGTCGGCCGCCTTGGTGGACCTACACCGGGACCAAGACCAAGGCCGTTCATTGACCGAAATTCTCCAGCCCGAAATTACACACAAATCAAAGAAGCGCGCGGACGCGCCGCGTCCCTCGAGGGCGCGGGGCATAGCGAGCGACCCTGAACTCGAAGGGAAGCGTGCGGTGGCCCATAAGAGAGCCAAGACGCAGGCGCTTCTCATGGCCCAAGCTTGGACGAGGATTGACGACAGTAACATCTCCAAAAATCAAGCGCCCTCGACCGCCGGTGCTGACCGTGCCAAATATTCATAGGTATCGTCCTGGGATGACTCCGGCGAAGACTCCGGTGATTCGGAGTTTGCTGTCCCCATCCCAACCAAGTCGCGAACAAGTCCACATGAAAGTTTTGTTCAAGTTGCATCGACTTCAGAGCAGACCAAGAAGACCGGTCCGCATGGTGGCGTTTCACCACCTCATGCGTGACAAAGTCAACACCTACGGTCTTTCCTGGGACGTCCAAGCTCCACAAAGATGCTTTGTTGGCCAACGTGGCAATTGACAGTTCTTCCCTTCCGCCACGAACGCGTGAGGATACTTTGCCGTGGTCGCCAGGGCAGATCGGTTGTTTACGCCGGTCCACCCTGACCAAGCAGCTCCTGACCCGGTCTTGGGTGCACTACACCGGTCTTGGACCTCAAGGATGCTTTGGTCCAACTAGACCAACAAGAACCTTGGCGTAACCAGTACCAGGACCAAGTTGAAAAGCATCCGTCGTTGACCGTCGGCCGTCTGTGGGGTGATGGAGAGTGAGGTCGTAAGTAGTCGACCAGATAACACTTAATATATATCATCATTCTTTTTCACATGTTCGGTCATCAAATCACTTGAGCTAATTCCACCACTTTCTCCAGCGTTGCACTAGAAACGTTATCACCAACCGTTCCTCTTACATCGCGAAAAAACAATCCACGTTCGTCACTCCACTATTCCAATTCGTCACATATTCACAATACACAATACACAACACATAAGACCTTCCACCTCTTCACACCGGTCGGGAAGACCGATGCTACTGCATGTCTTGGTCTTGGTCTTCATGGGTCTGCATCACTGCGAAACGGTTCCGACTGACTCCGTCCCGTTCGAATTCTCGTAGTAGTGCTCCAAAGTTCAGGTAGGACTCATCGATCCAAGTTGTTTCATCATGGTCCTTCCATCGGGCAGATATTCTCGGTGGGTCCGGCCGAATCTGGTCTTCTTGACCGATCGGACATCTAAGACCTTTTCCACTTCAAATTCGTCCTTCTCCAGCGGTCGTTCCCAACTGTCCTCCGGCAGTAATGCTTCATCGAAATCAAACCGTTCTGCCTCATCTACTAGACAGGGTATTTTGGGACGATCAGGAAATTCTCGGACCAGTTTTAACTTGGCCACATGTACGATCGGGAAGACATTGTAGTCCGTGCCGGTTGTTACTAGACGGGCAGCGTGTTCACCAATCAGCTCGGCAATACGGAAAGGACCGTGCCACATGTGAGCCAGCTTCTTCGCATAGCCCTCCTTCACTCGGTCTAGGTACAACCATACCCTCTCCCCTGGTTCTATACCGTGGGGTTGGACCTGGTCGTTGTTTCGGTCTGCCCGGTCTTGTGTAGCTTGATGTAACTTTTCGTTGACAATTTCTCGTGCATGCTGGTAATGTTTCTGGGCCTGCATGCGCCAACGTCGAGCATCACGATCGCGGGTCCGAGTGCAGCCAATAGGTATCGCGGCTTCAAGAGTGGACCGGGGGTCCCATCCATACGCAAGATAGAAAGGCGTTTCTCCTGGACCCGATCGTTCGACGAGTTGAGTGCAAACACCAGCCTTTCTGCATATTCGTCCCAATAGCGCTGGTCTGGATCGGCAACGTACATCTTGATTGCTCTTGTAATAGTTTGTACCATACGTTCTGCCGATCCATTCGCTTGCGGACGATATGCCATCGTCGCGCTCTGTTTCTGGCCCAGCATATTGTTAAGCAACCGGAACACCTCGGCCATGAAACCGGGTTCTCGGTCGTGTCTGATGACCTCGCTGGCGCGGAACCTTCGGAACACGCATTCTTCGTAACTTTTGGCGATCTGCTCGGCGGACCGGAACGCACTTGCCTTCGCAATAACTAGACCGGTGAACAGGTCAACCCAGATCAACAACTCAGTATTGCCATATGTCGATTTAGTCAGGGACGGTATATGGTCCATCGCTATGACCTGGAAAGGGTAGGTAGCTTCGATATTTCCGGGCGATCGTCCCTTGATTACCGGTATACCCTTTCCGGTCTCGCAATCCGTGTAACAGCCCACATATTTCTGCACACTTCGGAAAAGACCTCTCCAGTGAAAGTGGGACCTGATCTTGTGATACGTTCTGCCTATGCCCTGATGTCCCCCTTCTAGACTCACATGGTAGTGATGGAGTACATCCGGCTGCAGCAACTCAGGTATCACCAATTTCGCCAATCGGTCCCGGTCTGCACTGTCTTGGTCGGCATCGTGGCAGTAATATAGTAAACCATCCTCATCCACTTCGTAACTATCTGCGATCTTGGCACATTCTTTCGCTTGACCATTCGTCAACTTAGACAATTCACCGCGCAGTTAGGTCTTCAAAATCACAATCCATTCTTCTTCGTCCTGCACCTTGAGGATCCGTTCTGCCCTTAGTCGTTGCACAACAGATTCACTCAACCGTTCCTTTGGGAACGGTTGGTGGGACTTCCGAGCTTTCGGTCTAGTCGCGACCATCACATGCACCTGGTCCGGAGCGTTCTTGGGTCCGATCACCTCGGGGAGCCTGTTTATATTCATCAATTCATCAAGAACGGCCTCCTCGGTGATCGTAGCCCCGGTATGGTCTCGCATGGCCTTGGTCGCGAGGTAGTCGACGCTTCTGTTCCAGTCCCGTTTCACGTGCAATAGCTCGTGGTTGGGATGGTCTTTCGATGCCTTCATTACCCGATCATTTAACGACCTCAGCCGTGGAGCCTTGCAGTCGATCTCTCCGGTGATCTTCCTTATCACTAGGTTGGAGTCACCACGTATGATGACTCGCCCCTTCTCTTGCGACGACAGCAGGTCCAGACATAGAAGTATACCTCGGTACTCCGCCTCGTTAACAGTAATATCCGGCGTGAAATCGGCAGCGGCTGCAACTATAGACCATTGTGGCAACTTCCACAATATGGCACTATAGGCGCCGACATTCTTCTTCACGCTTGCTGATCCGTCAAAACTTAAGACCAAGAGCTCTTCATCATGGTCGACGGTCGGTGGCGGTCTCGAAACTGACTGCCGAGGTTGCTTCCTCGGGGCAATCGCTATCAATGCCTCGTCCACTTCAGACCGAGGGGTGATACTGGCAGCTATTGTGCCCAATATCTCTTCCTCGCCCCTGGTGCACTTAACGACCTCGAGGGTCCACTGCGACAAGATCGCCGACCATCTGCCTAGACGTCCGTCCATCCCATTGGCTGATAATAGCCATGCCAAAGTAGACCGCCTTGACAGGACCTTTATAGGTCGGCCGACCAGCAGGTTGTAACACACATCCATAATTCGTAGCAACGCCAGAACTTCTTTCTCGACAATTCCATAGTTCACTTCATTTGGCTTCAGCGTTCTGCTCGTGAACGTGACCGGATGGTACACACCATCATGATCTTGTACTAGAGTGGCCAAAATGGCCCACTGACTAGCATATACAATAATGGTTGGGACCTTTTCGGGATCGAAATGCTTCAAAATCGGTGCCGTCGCCATCTTAACCTTCAACATACCAAAATCAAACTTTGCACGCTTCATATGGTCTTCGGCCTCCACTTGCGGACAATCTGCAGCAATACCAGAGTCGGCTCCCCCATGTAAAGTTGCCCGGTCCTCTTCGCGCAACATACGGTAGTCCACTTCCCGGAGCTCATACAACACAGCCGCGTAGATAGCAAAATCTTCGACGAAGCGGCTGTAGTAGTTTAAACTTCCTAGGAAGGACTGAATTGCCTTCAGAGACTTGGGGAACGGGAGGTTATTCAGCGAATCCAGGTCCTTGGGATTAGCCTCTAGACCATTGTTCGAGACCATATGGCCTAAATAGGCGACCTTGGCCATACCCCAAAAACTTTTCACGGCGCTGATAGATAGATTCCAGCGGTCGCATGTCTCCAACAATCGTTCAACCTTCTTGCACAGATCGTTCCATGACGAGGCAGGTATCAGAATGTCGTCGATGTACGACCGCCTCCCTAGGAAGGACGGTCTTCTTTCCCGATCGGGTTCACCCTCTGTAAACACATCATAACTTTCGGCAGGGTCCCGATCGGTCTTGATTTTGAAGTGTCCGTACAGTGCGTTGTCTATCAACCTTTGATAGATCTGGGGTGCGTTCTTCAGACCGAACGGCATACGGCTCCACTCGAAAAGACCAAACGGTGTCACAAATGCGGAAATCTCACGAGCTCGATCAGTCATCGAGACCACCCGAAATTCACTTGCCATGTCCAGCGAACAATACCACAAGGTCTTGTCGAGGTTTTCCAACAGATCATTAATCAGCGGCATCGGGTAAACCATGAGTTTAGTCAACCGATTTACCAGCCGATAGTCGATGCACAACCTAATGTCGACGCCGTTCTTCTTGATAACAATTACGATCGGCGAGGCCCATGGCGAGGTAGACGGTATAATAATCTTGGTGCCCAAAAGTCCTTTAATAAGATCAGAAAGCTTTCCACGGTACCGTGGCGCCACGCGTCGACACCGCTGGGCAATCGGCTTGGCATCTCCAACGTCAATATCGCAAATCGCACCACGGGCTGCAGGTGGTAAGGCGTTGCCCTTTCCGATCAGCAGATGTCTTTTCTTCCATATGATATTCTTCAACTGCTCGATCTGGTCTGGACTGTTAAGGTCTTGATCACCCACTTGTAAATCATCCATTGTAACTTCGGGAGAGTCGGCAGACACTACAGGGAGGACTGCCATTTGGCTTTCCAGCTCCTGAATGAACTGTTCCCCGCCTTCATGTATACAGACTTGTTCATCTTCTGGGGTGATATCACCTATACCATCTGGACCGGCTGAACGCCCCTGGTCTTGATCGACGGGCTGTCCTTCACTGATATCGGTCTGATTAGGAATACCGTCATGGTCCGACCTAGCAACTTCATGTTCCCCTTCTTCCGTTTCTTTCTCCGCTGTCGCTTGGTCTTGTGCTGACACCACGTTGACTAACCTTGGCACGTCTACTTGATGGTCCACCGTTCCTGGTGACTGCGGCGCCTTTCTTCGGACCAACATCTTTTTTGGGGTGACATAACTTGGTCTTTCCACTAAAGGTGAGGTATCCTCTTCCACCGACCCATCATCGCTGATAAGATCGGTGGTAGATTGGTACGCCAGGTTTTGCCACTCGACATACCGCCTCGATCCAATCGAGACGAACCCCATCTTCCTTGGTACCTTCCCTTCTGCTAACCACATGCCGACAATAGTGTTATTGTCCAGTTTCAGCGGCTTGTCACCGATATTGGTAACACGGACAAAATCACGTCGACCAGCACTCTTTACGAAGATCGAGACCACCGATCGCCCCTGGTCAACCATAACTTCCTCGAGCGGAAACCTTTCTCAACCGGGGTATCGGCAGCCCGACCAACTGGGATAGTGAGGTCTTGGTCCCACCGGACCAGATCGGTATACGAACCATACAGAGGTCATCGACCAGCCAACTGGACCTGGACCTCATCCGGGAGTGTAAGCACTCCATGTGACAGGTCTAGGCGAATACCAGCTGGGACCATGAAATCCATGCCTAGTAAAGCGTCCTGTCTAGCCAACTTGCCAACCCAAGCGCTGAAAAAGTAGACCAGCGATCCCGACAAAATAATTTTCACACGCGTTCTTCCCTCGGTCATATAAGAGTTTTCGCCGATCCCGACGCATTCTTGTCTCTGGGTATCGTCTATACGACATCCGACCTTACGAGCAAAGGCGGAGTCGATTATCGATACTTCAGCTCCAGAGACGAACAACATCGTCGCTTTCTGGTTATTAATCTTGCCACAGGCTTCCGCCTGCTTGAACCATTTATCAGGCGCGTGATACTTCCAGTATCTCCGGGATTCTCCAGGCAGCAAGTCCAACTGCATAACCACCTTAGTCCGGGAGTACTCATCGGCTTCAGACTGTAGACCGGATGGTCTCGGTCGACGCAATTTGGAATAGAACGTGTATTGTCGGTCTTATCCTCCTTGCTGACATATGCATAGATGTGAACCGTAGAACGCTCGGCTCGATCCAGATTCCAACCTGGCGAGCGTTCTAGTTTAACATCTTTTCTGCGTCCGTTGGCAGCATCCCCGCGTGCTTGTCCGGCACGTACCACTTGCGCATCATGTTAAAAAATTCTTCAATCTTGTAGTGGCCGGTCTCGTGGATCTCTCCACATGACTTGCATACGAAGAGGCAGTGGTCCGTCGGGTGACCGCGTCTCTAGCACTTCTTGCACACCATCTTCTTCCATCAGTTTGGACCATCATGTTGATCGACCCACAGTGGGAGCACTTCTGACGAGGTCGGTCTGGATCGGACTTGCTTCCGTTCCTTCCCTTCCGGTCCACCTGGTCGGACTTCGACTTGGTCTTCGGGGCAGGTCCCGCAACATAGACGTAACGATACTGGTCTTCATCCGATGACACCTGGCTGGATGGACTTCCACTTTCCACTTCTGACCCCGTGCTGTCATCAGCTACAATTGCCTTGACCTCTCGGGTCGGTCTGGTCCAAGGTCTCTTGACCGGATCGGTCTGGGTCTTGGAACGATAGTGACCTGATCCACCAGCGGTCTTCGCTCTCATACTACGCGACTGTTGTAACGTCCGCAGGGTATGTTCGACTTCGCCCGCATCCTTAAGACGCAGTGGAGTAAGCTGGTCCGCCAGTTCTTGATCGTCAAGGGTACTAATATAGTGACCCACATGTTCTAAGGCGGCACCGTTCGGCGGGTTATTCTCTTTGATTGTTATGCCGGCGCAAAGTGCATCCACGTTCAACCGATGCAAATACTCGATCGGTGTTTCGTCGGCCCGCTTCTGCATATGGTGGTACTTACCGGGGCTTGAAAATCCGGAGTTACAATATTGACCTTCAAACTCCGCACATAACAGGTCCCAGTCAGACCGGAAGCCCCGACCCAACTGTTGAATCCAGTTCGAAGCCGGTCCTTTTAACAAATCCCGGAAGATTAAACAACGTTCGCTTTTTGGGGTCTGGTCTCGCAGGAACGCAGACTTGACCCGACTGATCCAAGACCGGGCCTGGTCTTCATCAGCATCCTTGCCGGTGAAGTCCTTGAGGTCGGTCGTCGCGGCCATACGGATGCGCGGAATTGCAGCAGATCCAAAGTCTTTAGGCAGTAGTGGAGGCTAGGTTAGCCTTGCGCACCTTGCCTGCACCTGTACCATCTGACCCACCATGGTTGTCAAGACCGCCGACCGACTCCATATCACAGTCACTTGTCTTGTTTGGTCTACGCGGTCTTGCCGGTTGCGGCTTGCGCCTTCCCTTGCCGGTTGGTTTATCACTTCTAATAGGCTTATCCATAGATGTTACCGATTCCATATCCACATCTTTGCAAACATTGACACCTTGACAGGTAGACCGGTCTTGGACATGTGGGCGCATAGGTGGTCTAACCCGTTCTTCCATGAAACGTTGCATCATCGTCTCAAACATAGCTTGAACGTTGGCTGGCGTCATGGGCAACGTGTTGATACCCTGCTTTTGCGGAACTGAGGCCTGTGGGGCTTGCTGGAGCCCCGAATGGCAAACAGCCCCTTGCTGCCGCATTTCCCTTTTTTGTTCAGACCGGGCATGGTCCACCCCCATGGTCATCCGCTCGACACCGGTCTCCAACTCTGATGAGCTGTTAGAAGCCGGTGGAGACTGGTAGATCGATTTATCATCGGAACCAATGTCAACAAGCTCTGTGGAGGCTTCGGCGACCTTCATTGCCGTGGTGGGAGTTGGGCGGCGAACCGCCCCCACCAGTGGCACCAAACGGTCGTGGAGGTCCGACATTGACGCCTCCAGTCTCCAAGCATCAAATTCAAACAATTTATTGGCACCGGCGGGGTTCTGCATTTTAATGCCAACCTCCGCCAACATCGCCACCAAATTCTTGACGAGCAGTAATGGTCGATCACTCTGGATCGGCTCGGTAGTGGGACCGAGAAGACGGTCGGGGATAGGGAGGTCCAACACCCGAAAGACCTGGTTTTGACGAACAAATCGCTTCAATTCAAAAACATAATACATCTTGTCCAGGTCTTGTTCGGTGATAGCCTCATCCCCGACCTTCGACTTTTCTTCGAAGTCGTCTTCGTCGGGTGGCATTCCCAGCCCTTTTCTGGGCACCTTGGGTACCTTGGGGACTTTAGGGAGGTAGAACGGATCGTTCCAGTCAGCCTCCAAGTAATTTTCATCTTTTAGTTTTCCATCAATTTTTTCAGTCATACACATAGGATCAGTACCAAGGCCCTGATCCTTCCCGGAACTATAGCAAGACCTGCTATAGTCCCGATCGGTTCCGGTGGGAGCCTTTTGAGGAGGAAAAAACTTATTAATCCCGATCTGGTCCTCCGACAGGCCAGATCGGACATCGCCATCTTTATCAACAACGAGAACGTAAGGCGATAGCCTTTCCTTACGTCCTCTCCGAAACGACTCCATATTCAAATCATTCAAATCTTCGAATCCAATTTTTGATGGAATATCAGCACGGTGATATCAAGGATCACCAAGTGATCCGGGCACGCGCACCATTGCGGTGGAGCCAAGTTCGAAATCGAAAACATTAGCATCGATAACCTGACTACCACCATCGCGCCCAGCCTTCCAACTTTCGGAGGGGGTACTCCGCGGACCACCACTCGAGATCTGGTCCGATCGTCCGCTGCAAGCAGACGACCGGTCGTCATCAGAACCCACTTGGTCCGATTGTTTAGTGTCCATCTCACCTTGTGTACCCGATGGAATGGGCTAGTTACACACTCGGTGGATCAGGATCGCAGATTGGATCAAACCGGTCTTGAGTATAGAAGACCGATCTGGGTAGGTATATCTGGGGCGGAACTCTTCACCCCAGGGCAGACACAAACAGACAAAAAACACTTCCAAGAGATAACTTCCAATAGGTCGATCGTCCAAACGATCAAGACCTGACCAATACGAAATAATAGAGGGTAGACCGACCGTTCCGGTCTAGCCCCTGACCAATACGAAATAAGACCAAAACCGGTCTAGTTTCCAACCAATATTAAAACAAGCCAATATGTCCGCGTAAAGACCCAATATGCTCGTGAAACTCCACAAACGATATCTCCACGCCAAGACCAATCCAGTGAATAGCACGTTCCAAACGTACTTGAGTTGAGGTGTTGATATCGCCAAATCGTACTCCCGTCGAGGGACTTCCGGTAGGCCAAAGTACGCGTGCGGCGCTTCCAGACCGGGTATAATGGGCGAGAGGGGATAATTCGATCCTCTACCCCCAAACAATCCGTGGCGGGCGGAGGCGACTAGTGTACGAAAAGGGAAGAACGGCGACCCCTAGATGTGGTGTGAACCAAGACCAGAAGAGGTTTCAGCCACTTATCCGAAAGCTAAAAGATTTCCTTACTTAAAAGTATAACCTCTGTCCTAAAAGGTAAAACCACAACTAAAATACTACTACCCTATAGTCCCTAAATGTACCCCCACAAAAAAATATGTAAAATACCCAAAGTCGGGTGACTCACCAAAACTTGCGTTCTTGACACTTCTTGCGTCTGAAAGGCTGAAAAGCACCCCTTGTTTAAACCAATCCGAAATTAGACCAAATGATTTGACAAAACTTGACCAGAAGTGTGCCTAATTTTGTGCACGCTTCTCCACAGTAGTGATGAAGGAAATCCGGCTGTAGCAACTCAGGGATCACCAGTTTCGCTAGTCGATCTCGATCGGCACTGTCTTGGTCAATATCACGGCAGTAATACAGCAATCCATTGTCATCCACATCGTAACTGTCCGCGATCTTGGTACACTTTTTCGCTTGATCATTCGTTAACTTGAACAGTTCACCGCGCATATAGGACTTCAAGTTGACGATCCACTCTTCTTCGTCCTGCGCCTTGAGGATCCGTTCCGCCCTTAGCTGTTTCACAACGTACTCGCTCAGCCTTTCCTTTGGGAACGATCGGCGAGACTTCTGAGTTCGCGATCTAGTCGCCGCCATCACATGTACCTGATCGGGGCCGTCCTTGGGCTTGATAAAGTCCGGTAGCCTGTTTATGTCCATAAGTTCAAGTAGAACGGCCTCCTCGGTGATCGTCGCTCCGATCTGGTCCCGCATGGCTAGGGTCGCGAGGCGGTCGGAGCTTCTGTTCCAATCCCGTTTCACTTGCAAAAGCTCGTGGTTGGGGTAGTCTTTCAGTGCCTTCATCACCCGATCATTCATCAACTTCAGCCGTGTTGCCTTACAGTCGATCTCCCCGGTGATCTGCCTTATCCCTAGGTTGGAGTCACCACATATGATGA
This sequence comes from Peronosclerospora sorghi, assembly GCA_026184515.1. Taxonomy (NCBI): domain Eukaryota; phylum Oomycota; class Peronosporomycetes; order Peronosporales; family Peronosporaceae; genus Peronosclerospora; species Peronosclerospora sorghi. Next base: position 35,021,091 of record CM047580.1, on the reverse strand, counting down.
TCCGACCTTTCTTTTGTGATGCCAGCAGACATAGAAGGAGCCCCCGATATTCCGCCTCGTTGACCGTTATGTCAGGCGTGAAATCGGCGGCGGCTGCTACTATAGACCATTGTGGTAACTTCCACAGTATGGCCCTATAGGATTCGACCTTCTTCACGCTAGCCGATCCGTCGAAACTCAAGTCCAGGAGTTCCTCATCCCGATCGACGATCGGTGGCGGCATCGAGATTGACTGTCGAGGTTGCTTCCTTGGGGCAATCGCCATCAGAGCCTCATCCACTTCAGACCGAGGGGTGATACTGGCAGCCAATGTGCCGAATATATCTTCCTCTCCCTTGGTGCACTTGACGACATCTAGGGACCACTGTGACAAGATCGCTGACCATCTGCCGATCCAACCGTCCATCCCATTGGCCGATAATAGCCAGGCCAATGTCGACTTTCTCGAAAGAACTTTTACAGATCGGCCGACCAGTAGGTTGTAGCACTCATCCAAAATCCGTAGCAAAGCCAGAACTTCCTTTTCGACGATCCCATAGTTGACTTCGTTCGGCTTCAATGTCCGGTTAGTAAAAGTGACCGGGTGGTGCAATCCATCATGTTCTTGCACTAGAGTGGCGGAAATGGCTCACTTACTAGCATACACAATGACTATCGGCATTTTTTCCGGATCGAAGTGCCTGAGAATCGGTGCCGTCGCCATCTTGGCTTTCAGCATACCGAAATCAACCTGTGCACGCTTCATATGATCCTCTGCCTCCACCTGCGGAAAATCTGCAGGCAGATCAGAGTCGCAGCCCTCTCGTAAAGTTGCCCGATCTCCTTCGCGCAACATATGGTAGTAGACTTCCCGGATCTCGTACAGCACGGCCGCGTAGATCGCGAAGTCTTCAATGAAGCGGCTGTAGTAATTTAGGCTCCCTAAGAAAGACTGCATTGCCTTCAGTGATCTGGGAAACAGGAGGTTGCTCAGTGACTCCAGATCCTTAGGATTGGCCTCCAACTCACTGATTGACACCATATTACCTAAATAGGCGACCTTGGACATGCCCCAAAAACTCTTCACAGCACTAATCGACAGGTTACAGCGATCGCATGTCTCCAACAACCGTTCGACCTTCTCGCACAGATCGCTCCATGACGAAGCAGGGATCCGTATGTCGTCGATATACGATCGCCTCCCCAGAACGGACGGTCTCCTTTCCCGATCGGGTTCACCCTCTGTAAATACATTATCGTTTTCGGTGGGGCCCCGATCGGTACTGATCTTGAAGTGTCCATACAGTGCGTTGTTGATCAGCCTCTGGTAGATCTGGGGCGCGTTCTTCAGACCGAACGGCATAAGGTTCCACTCGAACAGACCGAACGGCGTAACAAATGCGGAAATCTCGCGATCCCGATTGTCATCGAGACCACCCAAAATCCACTTGCCATATCCAGTGAGCAATACCATAGGGTCTTGTCCAGATCTTCTAACAGATCGCTGATCAGCAGCATCGGGTACACCATAAGCTTGGTCAACCGGTTTACTAACCGATAGTCGATACAAAACCTGATGTCGACGCCGTTCTTCTTGATCACATTCACGATCGGCGAGGCCCACGGCGAGGTTGACGGTTTAATAATCTTGGTAGCCAACAGTCCTTTCATAATATCAGACAATTTTTTACGTTACTGTGGCGCCACACGTCGGCATCTCTGGGCGATAGGATTGGCATCACCATCGATACACACGTCGGCATCTCTGGGCGATAGGCTTGGCATCACCATCGATGTCACAGATCGCTACGCGAGCAGCAGGGGGTAAGGCATTGCCTTTCCCGATCAGCAGATGTTTCTTCTTTCATATGATCTGCTTTAGCTGATCGATCTGGTCGGGACTGTTGACATCCCGGTCACCCACTTGTAGATCATCCAAGGTTACTTCGGGCGGATCGGCAGACACTTCAGGGAGGACTTCCATCTGGCTCTCCAGCTCTTGAATGTACTGATCCCCGCCCTCATGTATACAAACTTGATCGTCTTCAGGGGCAACATCACCCAAACCGTCCGGATCGGTTGCACACTGCTGTTCCCGATCGGCGGGCTGCTCTTCAACGACGTCGATCTGCTTAGGCGTGCCATCGTGGTCCGCCCCAGCCATCCCATGTTCCCCTTTTTCTATTTCCGGCTCCGCTGTCTCCTGTTCTTGTGACGCCACCATGTTCACGAACCTTGGCTCATCTGCTTGATGGCCACCGTGTCCGGCGACTGCGGTGCCTTTGTTCGAAATAACATCTTCTTTGAGGTCGCATAGCTGGGTCGTTCCACCATAGGTGAGGTATCTTCTTCCACCGGTCCATCATCGCTGATCAGATCGGTGGTCGCTTGGTATGCCAAGTTCTGCCACTCGACATACCGTCTCGATCCGATCGAGACGAACCCCGCCTTTCTTGGCACCTTCCCTTCCGCCAGCTTCATGCCAACAATAGTATTGTTGTCAAGCGTAAGCGGCTTGTCACCGATATTAGTGACTCGGACAAAATCAAATCAGCCGGCGCTCTTCACAAAGGTCGGCACCCACCGATCGCCCCTGGTAACCCATAACTTCCTTGATCGAAAACCTTTGTCGACCGGGGTATCAGCAGATTGGCCGACTGGAATGGTGACATCTTGGTTCCACCTGACCAGATCGGTGTGCGATCCGTATAGGGGCCGCCGACCAACTAACTGGATCTGGACCTCATCCGGGAGTGTAAGATCTACATGAGACATATCTAGGCGAATACCCGCCGGCACCATGAAATCCATGCCTAACAGAACATCCTGACCGGTCAGCTTGTCAACCCAAGCGCTGAAGAAGTAGAACAACGAGCCCGATAGGGTGATCTTCACGCGCGTCCTTCCTTTGGTCATGTAAGAGTTTTCATCAATTCCAACGCATTCTTGTCTCTGGGTGTCGTCTATACGACATACGACCTTACGAGCAAAGGCTTCGTCCCAGAGTCGAACAACATCGTTGCCTTCTGGTTGTTAATCTTACCACAGGCTTTCGACTGCTTGAACCATTTCTCGGGGGCATGATACTTCCAGTATCCGCGAGACTCCCCAGGCAGTATATCCAACTCCATGACCACCTTCAATCGGGAGTACTCATCGGTCTTCAGACTGTAGACCGGATGATCCCGATCGACGCAATTGAGAACAGAACATGTATTGTCGGTTTTATTCTCCTTGCCGACATATGCATAGATGCCAAACGTAGATCGCTAGGCTCGATCCAGATTCCAACCTGGCGAGCGTTCTAGTTTAACAACTTTTCCACGTATGGTGGGAGCATTCCCGCGTACCCGGCACATACCACTTGCGCATCGGATTGAAGAACTCTTCTATCTTGCACTGGCCGGCCTTGTGGATCTCTCCACATGACTTGCACACGAAGAGGCAGTGATCGGTGGGGTGACCGCGTCTTTCACACTTCTTGAATATCAGATTCTTCCAGCAGTCCCCACCGTCATGCTTGCTTGACCCGCAGTGAGAACACTTCTTGCGAGATCGGTCCGGGTCGGACTTGTTCCCACTCCTGCCCTACCGATCCGCTTGGTTAGGCGTCGATCTGGTTCTTGGGGCAGGTTCCGTGACGAAAACGTGGCGATACTGGTCTTCGTCTGACTCCCGACTGGACAGGCCGCTACTTTCCTCTTCAGATCCAGTGCTGTCTTCATTCACGATCGCCTTAACAGCACGGGCCGATCTGGTTAGGGGCCTCTTCACAGGGTCGGTCTGGGTCTTCGTTCTGTAGCGACCCGATCCAACGGCGACCTTCGCCCTCATGCTGCGTAAGTATTGCAACGTCCGCAACGTCTGCTTCACTTCCCCCACATCTTTGAGGCGCAGCAGAGTGAGCTGATCTGCCAGCTCTTGGTCATCAAGGGTACTGTTATGGTGACCCACGTGCTCCATAGCGGCACCGGTAGGCGGGTTGCCTTCCTTGATAACTATCACGGCGCGAATTGCAGCTACGTTCAAGCGGTGCAAGTACTCGATCGGCGTCTCATCGCCCCGCTTCTGCATATGGTGGTATTTGCGGGCGGTAGAGAATCCAGAGTTGCAGTACTGCCCCTCAAATTCTGAACATAGCAGATCCCAGTCAGATCGGACAATTCGACCGTGGTCGAGTGGTTCACTACTCACTGCGGGACCGGAAGGTCCCGGGTTCGATCCCGGGCCAAACCAAGTTGGTTGGTTTCAGAAAGTATAATGTGACGAAATCACCCAGTCAGATCGGACAACCCGACCCAACTGTTGGATCCAGTTCGCTGCCGGTCGTTTCAGCAGACCCCTGAAGATCAGACACCGTTCCTTTTTTGGTGTCTGATCCCGTGAGAAAGCAGACATGACTGCCTGTCTGACAACTGGTTTACCACCTAGGATAGCCTTATCCGTTGATGCCACTGACTCCATATCGACATCCCGGCAAGTATTGACATTTTGCCGGGCAGATCGGTCCTGGGCATGCGGGCGCGGAGGCGATCGGCATCGGTCTCCCATGAAACGCTCCATCATTGCCTCAAACATGTCTTGGACGTTAGCTTGGGTCATGGTCAACGTGTTGGTATCCTCCTTTGTAGGTACTGAAGCCTGTGGGGGCTCCTGAGGCCCCGACTGGCATGCGGCCCCTTGCTGCCGCACGTCCTTTTATCCTCCCATGGGGGTATGGTCCGCCCCCCCATGGTCATCCGCTCAACACTGACCTCCAAATCCGATGAGCCATTAGAGGCAGGTGGAGACTGATACAACGACTTATCGTCGGAGCACACATCCTCGTATGCTGCCGTGACTTCAGCGGCCTTCAATGCCACGGTGGGAGTTGGGCGGCGAACCGCCCCCACCAACGGCACCAAATGGTCATGGAGGGTCGACATCGACATCTCCAGCCTCCAAGTATCCAGATCGAACAGTTTTTTGTACGCTGGCGAGGTTTCACACTTTCATGCTGACCTCTGCCAACATCGCGAGCAGGTTCTTCACCAATAGAAACGGCCGATCGCTCTGGATCGACTCGGTGGCGGGTCCGAGAAGGCGATCGGGGATCTGGGGGTTTAAGATCCGCATGACTTGATCTTCACGAGTAAATCGCTTTAACTCGTGGATGCAATACATCCTGGTCAGGTCTTCTTCCTTGATAACCCCATCCCCGACCTGCGACTTTTCTTCCAAGTCGTCTTCATCGGACGGAATTCTGAGCCTCTGCTTGGGGATCTTGGGAACATGGATCACATCGTTCCGATCAGCCTCCAAGTCGTTTTCATCTTTAATTTTCTTTTCATCCAAACATCCATTTAAATGCATAGTATCAGGACAAAAGTCCTGATCCTTTCCGGAACTATAGCAAGACTTTCTATAGTACCGATCGGCTCCGGTGGGAGCCTTATGGGGAGGAAAAACTTATTAATCCCGATCTGGTCCTTCACCCGGCCAGATCGGACATCGCCATCTGTGTCGACAACGAGAACATAAGGCGATAGCCGTTCCTTACGTCCTCTCCAGAACGATTCCACATTTAATTCATTATAGTCGATTCTTTGCGAGATATCATCTCGGTGATATCCACGATCACCATTGTGGTGGAGTCAAGTTCAAAATCGAACACCGTAGTGTCAAGAACCTGACCACCATCGTGCCCGGCCGTCCAACTTACGGGGGGGTACCCCGCGAACCTTCGCTTACGATCCGATCTGATCGTCCGCTGCTAGCAGACGACCAATCATCAGCATAGGACGCCTGGTCCGATTCGTTTGTCATCTCACCTTGTGTACCCGATGGAATGGGCTGGTAACACACTCGGTGGATCGGTGCTGTAAATCGACTTGTGGTCTAAATGTGGGAGACCGTGCTGAGTAATGTACCCTGGGCGGAACTCTTCACCCTGGGTACGGACAGACCAGTTATACTCCAAGTAAATATACTTAAAAGGGCAGATCGCTCAATCGATCGTAGAGCCCAACCAATACGAGAATAAAAGTCCAAACTCCAATATAGAGATCCAATAAGAACGTGATACACTCCACGAACGATATCTCCACGAAATAATCCAATAACTTGATAACACGTTTCAAACGTGTGAAACTTGCGCTTGAAAAGCCGACCAATGTGTACTCCCGTCGAGGGAATTCCGGCCAAGTGCGCCTGTAACGCTTTCCGACCGGGTATAATAAGCTGGAGGGGATTGCTCGACCCTCTGCTTCCAAACACTCTACGGCGTGAAGAGGCGACTGATGTACAAAGCGACAAAACGACTTCTCGTTGAGTGTTAAAGGCTGGAAAAACGACACACTAAGTAAAACTATCCCATATGGTCCCCAATATGTACACACATGAAAATATGTAGGTACACGCAATCTCATGTGACTTACCAAAATCCGTGTTCTTGACACCTCTTGCACATTATAGGCTTAAAATCCCCCTTGATTTCCACCAATCCGATCGCCGCTAAACCGATCGGTGTGCTACTGACGCAAAACGACCAAAATTCTTGGGTCCACTTCGCCACATGTGTATCACCTAAACCATCAAACGACTTGTACTACGGCATTAACTTGTTCTAATTCGTCATACGTGTCAAGCCATGTAGTAAACGATGCACCAATATCATCCCACTTGAACGCTTTTACCAGCTGAATGATGACGGAAGGCACCTCATTCAGTGTTTCCACCCGATTGAAGGTTTGAACAGATATATTTATTAGCGGTGCCTCCCCGGTATCCACCAACAATTTGCTCAGCTTTTGGTAAAACACTTCGGAGGCCTTAAGCACTTCATTATGTAAACGATGAGATATAATAAAGATAGAAATAATTCTGCATCAATTTTGCGCGTAACCAGACCTACCAGCGCAGCTTCTGACACAAAACATCGACCATTTTTCAATGTTTCCAATAACAGACAGACCAGGAAACTATCGTAAAACGCGAATATGTCGTGTCCATGGTCGGCCTTTTGTTCCCTGTAAATCCCTTTTTTTCGACTCAGCATGCTTTCTCCACGTTTGGAAAATTGTGTCGCTATCCGGGCTCAACATGTTAGATTATTGTGGCTTTTTAACTTTTTTCTCCATAAACTCAATCCTTTCTTTATTCTGTACACCGATAATCGTGCCATAAGAAGAGTACCAAGAGATTGATTCATCTCGTGGTAGTATATCTTCTTCCCAATCTTCTTCCCAATCTCCCATTTCACCACTAAATCTTGCGTAATGAATTTCGTGCATCAACTGGTCAATGTAAGCTGAAACTTTTATCAGAAGGAACGATAGGCTGATTGAAGTACTCTCGTGTCTATCTACATCTTGATCGCCTGTGGAATCGACGGGGGATTAGAAAGATTGCAATAATCGTCAGCTCTATCATGACTATCATGTCAAGTATACCATGGGCGACGTAGAAATCCTAGGCACATCACCCCATTGACGAAGCGCTGGTCGAGGTTGCGCCATATCAGCAGCCCCGACAGATATTTCACTCACCCCCATCATCGATATGGATGAAGATCTGATCGTGTTAATATGTTTACGGATCTGTGGTGAAGCGGCTGATTAAGTTTTTGAGGCTTGATCAGGCGGTACCACGGGACCCGGACTGCCGACTAACGAAGGGGGTCCCCGGTTGTCCTTGACTGCTTGTGTTTCTGCTCAATGGGGTCCCCCGGTTGTCCTTGACTGCTTTCTGCTCACCTTGTGTACCCGACGGCTTAGGCGTGGGTCGCTCTCCAGGTGGCGGGGATGGGACACTACAATTCCTTGTGGCAAGACTGAGTTGACTTGTGATGAATCGACTGATGCGATCAGGCGATGATCAGGCGCAATCAAGCTTGAATCAAGTGCGATCAGGTTTGATCAGCAGTGATCAGGCTTGAGCAGGCGCTAAAAGTCGTTGATCAGCTGTGATCAGACTTGGCTAGGCTTGATCATGCTAAAAGTCGCTGATCAGCTAGTTCGCGTGAGTTGCGAACAGCTGAGCGTGGATCGCGAGTTGCAGAGTGTCGATCAGGTGTTGATTGGTGAAGGGGTACTTGATCAGGCAGCGTAAATTTTCACCACCTGATCGCCGAGCCTCTTAAACTTGATACGCTAATAGAATACCCAATATGCTATGTATTCTACGCTTAAGTTAGAGGAGGGTCGATCAGCGACGAGTTGATCGACGGTTTACACTCAAAATTCGCCTAGTAGTTCCCGTGGGGCGCTTAAAACAGCCGAACTACCAGGGGCCAAACGTGTACCAATGGGGGAAGAGGTGAGAGCACTGCTCAATCACGTTCCCGAAACCCAAAAACTTTTGAAATAAGAGCCGCTGACACAGCGGGCGAAGTTGTAGGTGAGTTCTTGACACTCTACGCCTGCCGGTGGGCCAAAAGCGCACTAGGTGCTCCCGACCGGGACGTAGAGATGGGTAGAGGTAGGGGAGACGCAAAGGTGCCGTCCCTGTAGTGTCCAAAGAGGTTGAACGCAAAAGGAGAACTTTATTATTGCTTATATCCTAATATCTACCAAAAACCTAATATCATCCAATCAGAACTACCCATTCCTACGCATTTTGTCGACCATTCGACATGATTCCTTCGATTACCTTCGGGTTACCGTTAGGTAACTGTGCGAGTTGTCGCATCGTCTCAGACGTCCCGTCCACGCCTCGTCCCTGTCCGCCACCGTTGTGTCAACAGTTGTACCGACTGAGGTACCAACTGTAGTGCCAACTGTGGTGCCCACTATTGTACCACCTTTTGTACCGACTATTGTACCGACAAAATTTGTGGTACCTTCCACCACAGCTACACCTATAGGGGTGTCCACAATTATACCCCTAATTACGTACCAATTTTATGGTACGATTTACCACAGATCGGCGAGCGTGAAGAAAAGGTTGGGTCGTAGCGCAATACTGTAGAAGTTCTCGGAGTGAACTATGTTCGCCGCCGCGTTGAATTACACGATGGACGAGGCCGAATATCGCGGGTTCGCAAATCTGCCTAGAATATATTGAGAGCCAAAAAGCGATCACCATCTCATCTGCGGCGATTTAAACCTTGTGTTAAGGCAGATCAAAGGTGGAATCACAGGAAAGAACATCGTCTCAAGTGTTTCAGATCGGGTTATAAAGGCATTACGAGAGTTGCTCGATCATGAAGGATCCGGTCGGATCAGCGATAACGGATCCGGGTTTGTTGGTAATTTGGATAAGACTAATCGGTTGCCCGAGCTGATCCAACTCAAATAAGGTAAAGAAAGGGCACATGTAATAATCACGAACAGGTCGCAAGTTTACCGATCAATATCAAGCAAACTTTGTGTTAGGGCATAGTCCAGTCACTATAAGTCAAATATTCCTGCAGGATCCGAAATGACATATCCGTTCTAAAGTCTTATGTGTGCGGTGATGTGGCTAAGTTTGTGGTGGAGCGGCTGGCCAAATTTTGAGGCTTGGACAGTCGTTTCCACAGCGCCCGGACTACTGACTAACGAAGGGGTTCCTCCGGTTGTCCTGTGACAGGCCTATGTCTTGCTCACCTTGTGTACCCGACGGTTTGGGCGTGGTTCGCTCTCCAGATGACTGGGACGTAGATCAGGGCAATTCAGATGCAGATCGAGTGAATTCGTAGCATATCGACGGGTGTCGATCAGGTGTAAAATCGCAGTTCGAGATCCCGGGGGAAAACTGGGATCAAAGATCGCGGATCGATGATCGATGATCGCAGATCGCAGATCGACCCAGTTGATCTAGTGCAAATTGGCGAGATTGCGGATCTGTAGATCGAAGATCGCAGATAGCAGATCGCAAATCGCAGATCGCAGATCGCAGATAGCAGATCGCAAATCGCAGATAGCAGATCGCAAATCGCAGATCGATGATCGCGGCTCGACGCTGTCGATCTGGTGGTAATTAGCGAAATGGTACTTGATCACGTGGCGGAAGTTCTCACCACTTGATCGTCGAGCCTCTTAAGCCTAGATCTCTAAGGAAATACCCAATATATTTTGTATTCCTAGCCCAAACTTAAGAGGAAGGGGGTGATCTGCACTTTCTATGTGAGATCGACGGATTTCACAAAAATCTACCTAGAGTTCCCAAGGGTTCTTAAAGCAGACGAACTTCTTGGGGAAATATGCCAGACAATGGGGGAAGAGGTGAGAACATGTGGCTTGATCACCCTCCCAATAACCTTTCCAAAAAGGGGCCGCTGACACAGCGGGCGGAGTTGAAGGCGAGTTCTTCTGAACTTCACGTGTAGCAGGTGCGTACACGCACGGTGCGGCTAGCGCACAGAGGAAGATTTCCCTAAAGCGGCGATACGCCGCTACTTAGCAGATACGCCCTTATAAAAGGGCTTAGTAAGAGATCGCTCTCTTACTCGGGGCCAAAATTCCTTGGTTTACGAGTTAGTATAGACTAACGCCTTGATACAAGGCTTCCCTTAGAAAGGGGGTAGTTAAGGGAAGGTATTTCCTTTCACTACAACACTCACTGCGCGAGCGACCGGTAGAGGTCGTGTGTAATGGGGTGCCATTACATAATTGATATTCAAGTTAGAATATCACAGTTTAATTTCAGACGCGTTCTATGAAATTTAAATAAGAGATTATAAGTTATTATAATCTACGAAGGAAAAGTCGATTCGGTATAAATACCGAATCTTGCAGGTTAACTAATAGTACAGTTAGTTGAATACTTGATACTATTATATTAATTAGGTAGTTACTATACTATTAGCCTCTAAACCACCCATTAAATAAACACTCTTAATTTTGCGTTCTTAGACTCAAGTAAATATTTATATTTACTTTTTAGTATAGGATTAGCTGTTATCAACTAATCCTGCCCTAATTGTATTGCGCGCTTCCTCGCAATTACAGTGTAAGCCTGTAACAGGATCAGTCCTGTTACACCTGGTAGCACTTGGTGGTCCGTCTTAACGACCACAGTTCCGTTCCGCTAATCAAATAGCGGAGCGAAGATTAAGAGCCGCTCGGCATCATGTCGCGAGACATGACGCCTGCCGAGCGAGAGAGAACGCTGGAAGTGGTGAATAAACACTTCCCTCACTTCTCGTCGCGTAGTAAAGACGCGTCGGTGGAAATGGTTCGGTCTATGGGGACCGACATCATTACATTCCTCCTGGGTAAGTCCCCGGAGGAAGTGGTAGTTGTGGTGAATCGCTTTAGGCGAAACCACCTAGAAAAGCCAGTACGGCCCGCGCCAGAGGCATCGCGGACCGCAACTGCACCTGCAACACATAGCGTTGAAGTGGTAAAGGCGCGAGTACCACCGTTTACCGGCGAAGGGGGCGAGCCCCTTCGTAGATGGTTCGCAGAGGTGGAAGATGCCATCTCTGCGCAAAATATTGTTGACGAACGTCAACAGGCGTACTTCGCCACAACATGTCTGGGCGGCAGAGCCAGGGCATGGGCGATTAGTCGCAGAGCCACTGATGAATCTGCGTTCCTGACTTATCAGGAATTAAAAGCTGAGCTAAAGCTCAACTTGAAGCTCCAGAAATGGAGCTAAGTAGTCGGCAGGAGCTCATGGAACTCCGGCAAGGTAAGCTTGACCTTCAAGCTTACGCTCAGAAGAGGCACTATTTGCTGTCAAATATTGTGTATGAGCCGGTTCCCCCTGCTATTCAGGTCACTGGCTTCATGAAGGGACTCAATGATGGTCCCGTCAAACAGAGTCTTTACCGGCACCCGCCAAAGACTCTACAGGATGCCATTGATATGAGCATCCGTGAAGAGTTCAGCATGCGATCAGCGTCATCGTATGCTGGGTACAGCTGATGGGCTCAACAGCCCTTCGCTTTTGACATGCCGCAACAGCATGTCAACAAGCAGCAGTCGGGCAGACGAAGTTCACACTTCGTCTCAAGAAACAGCCACCCGCGCCAGAGCATGGGCGTTGGAGGTCCAGAGCCGATGGACCTATCGGTTGCGGTTGCTTCGAACTCGAAGCAACAGAAATTTAAGAAGAATATTCGCTGCAATCGATGCGCGAAAATGGGGCATTTTGCCCATGAGTGTATGGCACCGCGTCCGGTGCCACGCTGTCAGCGGACGGAACCGTCCGCTGCACGGCGACACCAACAGGGACATCACCCTGTTGGTGCAAAAAACGTAGAACACCAGCAGGGGCGGGGCGCCCTACTGGGAATGTTATCCCACATTCCAACATAGGGCATGTGAGGGTAATATCCCCAGACGGGACTATGTCCTGTCAAAAGGTGAAGGGTGATGGTAAGCCTCTTATCACCCTGTAGGTTCAGCCGCACGGGAGCGATGTCCCCATGCGAGCTTTGTTTGACACAGGAGAGTCAAACAATTTCGTTAGAACTCTGAGTCTAACACTGTTGAGCTTCGTGGAGATAGAAACCCCACGAAGTATGTTGTCAGTCCGGTTAGAAACAGGTGCAACCGTGACTATTCCAAAGCGTGTGATTAAAACACGCTTCGAGTTGAATGAACTGTCATTCGAGGATGAATTCATCGTCCTCGATTTAGATGACAAGTTCGATGTAATACTTGGAATCCCATGGATGTCCAAGTTTAAACCTTCGATCGACTCGGTAAACCTATCTATCGACTGCGGTGGATGCACAGGATCTGATCACCCTGTGTGTAATCTGGCTGTATCAGAGGATACAACCGCAGCGTCAGACAGTCTGGTGGATAGCGATGGCACCACCAGGTCTGTTCCGACACGATCAGCGGAAGGTACCTCCGCTGGTGAGAGTCCAGAGGGACTACCACACGCAACGGAAGAGTCGTTGCGTGTTGGAGAGATATCCACGGGTGATAAAGACCACCGTGAGAATGAAGTGATATCCACAGTGGGAAACACCCACCGTGAGAATGAAATAGTATCCACAGTGGGAAACACCCACTGTGCGACCGAAGGTTCTAACACGACGAAAGAATTCCGTGTTGATGAGAGTGAACTCACGCTCGATTGCAATCGTGAGCACAACTCCGTGGTGGCCAGTGACCACCACGTTGCGTTAGCCGTGCACACGGGTGATAAAGACCACCGTGTCGCAGAACAGGTGGCCGATCAGAAGAGCACATCTGATCGCCGAGAAAATTCTATGGTAGGCAGTGGCCACCATGAGGATGAGTATTCGCACACGGTGAATAGTAATCACCGTGTACCAGTCAATCAGACGAGTACGTCTGATCGCATGGACAGTTCCGTCGAGACGATCAACGTCTTGACGCAAACGGAGACCGGATTAGCTACCCAGTCTCTGTTGATGGAACACCCTCAGAAAGAAGGTTCGGAGGTGATGGCTCTTCCAGCGCTAAGCTGGAAGAAGTTTATGAGAAACTTGCACGATGATCAGATCGAACGGATCTGTATTATCGTAGCAACAGATGATGTAGTGGATATTCGTGAACGAATATCCACATTACAAGTGGAAAACATTGGGAAAGAAGTTCCTAACGATCAAACCAAAGTTCAGCGCTTTGAAGCGCAGAGATGGGAGTCGCTTAAAGAGAACTCCCCATTTTATGAGGTACTTCGGGAATACGCTGACGTATTCCCAGAAGAAGTACCTAGCGATCTCCCTAAGGATAAGGGAACTCGTCATGAGATTGACCTCGTGCCAGGCACGAAGTATTGTGTCACGCGGCAATGGCCGTTGCCGCGTGATCAAATAAAAGCGATCGACGAGTTTTTCGAAGCTCTTCGTAAATCAGGCCAAGTGTGGGAGTCTATCTCACCGCACTCTACCTCCCACCTTTTGTGTGAAAAAGTCCACAGGTGGGTGTAGAATCGTTCACGCTTACAACAAGCTGAACGCAGCGACGGTACCGGCGCAGACGACGATACCGCGAAAAGATGTCATCATTGATGGCATGTGCGGGAGCACCATCTTTAGTGCTCTCGATCTAAGAGATGGATTTTATCAAATCCTAATGCGTGAGAAGGATATCCCTCTCACGGCGGTAAGCACCTCAAGAGGCATGCTTTGGGAGTGGCTTGTTATGACGCAGGGGCTTCGAAATGCCCCTGCTACGTTTAACAAATGCGTAACGCATCTATTACGCCCGGTGCGAGAATTCGCACCGAGTTATTTCGATGACGTGTTCATCCATAGTAAGGTTGAACACGATAAAAGCGATGTAGATGTCCATAGGGAACATCTACGTCGAGTGTTAGAGCTTATGCGTAAGCATAAGCTCTATGCAAATCTAAAGAAGTGCACCTTTGGTGCACCTGAGATACCCGTTCTTGGATGCTTTGTGGGCAAGCACGGGTTGCGTCCTGATCCAGAAAAGATCAGGGTGATCGTTGAATGGCCTACGCCAACAACGTTAAGGAACTTCGAAAGTTTCTTGGGTTGGCAACATATTTGCACGAATACTTGAGCAAATATGCTGGGTTAATACGACCTCTTTCTCAATTGCTTAAGAAATATGTTGAATGGCATTGGGATACCCAATGGCAAGATGCTTTTGATGCAGTCAAGCAAAGATTGACTGAAGCGCCTGTCTTGGCTATAGTCGATAACGAGCGTCCGTTCCACGTCGTTTGCGACGCGAGCGATTTTGCTATCGGCTGTGCTTTGATGCAGCGTGATCACGATGATCGTGATCGCGTAATCTGCTATCAATCGCGTCAGTTGCGCCCAGCGAAGCGCAATTATCCAGTGCATGACAAGGAACTCCTTTCCATGAAGTATGCACTGGCCAAGTTTCGGATCTATCTCTTGGGAGATAGACCGTTTGTGGTTTACACGGACCATGCGTCGCTACGCACGGCCGTGAATTCACCACACATTTCTCAAAAAATGGCTCGATGGCTGTCATTCTTAGCTGAGTACAACTTTACGGTTGAATACAAACCCGGAAAGTTGAACGTGATAGCGGATGCGCTATCACGAAGGCCCGATTACGAGACGAAACCGTCCGTGACCGAAGGTGCCAGTGCAAACGCGATCCGTTGCACTGCTTTGTCGTCGTCAATTATACGACAAGTACGTGAGGCGTACAAAACAGACGAGGAGACACGTCTGTTGATTGATTACTTAAGTAATCAATCAAGTGAGAAGTGCGACGAGCTCCCAGAGTTCCTCCGCGCTTGCGTGCATCGATATCGACTGCACGATGGTCTGCTGCTTTACAGCACAGACCAAAAAGATGAAAGTCGCATCGTCGTTCCAAACGACGATGATCTCAAACATCAAATTATGTTTGAGTATCATGATGCACCGATTTCGGGGCATCAAGGTCGAGAGAAGACATACGCTTCTCTCGCACGTGACTTTTACTGGCGAAACCAGTACAAGTGGGTACGGAAATACGTACGCGCTTGCGAGATTTTCCAGCGCGTTAAGCCTGCGCAGTCTGCACAGGCTCCGCTGCAATCTATGCCGGTTCCGACAGAGTGTTGGAAGTCCATTTCAATGGACTTCGTATTCGGTCTTCCACCCGACAATAGTCGGAAGACCGGAATAGTGGTCTGTGTAGACCGTTTCAGTAAGATGGTACATCTTACTGCAGTATCAGCGAACGTAACCGCCGCTCAAACAGCGCGGATATTCGTTGATACGGTATTCCGTTTGCACGGAATGCCGGAAGACATTGTCTCGGATCGAGATCCGAGATTTACAGGACGTTTCTGGCAAGAAACGTTCTCATTGTTGGGAACCCAGTTGAAGATGTCAACTGGGGACCATCCGGAAACGGATGGGCAGACGGAACGGGTTAACCGCGTTCTCGGAGACATGTTGCGATCATACGCACATGCCTTTGAACAGTGGAGTGAATACCTGTCACTCACTGCATTTGCGATTAACAATTCGGTGCATGCTTCAACTAAGCATACACCGTTCTACGTGAATGCCTTAAGGCATCCACGAACCCCAGCTTTACTTGGCGGTACGCCAAATCTAAGTGGGGGAGGGACCCGCTCAAATTTTTTGCGAGACAATGCGCAAGTTGCGACTGCAACTTGTGAACAAAACGATAGCCCTTCTACTAAAAGTACAGTAGAAGCGGAATCAGCTTCAATTGAAACTGAAGCTGCATACGATGAATATGTGTCTGCAGCAATGGCTGCAGACAACGAGGACAATGCACCTTGTGCTGATAAAGCAGTAGATGAATTCGTATTACAGCGCCAAGCTGTAATACGCTATATAAAAGATGCACTTGCTTCTGTTTTGGATAAGCAGAAGCAAAATGCAGACAAGCAAGGAAGGAAGAACAAAAGCTCGTTTCGAAAAGGCGAATTGGTATTATTAAGTACTACCAATTTGCCTATACATGCAATAATCAACTTCCCTACACGGAAGTTGCTTCTTAAGTACATTGTACCTTTCAATGTCCAAGAGATTCGGGGGAATGCCTATACTTTAGACATTCCCACAGCAATGCGGCTCCACCCAACATTCTATGTTGGGCGGCTCAAACCGTATCACTCGTCTTCGTCTTACGACGAGACGCAGAACCACGGAAGATACCGTGCTTCTCCAAGTCTCCCAAGAGAGACTTGTAATAGGCTTCCAGCCGTTGATGAGCAGAGCGGAGAGTCTTTACCTCCGCCTTCGACTGCTCAAGATCATCCGTGCGCCGATCGAGCTCTCCCTTATAGCGGGAAAGATCAATATACAGATCATTCTTCTGCTGGAAGGCAGTGTGCGCCCCGAGGATGTCGCGGACATCCTCGCGAAGAGACCGATATGTCTTCTCACAGTGAGACATATCGCTGCTCAAGGGGGAATAACCCTCCTCGAGCTTGCGGAGCAAAGGACCATGCTCTGCAACAACAACGGCGAGGGAATTTTCAACCTCCGCCTCCCCTGATTGATAATCAGGGGAACAAGCGATACATTCTCGAGCGCTTGATCTCGAAGCGCTCGGTTCCTTCGAAGAAGGGGCAGCGTACCGAGTACTTGGTACGCTGGATGGGATATCCCCAAGAGTTCGACTCTTGGGAGCCAATTGAGGTTCTGAGGGATGACGCCCCAGACCTTTTGACTGAGTTTGAGAAGAAGTCTCACACTCATAATGCGAAGTAGCATCAACAGTAGGTGTTGATGCATTCAGGGTATCAATTAAACCCTGAATTTCGGCGGGTACGGAAAAACCACCGTACCCCCGAAACTCCTCCTCTGACAGACGAGGAGCGCCCTGCGTACACCGCGGGCAAACGAGGTGAGAAGGGACACCACACTTTAACCCTTCTTTGATGCAAGCAAAATGGATGTATTCCATTTTGCCTGTTCGAGAGTGCTTTAAAAAG